>JABMIG010000177.1:0-300415 GCA_013187285.1 Cyclotella cryptica | reverse complement strand
GCTACTGCTAGAGGAATATGGTCCTGAAATCGTGGTAATATCAAAGGAATCCACAACACAGTTGCGGATGCGATTTCACGCCTTGACTTTGGTCCAGCAGTGGACATCAAGGAAAACTGGATGACCTTCACAAAATGCTGGTGTTATTACACTATGCATTCAGAAGAGGACCCATCACCAGACAACCACTCAGACCTCATGAACTTTGTGTTTGCCAACCCAGCTAAGAGAATGCAATATATCCCCTGACAGTTCGGGAGATTGCCGCAGCTCAACACACGGATAAAACGCTGGACAAACTCAGCCTGCTTGAGAAGTACAAACCTCAGCTGGTAGAAAATGCAAGTACTGTGCAAAGATGGCAAGTTTGTCATCCCACAGAACTCCAGCAGCCAGCAGTACAGTGGTACCATCACTACCTGCAGCATCCGACTACTGCCTCGAAGAGACTCGCCAAGCATGTATTGGTATCGCCTGTTCGCACCTTCGCCAAAATCATAAATGCCAAGTCAACAAACGACGCCAACGTAAGTATGGTAAATTACCTACAAAATTGGTTGTTTCCAACCCTGGGAAGTACTCTGTGGACCCATAGGACCATACACCCTAAAGGCAGCAAAGACGGCACTGAAATTGACTTTATGTGTGTCACAATGATAGATCCAGCAACCAGTTGGTTCGAGATTGTGGAATACGGTTACAGAAGTGACTTCTGTTGTCCCACCGGTAAAAGGGCCTAAGGGTACTAACACATAATAAACCTAAGGAAGCTTACTTTGATAAATCATCAGCAAAGGTAGGCTCCTTAGTTAACAAGATCTGGTTTAGCCGTTACCCACCTTGTCAAGTAATCATTTAGGACAATGGAAGCGAAGTTCAAGCTCAATTTCAAACCTTATGTGATTCATAACGGTATCGTGCTAAGCCAACCAGCATCAAGAACCCTCAAGCAAACGCTAGAACGGATGCATCATGTAATCATGACAATGTCTCGCACTCACTGAATTAGACATGGCCAATACAGTGACACCTAGTGACATCGCAGACTTCCTCACAGATGCTGCATGGGCCGCTCGCCCACATACACCACACAGTACTCAAAGCCTCCAGGTGCAGCAATATTTGGTAGGGACATGCTGTTTGACATTCCCTTCCTGGCTGACTGGAACAAAATAGGAGATCACAGGCAACGCCAAACCGATCGCATCGAACGGAAAACAAGTCTCGCCGATTGGGATTACAAGGTTGGTGACAAAGTACTTCTTCGCAGAAGGTATCCTCCGAAATCTGAAAGCAATACCATAAAGATCCTTGGACTATATCTTCATAATGAATGGTACAATCAGGGTTCACCAAGGAACAAAATCAGAACGATTGAATATTAGAGAGTAACACCATACTTTGACACTGCAGACACTTAAAACAAATACTGTCAGTTAATCACTCTAAAACTCCTCTCTCCACAAAACACTTACGCTTACAACCTTTACTGTAGTCACTACAAAGTCGGAACGCCTTGTCATATACAAGTGTTTTCCATTACAACAAAAGCCTGATGTTTTTCCTTTCAATGAAAAGGTTTTTTACACGACTCACCTGATTCGTGGGGCGAAAGTGACATAGGCCAATTATCTACTCTAAAACAGTACTCAGAGTACCTGAAAGATACCCTTAACTTCTTGTGAGATGGACATCCCCTGTTTTGCAGTCTTGCTAAATAGCAAGAATTGTTTCATTACCCATACCATTTGGGGACAAGTCTGAGCAGGAAATACTGACACAGAATCCACATCACTTGAAGATGAAGTAGAGATCCATCACTGTAAGATACAAGAGAGCTCTCACTGTGTCTTTAGCTGAAATGTACCAGTTCTACAGGGATCTCTACATAGCTGTTTTGCCAAAATGAAGCATGTTTGCTTCATCATGGTTCAT
Organism: Cyclotella cryptica; assembly: GCA_013187285.1. Lineage (NCBI taxonomy): Eukaryota > Bacillariophyta > Thalassiosirophyceae > Thalassiosirales > Thalassiosiraceae > Cyclotella > Cyclotella cryptica. Next base: position 298,480 of record JABMIG010000177.1, on the reverse strand, counting down.
CATGGTGGATTGTTAATTCACAATATGATCTAAATTAACTCATGAAATAACAAAGCTGAAAAGCCCACACAAGATTTTTAATACTTTTCAGCTTAGTCAGGTGATAACCACCAGTACTTGGTATAACCACCAAGTACTTGGTATAACCATCTATAACACTTGGTATAACCACCAAGTATTTCATAAACCGGCGAAGTACTTGTGATAATCATTGCTTTTCTTTGTGATGCAATCAAATTTGGCAAGCTTCAAATCTTGGTTTCACTTGGTCACTGAAGGATATCATTATTTGTCCAAGCAAACCCTATAGAAAGATCTGCTTGCTGCAATATCTGAGTGACTTCCAGTGTGTCCAACACTTGGGAATTCTGGCAAGTGCTGCCACTGCTATTTGTTCGCCATCATTACAAAACCTGATATGCACAAAGAAGTAGCCCAATAGTACTTGATGTGGTGTGACTCAAGAGTACCCCTATATTCACCACAGTACTTGGAGATAACCACCAGGTACTTCAGCTGATATCACCAAGTACTTGGTGAAAACAATTAGTACTTATGATAACCACCAAGTACTTGGTGATGACCACAGAGTACTTGGTGATGACCACAGAGTACTTGGTGATAATTACTGACTTGATGATAACCACCAAGTTTAGATAACCACCAAGTACTTGGTGATAACCACCAATTACTGGGATAACCACCAAGTACTTGGTGATAACCTCCATTACTTGGTATAACCACCAAGTACTTGGTATAACCACCAAGTACTTGGTATAACCACTATAACACTTGGTACAACCACCAAGTATTTCAAAGTAACCAGCAAGTACTTGGTGATAATCACTAAGTCTTTGTCTTTGTGATGCAACCAATACTTGGTAAGTTTCACCAAGTACTTGGTTTCACTTGGTCACTGAAGGATATCACTATTTGTCCAAGCAAACCATATAGAAAGATCTCCTTGCTGCAATGCAATATCTGAGTGACTTCCAGTGTGTCCAACCCTGGGAATTCTGGCAAGTGCTGCCACCTCTTGCTATTTGTTTGCCATCATTATAAAACCTGATATGCACAAAGAAGTAGCCCAGTAGTACTTGATGTGGTGTGACTCAGAGTACCTCATATTCACCACAAAGTACTTGGAGATAACCACCAGGTACTCAGCGATATCACCAAGTACTTGGTGAAAACAATTGAGTACTTGTGATAACCACCAAGTACTTGGTGATGACCACAGAGTACTTGGTGATGACCACAGAGTACTTGGTGATAATTACTGACTTGATGATAACCACCAAGTTTGGCACCACCAAGTACTTTGTGATAACCACAGTATTATGATAACCACCAAGTACTTGGTGATAACCTCCAGTACTTGGTGATAACCACCAAGTACTTGGTATAACCACCAAGTACTATAACCACTATAACACTTGGTACAACCACCAAGTATTTCAAAGTAACCAGAGTACTTGGTGATAATCACTAAGTCTTTGTCTTTGTGATGCAACTAGATACTTGGTAAGTTTCACCAAGTACTTGGTTTCACTTGGTCACTGAAGGATGTCACTATTTGTCCAAGCAAACCATATAGAAAGATCTGCTAGCTGCAATGCAATATCTGAGTGACTTCCAGTGTGTCCAACCCTTGGGAATTCTGGCAAGTGCTGCCACCTCTTGCTATTTGTTTGCCATCATTATAAAAACCTGATATGCACAAAGAAGTAGCCCAGTAGTACTTGATGTGGTGTGACTCACAGAGTAACTCATATTCACCACAAAGTACTTGGGGATAACCACCAGGTACTTAGTGATATACCAAGTACTTGGTGATAACAACTGAGTACTTGGTGATAACCACCAAGTACTTGGTGATGACAAAGAGTACTTGGTGATGACCACAGAGTCCTGATAATTACCAAGTACTTGATGATGACCACCAAGTTAGGTATAACCACCAAGCACGGTGATAACCACCAGTACTTGGTGATAACCACCAAGTACTTGGTGATAACCACCAATTACTTGGTGATAACCACCAAGTACTATAACCACCAAGTACTTTAAAACCGTATTTATGATAACCGGCAAGTACTTGGTGATAATCATTAAGTCTTTGTCTTTGTGATGCAACCAATACTTGGTAAGTTTCACCAAGTACTTGGTTTCACTTGGTCACTGAAGGATGTCACTATTTGTCCAAGCAAACCCTATAGAAAGATCTGCTTGCTGCAATGCAATATCTGAGTGACTTCCAGTGTGTCCAACACTTATTCTGGCAAGTGCTGCCACCTCTTGCTATTTGTTCGCCATCATTATAAAAGCCTGATATGCACAAAGAAGTAGCCCAATAGTACTTGATGTGGTGTGACTCACAGAGTACCTCATATTCACCACAAAGTACTTGGTGATAACCACCATTTAGTGATATCACCAAGTACTTGATGATAACAACTGAGTAGATGATAACCACCAAGTACTTGGTGATGACCACAGAGTCCAGATGACCACAGAGTCCTTGGTGATAACCACCAAGTTTGGTATAACCACCAAGTACTTGGTGATAACCACCAAGTACTTGGTGATAACCACCATTACTTGGTGATAACCACCAAGTACTTGGTGATAACCACCAAGTACTTGGTATCAACACCAAGTACTTAGTGAAACCACCAAGTATTTCAAAGTAACCAGCAAGTACTTGGTGATAATCATTAAGTCTTTGTCTTTGTGATGCAACCAGATACTTGGTAAGTTTCACCAAATCTTGGTTTCACTTGGTCACTGAAGGATGTCACTATTTGTCCAAGCAAACCCTATAGAAAGATCTGCTTGCTGCAATGCAATATCTGAGTGACTTCCAGTGTGTCCAACACTTGGGAATTCTGGCAAGCTGCCACCTCTTGCTATTTGTTCGCCATCATTATAAAAAACCTGATATGCACAAAGAAGTAGCCCAGTAGTACTTGATGTGGTGTGACTCACAGAGTACCTGATATTCATCACAAAGTACTTGGGGATAACTACCAGGTACTTTGTGATATCACCGAGTACTTGGTGAAACAACTGAGTACTTGGTGATAACCACCAAGTACTTGGTGATGACCACAGAGTACTTGGTGATAACGACCGAGTCCTTGGTGATAATTAAAGTACTTGATGATAACTACCAAGGTCGGTTTAACAATCAAGTACTTGGCAAAACCACCAAGTACTTGGTGATATCCACGGAGTACTTGGTGATAAACGAGTACTTGGTGATAACCACCAAGTACTTTCAGATAACCACCAAGTACTTGGTGATAATCACCAAGTACTTGGTGCTAATCATCAAGTACTTAGTGAAACGACAAAGTATTTGATGATAACCAGTGAGTACTTTGTTTTAATCATTAAGTCTTTTCTTCGTGATTACAATCAAGTACTTGGCAAGTTTCACCAAGTACTTTGTTTCACTTGGTCACTGAAGGATGTCACAATTTGTCCAAGCAAACCATATAGAAAGATCTCCTAGCTGCAATGCAATATCTGAGTGACTTCCAGTGTGTCCAAATATTTGGAATTCTGGTAAGGGCCCCAACTCTTGCCATTTGTTTGCCATCATTATAAAAGCAGACATGCACAAACAAGCAGCACTTGATGTGACTCACAGAGTACCTGATATTCACCTAGTACTCGGTGATAACCACAGAGTACTAGGTGATAACCACTGAGTACTTGGTGATAACCACCGGTACTTGGTGATAACCACCATGTACCTGGTGATAACCGTGAAAACCACAGAGTACTTGGTGATAACCACAGAGTACATGGTATAACCACAGAGTACTTGGTATAACCATCAAGTACTTGGTGATAAGCATTTAAGTACCTAGTGATAACCACAAAGTACTTGGTGAACAATGGCCAAAACCACCAAGTACTTGTTAAAGCCACCGAGTACTTCTGATTGTCTTGGTTATTTCAACCAAGTGCTTGGCAAGTTTCACCTAGTTTTTAGCATCACTTGGTGGTGCGCTGGCTCCTACCATTGACCAGATTGTTTCATTGAATCAACACATAACAGACACTGTCATCAGAATGCTGTCAAGTTGGTGCATCACTTGTGTAGAAACAGAATGGTTTTACTGTTCCCTTGAAATGGCTCCTTGTCCTTACTCACTCTGATGGGAAGCATTCAGTTTGAGAGTGACTTCTATTGTTGTGCTAAATTCCATATTGGCATTAAGTTCTGTTTTTGGCACAGTCAGTTCTACTTTTGGCATTGAATGCATTGAATTTGAATGCATTGAATGGTATTGTCTGCAACAAATGGCACTGAATGCCTAGTGTTCTACAGTTTTTCATTTAAATGACATTAAATGCCTCAAACACTAATATATGTCTCTTGAACTCTGTCAAAAGGTGATAATTCAGTGAAGTCATCTTGTGTGCTCCTTTTGTATCCGCAAGTGTCAACTTATGGTTAAGTAGAAGTGTGTATGATCTTGTATCGCGTATTGTGGTAGGAGTGCATTATGGCCAAACAGATCAAAACACAGAGTAACCGCATTGTAAGGCCACTAACCTATTGGTGGAACTCAGCACTGAAGAAAGCAATGATCAGATATTCTGAGAGTTGGATCTGTTGTTGCAAACATGGACTGCAAACTTGAGATATGGGAGTATGGGAGGCTATGGCTATGATAGGGTGGAATCATATTTGAAGTAACATTTTCAGTTCATTGCATCGTTATTGTCCATGTGGGGAAATGTACATCATGGTCATGGGAACATACAAAATATCTATAGTCTATATTTCACATTTTGCCCCAAATGGTCCGGAATGATAAGGAAGAATAGCAGGAAACATCTTCAATGTCATAATTGAGTCACCACTAGTGGTCGTTGGTTGGGACAGAATTCAACACCACAAGAAGTAAAATGCATAAGTGTTGATGGAACAGCAAGAATTTAAAGTATATCGAAAGCAAAATTGAAAAGTGAACAAGGTAGCCAAGCATAAATTTTGCACCACATCTCGATCATCTTGCATTAATTTGGTAAAGACAACTAATTATTATAAACTTAACTACACAATACGTACTTTTACTATAATTATTCTATATACTACGTCTAAAATCTAACGTACGTCTACTGTTGTACTTCAGAACACCGAGTATGGTACCTCCAAGCGCGACACACTGTCACCAAGTGATACTAGGTATCACCGAGTATCACCTAGTGATACCAAGTACTTCGTTTGTCGCACCGAGTACTTGGTTATAACCACCGAGTACTTGGTGTGTCGCACCATGTACTCGGTGGTTATAACCAAGTACTCGGTGATGACCACCTAGTATCACCGAGTGACTCTATTGGCAAACACGCCAATCGCCGAAAGTGATACCAAGTGATGTCACTATTAATCCGAGAAAACATAGAAATCTCCGGTGACGTGGTAAAATCTCCGAGTGACGCCACGGCCGACCAAAAATCGAAAATTCCGGGAAGTTGCAGGACATACTACCGAAATAAGTCTATTTTTCTATAGGTAACATGATAGTTCTTTCTAATCCTATCGAAAATTTTCATCACTGTACCTTTATTATTTTCAGATCATTTTCCTAGTTTTGGTATTAAGAGTAAAACATCACGTTTTCCCGCACTTCCCCTAAGTGCAGAACATTATTTTGTAATTCCTATGCGCCCTTGTCTAACATTACTAACAAAACATCCACATTGCAAACAATTGCTTCCAACTTCGTCAGTCTGCACACACATCAACACAAGAAGGCATAGGAATCGTGCGATCAATTGCAAAACAATTGTGACCAATGGATTCAGACCTTTTTATCAGTGACTAAGAGGATGTATGTAGTCTTACTGGATTTTTAGTGAACTAGCGGATAATTAGTACAACTGCAGATTATTTGTACTATTGCAGATTATTTGTACCAGTCAAAATTCATGGATCGTCGTTATTTTGTCAGTTATCTTGCCTAACTTTGACCCGCTGTAGTGACAGGACAACATGGAACTAGGACCTATGTGACATTGCAGACCCCTTAGGGATGTTCTGAAGAGCTTAAGTCCAGCTCTACAGAACATCCATCCAACCGGAAATTACCGTCAGAATAGATCTCCCAGACACCTTCTTTGACATAATGATGTTTCATGGATCCTCGTAGAAGTTGGTATGTTTCACGTGGAAAAAAACGTCAGTTATTTTTTTATCTTCAAAATGACCAGCACCACGTCAGTCCACATGCAGAAAAACCACAACTTGACTGGTCAACGTCTCAACGATACATTGCACCATCATTTTTCACGATACATTCTTACTTTTTCTGCATAGTGTGTGTGACTGCGTGATTTTGAGCCAAGAAATGGTGTATTGTATGCTATTTGTTAGCATACGATACACTATTTAGGTTATTGTTAGTGATTAGCATGTAGAAGTATCGTACTAGAAAATTATGGCACGACCTCGAATCATAACTGACATTTTGAAACACGACAAATCTCCGTAGAATTAGGCCTAAATTACGTAGGAATTCTTACGATCGCGCTATAACGACAATCCATGGAGATAACGACGATCCATGAATTTTGACTGATACTATTGCAGATTATTTGTAAAATTGCAGATTATTAGATCCAGTACTATTCCTATGTGAGAATCTGCTAGATTTCTGGAGGATTGGAGGATTTCTAGCGGATTCGTAGATAATATGTACTATTGCAGATAATTCGCACAATTGCGGATAATTTGCGCAATCGCGAGTTTTTTGCTCATGTTCAAAGCAGTCGTGTGGGTGTAAAAAAACATGTGCAAACATATTAATATGAAGATTTTCCCGCAAAATCAAGGATTTCCTTAGGCTTTCCAAACAAACTACATCAGGGTGTCAAGTAATAGCTTGAATTCTAGCTCTGCTGCTGTTGACCCTATTTCAAATGCACCAACACAGAATGATGATAGGCCTACTGCTGAACAGAGGCCAACAACAAGCCAATCTGCTGCTGAAGGAGGCTCAGCTCACGGTGTTAGTGGAAGAGGGGGCCAATTGCCTGGTAGAGGCAGAGTGGGCCAAACTGATGATAGAAGCAGAGTAGGTCAAACGACGGGTATAGGTATAGGTGGAGGAGGACAAGGAGGACAAGGAGGACAAGGAGGACAAGGAGGACAAGGAGGACAAGGAGGACAAGGAGGTTAAAATCATCTCATCAAGGAACTACCTGCCAGTTTAAGGTCTTGTGTTGAGGATGGTGGTTGGACCAATCCAAAGACGCAGAGCAGTATGCATCCAAGAGATTTGACAGGCATACTTGAACACGGCCGATAGTGAATCGAAGTATTGCCTTTGTCATGGGATTGATAATGATGACGTGGCTATGTTCACTGTTCTATTTTCAAACACCGCCGTAGAGAAAATTCAGATGCATACAACAGAGCAATGTGTCAAAAAATGGATGCCATGCTGTAACTACCATCACCAAGATGCACCAATTCTTTGTGACAATGTTTATTCAAAGCAGATTTCGAATATCGAATGATCTGTTCTTTGACTCATTTGGGGTTCTCGTTGAATCAAAATACAATGTACCACTAATGAAAAAGACTGTTACATTGCTATCCTCAAATGTCATAGAATGTAGTGTTTTTGGATACTCCATGAGTAATTGGACTGGAAATAGGATCCAGAACTCCTTTTATCTACCCAGAGGTGGCACAGGATTATATTACGAAGTTGAGGAGCAGTAATGACCCAAATGCAGGTGCAAAATAGCATTTAAGCCCTTTATTTTGGACGGCTCTAGATATGGAGGAGCCCAAGTCTGCATCGCAAAAACGGACTGGCAGATTAGAGAGAGTGACAGTGCTACTTACACCATTTATGCATATGGCATCACAGACACTTATAACAAGAAGACTGCTGTCAAACATCTGCGTTTGTTTTAGGTTGCAATGGATAAGGACATCTCTATTGATGGGAGCTATCTTTTTTCCGACAGGTGTCCATCAATAAATGGAACCATTGCAGAATCCAAATTACAAGAGAGTTGAGAGTAGTATAATGCCACACAGTGCACAGGAGATTGGTTCATTGGCATGGAAATGTGATTCACTGGTACAGTCGGATCATCATTTAATGATGATCACAGTTGTGCATCAGACGATGATGAGTGGAAAGTCACAATGTTGGATAAGTGCATAGACTCTTGGTTTGGTAGACATTCATCCAGTGATGTAATGAGGCAGGGAACCAAACTTGAAGACTTCGTATTGCAGCAATTGTAACATGAGAAATGGATTTCTGATATCTTTGAGGTATGTTTGCTTTGGTCGAAAGGTGGTGGTGGCAGGCTGGCTGTTTCTCCAGATGCAATTGCTGTTGGTAGTATTTCATTGCCAGACGGATTCTCTCTAGAGGATGGCAATGTAGTGATGTTTGTTGAAATGAAAACAAGGCAGAAACCTACTACCATTCAATAGGCTCATGCAGCTAAAGAGCATCACAGTAATCTCATGCTCTGCAGCTATGGCAGTGAGACGTTTAAAGATTGTGTTTTCAGTGAGAACAAGAGAGAGCTCCTTCACTAGGCCATGGTTATGGGTTTGACATATGTCGTATATGTCTCAGCTGTTTTGGTTGATGGAGGCTCTGAAATTTGCCAGATAGTCATTGTTCAATTCTGATAAGACAGAGATGGACGTTTTGATCATGTCAGCCTGATAGGTAGACAATGGTTGGTTATACCACGATCAAGTTCTGGAGCAAGGTTATTTGGAAGATGATAACTTTCCCAATTGGCTCACTGAGGAACAAAAAGATGTGTTTCTGAGCCGTTATCCTATGTGGTGTGCGCTGAATAATTTGATGAGAAAGCATGTCATGGACAATGATGAAGACGTAGCTGATTGCAACATTGCAGACTCATTGGATGATTTGTTCAATCCAATAAACCTGTGTCAACATTGAAACACTACCAACAATACCAGTACAACAAATCAAAGTGGGGTCTTTATAAGAATACAGAGTTCAACGAATGTGTATTGTGTGAGGGAATGAAAATTTGTGTCAAGAGCCTTTATGTCATAAGAATGGTTAACGTATTTGCTATAACCACATAGTGTCACTCCCAGTCCAAAGTAGTCAAGTGCTTCATCATTGAATATGCAGTAATGAACAATGAAGCAATGCCATCCATTGAGCAGATTCACAAAAAGTTGAGTAATGCGACCAATACATTAGACTATTGGGTGATCACATTGCAGATGTCCTAAAGTATGTAGCATCAAATAGGTTAATGCAGTAAATGTATTTGCATGTAATGGACCTCGGGAATTTAGTCAAGACTATGAACTCACGGTGCACAATGATAATGAGTCACCACAAGGCAAATGGCCTATCAGTTACGACCGGCTCAAACACTGCTCACATGATGATTGCCTACAAAGAATAAGAAAGTGCCAAAGCTAAGTATTGCATCATAAGCCTGTCAGTCTAGCAAAGTCAAGAGGTGACAAAGTTGCTCGACTAAATTGTGCATTATGCTCCAAGACTAAGGGGGGTAGGTGACAGACAAGGTGGCAATGTGGCACTTGTGAGATGCCGCTGTGCTGATATATGCCGGACAATATCATAAAAAGTTTTTATGATGGATTTACCTATAGTATAAATCACAAAAACAAATACATTGCATAATATGTATGTTACAAAGAAAGGTCTAATCTTGCTTGTATTAACAATTATTTAAAGATATATTTCCTTTCTTTTTCATTGTTTTCTCCTCCACAAGACGTGACTCGGACAAGGTCTAGCTACATCACTAGCATGTAGCTCCAAAACATACATGTCCAAAAAATTATCAATTCTATTTCTGTATTATTTCTGAGACTGTCCCCCCCCCTCCCCCCATCGTCAATCCTATGATCAGTCCCATGCACTTGAAACACACAAGCAAAAAAATTACTCTTCACCATCAAATGCATCCGTAACTAATGCTGCAGCAACTTCCTCTCCCCCAGCCCACATTGCAACCATCTTCCAAGGTACCTTATTCACAGTGAATTAAATTATTGCTCTGTTGCTGTGTATCATATTCCTCTTTTTTCTATTAAGATTGCATTAGATTGTGTTCACTTCAAACACAAGTAAATATTGAACTACCACTTTGAAAGAAATGAGATTGTCATGTACATGACAGATTCATATGGAATGTCTTAGTTTCTATATAGATGCTCTTCATGATGTGAAGCCAAGCCCCTGAAAAGGAGGTATCCACATTCACCAGTTTCACTTCTCTGCAATACACACCATAGCCCTGATTGTATTGTTGGGGTGTCAGATCAAGCCATATGGTTCTAGATCCTCTGACAATCACAATTCCCTCCAAGTTCCAATCATACATTTGCAATCAAAAAATCTAAGTTGCCTCCAGGGATTACAAAAAATAAACCCATTTAACACCAATTTTTGTATGAACTGCACCTCTTTAGATGTTATTTTATTTTATTGCCTAAACTGATCACTGCAATAAGGTTCTGCCTACAAGTTTGATGCCAGCGGACATCAATTTTTGTTCATGATTTGAAAAAGTTGTAGTCGCCATTATGTAAGTGTATGATCATGAATGATTCATCAATATCACGGTATGGCTCTTGTTTTCTAATATGCTATAAAATTACAGCTATATTTCTTTCATTACATTGTCTATCAGCAAATCGTGCTAACAAGCTCTAGCTTCTGGAACTATATTGCAGTGTCTTATCCACTGATACCTGTCCCCTCACTGAAGTTTCAAATTCTGATTTTTGGTTACTGTCCAAAAAGTCTGGAATCAGAACTAAGTTCTGGTTATCGACCAGACTTCCAGGACCCATAACCAGAATGATAAAAGTTCCCTTATCTAGGTACTATCTAGGTGACGTCACAGTACTGTGACTCCTAGTGACTGGGGCAGTAATATTACTGCTTCAGTGGCAACAAGCAGAATTCCGATAGTAATCTCTCTAAGTAATTAAATTTATCATAGAGTCATGCCAAATTTCCTCGTCCAGAACAGTAATATTACTGCAGTTCTAGTAATGTTCCAGTAATTCTACAGTAATATTCCAGTAATTTCAGTAATTTAATGTATTTTACTGACACGAACCAAGAGTAAGTCTGTGTTAGACAAACTTTACTTTGATTAAAAAGAAGAAATGGCAAAATTAGATGGAGAGGATGGAATCAAAAAGTAACATAAAGAATCTCATCATTGCCAGCTTCAACAGCATTTTGTGAGCTGGGGATGGTGGCGGTTGCTGGCAATGCTGTGGACAGAATTTACATTCAGTTGAAAATTGTATCGTGAGAATAATTAACAATAGTGGGGAGATCAAAATAAAAAGACATCACTCACCCTTGTTGCCTTCCCGATGAAACTCATGAGCAGGGGATGGCAGTGGCATTTTTCCCCTTTGTGCACTGCATGAGGGCTGGCAATGCTGTTACCAGGCGATATGAAAAAGACATCATAAGAATTATTGAAAATGGGGGAAATGTAAAAAGACAACACTCACCATTGCTGCCTCCCCAAGGAAATTCATGAGCAGGGGATGGTGGTGGTGGGCGCTTTTTCCCAAACTGTGTGAGGGTTGACAATGCCGTAACCAGAACTTTAATGTTGAAAAGGCATCAATAGAATAATCAGATGTACGGGTGAAATAAAACCAAAAGAATGGTGGTTAAAAAATAAAAACAAGAGAAAACTTAACACCACTGCCTTTTCCGGGTGGGGATGGTCGTGGCAGGCACTTGTTCCCTTCATTGACAGAGGGAGGGCGGCCTGTGCAACCAACAGATTATGCGCAGCCGCACCGAGCTCTGACTATATTTGAAAACTGTAATTTCCTATTCCATGACCAATGCATGATTTGATGGAACTTCGCAAAAAGTTCTATCCACCATACAAAGCAACAGAAAGAACGATTCAATGACCAATGCATTATTTGATGGTAGTTCGCTGAAAGTTCTATCCAACATACAAAACACCGGAAGAAACACAATGACAAATCCCCTGAATTAAACAATTGAAGATTCAAACACCTCTATATATATATATATATATATATATATATATATATATATATATATATATATATATATATATATATATATATATATATATATATATATATATATATAAAAAAAATGAATAACAGAACAGTCCTGCTAAATAGAGACAACAAAAGAAAAGTTCAAACAAGCATTACACAACAATGTCAATATGCCTGTAATACACAACTCTACAACTATGATCAGAAGCAAATGGAGCATCCCTCCAATGACAGGCACAACATCAAATCCAATGTGCTGAACTATGCAGTAAAGCTTGGTTGAAAAATGGTCAGATGCCTGAGAAAATTCATTTCAAGTGCTGCACAAGAAAAACAAGTTGAATTTCCAATGATAACATTGAGAATATTCGTTTCTCATAACTCAGGTCCATCGCCCAAATTATGAGATAAATGGGAGTATGTCCCTGAAATACCCTTTTTGTTGTCATTATTATGGACAGTGGCCGGAATAACGACATGACAGAACATATGTTTCACAATATCACCAAGACACAATTAGAAAACCTTAACAAAATAAGTTTATTTTTGCCGTACCATGAAATGTACACACATTACATATAAGTTACACCATTTCCAGAATTAAGCTACATGAAAAACACCAGCAAGAAACACAAAGATAAAGCATCTGGAAAATACTCCCATTTCTCTCTTTTTTGTCGTTATTCGGGTCAGTGACCGGAATAACTACAACAAAAGGACATGTTTCGCCTGATTCCTCACACAATGTCGACATACCTGTCAGTTCCCGGAATTACGATGTAAATGCACGAAAAGTGAAACTCTTTTGCGCATTACTTTTTATGCCTTACGTAATCGTACTTCCAGAATTACGTGATTCATTTCCACACAAGATTTTTCCTCGCGATGTCATAATCCCGGTCAGTCTCCCGAATTACGACGTCAAAGGGTGAAAATTGAAACTGTTTTGCGCATTTTTTCTTATTTTTTTACGTACTCGTACTTCCGGTTAGTGCCAGACTTACAAACGATTCCTATCACGATGTAGTCATTCGGGTCAATCGCCTTAGTCAAGACGAAATTGAAACTGTTTTTGCGCATTTTTACAGCTGTATATATAACGTATTGTACTCGTAGTTCCGGTCATTGGCCCAAAATACGAGATGGACTCCAAAAATTCCCTTGAATCCTGTTGTGATCTCGTAATTCTGGTCAGTTGCAAGAATTATGAGATGAACACAAATATAATTATTATTTTTACAAACTAAATTTTACCCAATGATATCTTCAAACCCTAACCAAATTTAATTTATTCCACACACATAGCACATCATAACGATTGGAAATTACACTTCCATCACCATATCAGATTCACTTATCATCGCCGCAATATAAGTCAATAAGCAGTGAATCGTGCTGTAGACACTTCGTCAAAAATAACATTGAGTAACTTCCAAGATACAACAATACATCATGTCTTCCAAGCAAATAGTCAGAGCATCAAACCACCACTGTAGAGATGACCAACACCACAGCTTCACCAAATCAACTGCATAGTTACCATTACACAATAACATAAAAACGGTAGCAATCTTCTGCTGTCTGGATGATCATGGAGTAATGCTTTAACAGCACCAACACACCTTGACACCCTCAAAACAACACTAAGCACTTGCCAAAACAGCCAACCTCAAACCAACCTTTAATTGTAATACCACGATTTTATTACATTCTTAAGGCTGTGATTGTGCATCACAACCACACACAATTCTACATCCACTTCCACACCTAACAGTAACCCAATATAACTAGGTTAGGGTAAGGAATCGGTGCTCAAATGGTAAAAGAAATATCAGCAAAATAAAAAGTGTATACTGCTGCTGACACTCAGTCCAAAACAATATTGAATAACGTACAAGATACAACTTTACATTATGCTTTCTAGACAAACCAACAGCAGTACTGCCATTATCCAAGTTCTCAATACTGCCGCAATCCAAACCACCCATGACTGCTGCTGTAGCTCAAATGTTCTGTATGATCACCACACATCCATCTGATAAAATGTAAGCATGCGGCTGTCATCCACACAAAAGCAGAATTCAGTTCAGAATCAAACCAGACTCACTATCACATCAACTCAGCAACCAGACAAATAGAGCTTCACCAACTCCACTGCATCTTGTGTACAACACAATCACAACAAACTACATTACCCTGCTCACATCCCTGTGCTGTAGCCTTCATTCTAGCACCACGGCAACAATAAAATCGCACCAAAAGACATCACATTGAACATACCAACATAGCTGTTTGAATACTACAATAAAGTAGAAATACTTAGATAAATATGCAATCCCAACAGTGAAATATGTCCACATACCAGTAACTCTACATTATATACATATCTACACAACAAGGTTACCATATAACCAAACAAACACCAAGAGTAACAAAATGATACGTAACTGTGGAAACAAAAAAATGAAGTACCAGATTAAGATAGCATACACCTGACAAGTACACAAAAACAAAATCCAGTATCAAATGAGACTCACTTTTGAATCATATCTCTAGACACACAAACACAGCCATGAATCACCAAAGCATCGCAGATTGATGTCATAGCTTCACCAAATCAATGTGTTTTCTCTGTACTGGCAATGACCAGATGCAGCTTCCTTCATGCCATTGCCATTACATCCCCACAACGTCAGCACACTCAAAAACAACACAAATCAAATACCAATGTTCTCTACTCTCAACAAGTACATCAAAATTACATCCTTGTTCTCAGTACTGCATTATCCACATTCTACTGATAGAAATCCAAGATGAAAAGAGAAATAATAATTACATCTACCAAATATGCCCAATGCCGTGTTCGAACAATAACAAATTACATCATATCCAAAACCCGCACACACAGCACATCATAACTATTTGACATTAAACTGCTGTCATCACTAGAGCAAATTCACTGATCATCACCACAATATCAGCAAATAAAAAGTGTATACTGCTGCTGACACTCAGTCCAAAACAATATTGAATAACGTACAAGATACAACTTTACATTATGCTTTCTAGACAAACCAACAGCAGTACTGCCATTATCCAAGTTCTCAATACTGCCGCAATCCAAACCACCCATGACTGCTGCTGTAGCTCAAATGCTCTGTATGATCACCACACATCCATCTGATAAAATGTAAGCATGCGGCTGTCATCCACACAAAAGCAGAATTCAGTTCAGAATCAAACCAGACTCACTATCACATCAACTCAGCAACCAGACAAATAGAGCTTCACCAACTCCACTGCATCTTGTGTACAACACAATCACAACAAACTACATTACCCTGCTCACATCCCTGTGCTGTAGCCTTCATTCTAGCACCACGGCAACAATAAAATCGCACCAAAAGACATCACATTGAACATACCAACATGGCTGTTTGAATACTACAATAAAGTAGAAATACTTAGATAAATAAGCAATCCCAACAGTGAAATATGTCCACATACCATTAACTCTACATTATATACATGTCTACACAACAAGGTCACCATATAACTGAACAAACCCCAAGAGAAACAACATGATAACTGCTACACAATGACACACACACCACTTACGCAAAACCAGAAGTCACAAATCAGTGATGACAGTACTGGGCAAACAATGACAAGAGTCCAACGACAGAAACACAACAGAAACGTGGACATCTCATCACTCTCAATATCCCATCTAATACCCCTGTGCTCAAACATTATGGTCATAAGAAATTTTGCTTTGCGTAGATCAATGACCTGGAAAGCTCTGCCACCACTATTGAAAAATGCATAATCAAACCTGCCTTTACAAAAACAACAAACTAGTCTTCATACCATTCAATCATGCAACCCAGCCCAATGACAAACAACCTTAACTGCTCAATCAAAGACACCAATATCCCAAATGTACAAATGGAACAAAAAATGTGTCTTTCCGTACATCCTCCAGTTACACAACTCTATGCAGGAAGGTACACAAATGTCAATGTGGAAACCCAAAGGGAAAACAATCCCCAAAAGACATAATAACTTATATTACAACCATCATACTTTTTACAGAAAAAATGATGACAAAAAAATAGTTATCAGTAGAAAGTACCTCCCAATTATGAGTATGATTGGTGTGTATCATGTTAAATTTAAATTCTCGTAATTCTGGTTGCTGACCTGAATTACGAGATTGTAATATTAAATATAATTATCATGTAATTCCGGCGAATCACCTGATTTACGAGTAAAACAAAGAAACATGGTACACATGAATGATTTCTTTTATCTAAGCCTTCGGAGTCGGAGATTGAGTCAGTCACCCGAATTCTGACTTAAATTGATGAATCATCTCAAAATTGAAGTTATAGTACATTGTCGTAAATCTGGTGAGTGGCCCGGATTACGATGACTCACATCAGCATTACGTCGGCGTGCCTCCTGAATTGAAAACCTAACTACCTCATTGACTGTGCTCTATTGCGAAGCTTACTATTATTGCGAAGCTTACTATTATATTTACTCACAATCTAACTCATGATGACAGAATATAGCAATACGAAATATCGCCCGCACGATTCAATTGAACAGCCCACGTTAATTTAGTGTCATTGTTTATGTTCTCGCGTGAATCGTAATGAATGACCCCATGACCTGCCTAATACAGCCCCATATCTTGTTCACGAAATCTACATCTTAACATTTGCGTGAATAATAATGACCCCACTTTGTGAATCGATACAGCCCGCTTCAATACTTATTGAAAACGGTCATTTTCGCACTTAGTTTGTGAGGAGAAACTCAAATGGCCTTTTAATTGAAGTTAAAACAACTCGAAGGGAGTTACCTGTTTACAGGACAGCCTGTACCCCGTTTACGGGGACAAAACTGCGGACGGTGCGACAACTTTTTGAAACATCCCCCGGGTAATATATAGGTAGAGGATAGTAAGTAATGCCGAACTAGGTACCATCACGGTACTGTATAAGTACCATCACAGTACAAGCACTCGCTCGAATGGAGCTCGGATAGCAATTTAATTTGAAAAAGAAGCTGTGATAATAAGTGTTGATTGGGGGGATTAGAAATGGGACAAGAACTCACCGTCGCTGCCTCTCCATGCAACACGTGAGTGGGTAATGGCAGGATGAGTACTTATTTGCCTGGTCAACTGAGGGGTGGCCGCCTGCGTGGCTGTTGGGATAGCAATCTAATTTTGGGGGGAAAATTGTGAGAAAAAGTTTGGAGTGGTGGGGGAAATAAAAAGGGGGGAAACTCCCTGTTGGCGCCTTCTACAAGCGAATTGCAAACTGGGGATTGCAATCTTGTCGGCTGAGGGAAGGTGAGTGGAACCATGACTGGACTGACAACTAAATTAAACACTTGGTGTTGAGAATAATTGGGAATGGTGGAGAAAAAACATGATACTACAGACAAACTCACCATCGCCAGATTCACTGTGCGTTTTTGAGCAGCATATGGTGGAGGCAGGAATTTATTTCAATTGTAGACTGCGGGTTGGCCATGAGCGCAAGTAACAGAACTGCAATTGAATTGAAAAATGCTGTGCTGAGAAAATAATTGGGAATGGAGGGGGTATTAAAAACAGACAAACTCACCATATATGGAATCCCTGCATGATTCGTGAGTGGGTGACTGTGGTGGCAGCCAGCAATTCCCCTCGTGGACTGAGGGAGGGCTGTCGGCGCGAGCAATGGAACAGAAATTAAATTGAAATACGCTGCGGTGAGAAAAGATTGGGAATGTTTGAGAAAATATAAAAGCCACAGACAAACTCACAATTGCCGGCTTCTTGGCATGGTTTGCCATCAGGGGATGGCAGTGGCAGGACCTTATTCCCTTTCTTAGTGAGGGAGGGATGTCCGAATTGCCGGCAATGGAAATCCCATTGTTTGCTATTATTTGTAGCCGTGCTGGGCAGTGCAGATGAAAATGGAAACGAGACAACTTGAGTGATGCGCGGTGCTTTCTATGGATACTACTAATTGTGTGGTTACTGTAAGATTCTGATTGACTCCCACACATTCCGGTGTCGCATCTTAAATCTAAATAAATAAATTCTTGTCAACAAAAAATAAAAATGAACAGAACGTTGGAATGTGGTTCTGATCTGATTGACAGTAATTTCCGGCAGACTTCAGAATTCTGCGGAATCCGACCGGAATTCGAAACTTAACCTGTCACCTATAATGTATATTGGATATTGTACCCATATTCATAGTATGATATATGTAGAGGCAGACTGAAATAACTGACCCTTTTTGTTGCAATAGAAAAACACTGTATCCTACATGAAGAGAATTACTTCACTCTTTTGAAAATAGTTGGGATATGAATTCATAACTTCAATAGCTGAAAAAATGCTCCTTATTTCTAGTTATATCAAGGGTCGTGTTGCTGTCATAGGGACAAGATTCTCTGTCTAAAACAACTTTGTAGAACTCATCTTTGGGTTGTGTTGGTTTTAACATCATCTATGCTTCAGCCTCTATGTCTGCTGCCAGTGGCCACTTATATACAACAAAAATATCTTTCTTGTAGCCATCATTGTGTAGAAGTATGTGATAGTGGCAACAATTGCAAAAAAGCCCTTTGTGTTGTTTAGATGAGGCTGGTGGTATGGTATATTAGTTAGATGGGAACTATGATGTGCATTGTACTGTGGCATCATACCATTGTTGACGGCTAAAACACTAGATACTGTAAAATGTACATCAAAAAAGAGAAAATAAAGTTGGACAGTCCTGGCTTGTTTTCATTATATTATGTGTATTGTACTATGGTATCACATGGTAGTTACTTTTACATGTGTTGTACTGTATATTATGGTACCATAGCAGGAACATCATAAAACATTTTTATGATACTGACGTCATCTTTTTCAAAAGTGCAAAATAACCACACTTGAAAGATTTCAGCTTGTCTTGATTTTTATTGCTGCTGGATGATTATGGGGCATGCTTAATCTCACAGCTTTCCTTGAGAGAGTGGGCCTTTGCATACATCATGCTTCCATAAAACATTGTGGCAAGCTCAAGTACTCTCACCCTCAAGAGAGTGGGCCTAGTTTAGTCTCCCAGCTTTCCTTGAGAGATTGGGCCCAGTTTAATCTCCCAGCTGTCAGTCCTCGAGGGAGGGCCAAGTCTTATCTCCCAGCTTTCCTTGAGAGAGGGCCAAGTTATATCTCCCAGCTTACCTTGAGAGAGGGCTTAGTATTTACACAATGCTAGGAATAACAGGATGCTTTGGGACTCACGTAGCCAAACTGCTTTTCCAAGTTGTCCTGAGCCAAAAATAAGTAACCAAGAGATGTGAGGACTTACTTAAATGCCTGCGCAAGTGACCACATTGCTGGCAGCGGCTTGATCCAATACTGACTTTATTGGTGATTCATCTTAGATGACTTTTGATGTGATGGTTCTCAAGCAACGGGGGAAGCACTCCAGGGGAACTCCTCCCAACCCTACATTGCTGTTAAATCAAAACATCAAACCCACTTCCTTACTAACCTTTGCCACCACCGGTGCTGTCCCGCTCCCTATCCCACTTGTGACAAAGCACAAATCAGTCCTCTCCACCACCACCGCAATCTCTGCACAGGATTCTTTGGTGGCCATCTGCCCCACTTTGGGATGCCCCCCACACTCAGACCGCAGGTGGACATGGATCTGATGTTGAGGACACGTGTTCCCTTGGCTTTGGAGCGGCAGGGGACTTTGGTATTGGTGTTGATGGCCCAGAAGTCTACGCCAGTGATGCGAGTGTCGATGCTAGACAGCGGCAAT
This sequence comes from Cyclotella cryptica, assembly GCA_013187285.1. NCBI lineage: Eukaryota > Bacillariophyta > Thalassiosirophyceae > Thalassiosirales > Thalassiosiraceae > Cyclotella > Cyclotella cryptica. Next base: position 278,560 of record JABMIG010000177.1, on the reverse strand, counting down.
ACCAAGTGATTACGTAAACAGATCGTAACTAATTTATGATCTAGTTTCTACCACTTGGGGAAAATGAAAACTTTTGGGAAAATGGAAAACATCACAAAATAATACAAACCTCTGGCGCAATACGCTACTGGATATCTAGGCGTACGTACGTAGTCTAATACACCCTTGCAGTAGTGTTTGTTGCGCGACCCCCACTCATTCCCTGAAGCTTTCTTAGAGCCATCAACACCTTATAAGGTGTAAGAATTTCTGGTCTCATGTTGCGGTGATGGGACACTGGGTGGTGCTTGGTAAAGTAGTCTCCCTGTTTGTTGTGCCGGGTCTCCAATAAAATCGGAATTGTTTTTGGTTTGCCCGGTCGCGTAGCCAGTGAAAATGCATGTCCATCGCTTTCGTACGCTTGGGCTGTACGCGATTGTTGACGATGCCCTCCGCTGTCGAAGTTGTCTGTTTGAACGGGGTGGGCGGTTGCTTGTGTCCCATCTCCTCCAATATATTTCGGATCTCGACCGCCTTTCGGGCATTAATATATAATCCCCCTGTCTCTGCTTCTGCTGCTGATGACATGACTGCTTTGATAATTTCGGCGACGTTATGGATGGCGCCGTTGTTGGGGGAGGGGAACGCCTTCTGAAAGAAAATGATGTCCACCAGCCCTGCTTCGCGCATCGTCTTCGTTTAAATATCCCGCGTCGCTGTGGACTGCGAGAATCATATCGCTCTTCGATAGGTAAGTACAGCTGGCTCTTGCGTTGCCATGTAGTCCAAAAAGTGTTGTGTTTTGTCCATGGTGTGTTCTGTTGGCTTGGATTGTTGGGACGCTAGGGCACTGAGGGGCACTAACGCTGTGGGATCAACTCCCCTGGCATACCACAAAAATTTACCATTCACCTTTTGAATGTGCGTTTGTCCTTCTTTCCCCACTGCAGGTGAGGTGTCGTACTCGGCGAATTGCTGTTTGGCGCCGTGCTCGTGCAACGTGGGGATATGGAGAGTCTCGACGCTCGTCGGAACCAGATTATCAAATTGGCGTAGAGCCTTTCAAAGGTAAGGTTCCATTGATAAATGTACTTCTCCCTTGTCATAGTCCCAATCTAATTCAATTTTGACAAATTCCTTTCCGTCGAGGTCAACTGATACATCATAGTGACGTTTGAGCAAATTGACGAGGTGGTCGAGGTCTTCCTTTTTGGTGAATTTGATACCAAAATCATCAACTACGAGCACGAATTGGATATTCCTCGTCTTGTGCCTCCATAAGCCAGGTACGAGAGAACTCTTGTGATATCCCTCTTCGTTTAGGCGCTTTTCGAGCAGATCATGGCTTAATGAGCCTGCCTGGGGTAAGCCATAATGAGTTTTGTCTGCCCTGAAATAAACCCAATCATCGGGTGTTGCTATCTCACGCAGCTTGTACTCCTCGATGACCTCGTCAGGAATGTCAGAGAGCTTTACTCTTCCAAATTCGGGTCGTGGCATCGGAGTGCAGAGATAGAAGTTGGAGAGATCTGCTGTAGCAAACCTGGCGCCCTTGGTCGAAATGACACTGTTCAAGAAGATTTTAATCAACAGGAGATCGGCTGTAGGCGTTCCGACATCGTCTGGATAGTGGATGAGGTTACCGCCAAAGGTCGCTCGCGTTCGATTAGGCTCTTCTTTTTCTGTTCGCACCTGGCAAACAAACTTGAGGTATGTCACATCCTTGAGTCTGTCAGGAGGTATGTCACTCTTGCGTATGAACCTGATCGTGTCTGTTGCCTTGACGCGTCCCTTGATGCCTTGGGCTAACCTCCCAAATTCGTTTGCCGCTGATATATTCCAGGCGTCCTTGAACTTGGGATGACGCAATAATTGACGGTACTCGAGGAGTTGGCCGGTGTCAGGATCCAGCACGGGAAACGCCTTTTCGATGGAGTTGGCAATTTGACGCTTCCGACGTAACAACCTCTCGGCTATGGATTCATCATTCGCGGTTGAGACTTTGGTGGCGGACGCTTTACGAGCTTTCAAGCGGGCTGCAATAGAGTTTTCTTCCTGGGCGACATATTTGGGCTTTTGTATGATGGGGGCTGGCGTTACGTTTTTGTTTGGGGACATCACAACCTGCTGCCGTGGCGACGCGACAATCATCCGAGCAGGCTGCACCACCTCTTTCCTCGGCTCTTCAAACTGCACCCTTGGAGGTTGCGGCTTGGCTCGGTCGGTAATTTGTTGCATTATATTTTGCACCCTTGGAAGTCGGCGCTCTAATCCACGTTCAATTTGCATTTTGTTTCCTGGACTGAGTTGTTCTTGAATTTGTTCGAGTGTTTGCATTTGTTTCGCGTCTGCTGGATTCTTGAACCCTTGTAACGCTTGCCTGAGATCTTGATATGCCTGGATGATGATGTCTGCAGGTTTCACTTCTGGCTGTGTGATGTACTTATGCTTGAAAAATACTGTGTCTGTGATGCGTTTTGCTTGTGTCTTTTTAACGGACACAATATGACATCTGTAATGCTCGTCCGAAGTCCTGAGATACCACCCGTCCATTGAATGTTCCCCATGTTTTGCGTCTGATGGGCTTGACATGAAACTGCACTGCACATCCCATCGGGGCTAACGGCATGCGATTGTAATCAAAGCTGCCGTGATGGTATGCATACGCCGAAATGTTTGGTGCTGTGTGTGATTGCCGGAGCAGGTTTAGTGTGAGTACTGTCTGTGGCAGCAGTTCATCCCACTCTCGCATTGGGAAATCGTCTGACACCCCGCTAATACGGACTTGAAATGTGATTTAAATGTCTGTATTGCTCGTTCAGCAGCGTTTCGTCTGTGCATGTCTGCAGGCGTTAACTCTACTCGACAATTGTTTTCCCGAATTGCTTGCTTGAAACTCTCAGGTGCTTCGTTGTCCAACACGTGCCAATTAGGGCAAATGACTCCGTGGCCTTCCATCGGCTGAAAATCTTCTGGTAGGCATCGGTAAGATCTTTTGCGCTTCTTGTCTTTAAAGGCTCCGCATCTATGTAATTTCCATCTAACTCCACTGCAACCATAATGTACCGATGCTTTTGTTTCGACATGATTGGGAACGGACCTGATTGGTCCGTATACATGCTTCTACGTGTTGCATCGAACACTCGTAAGTACACGTCCTTCTTCTTGATGCCTGGCGTTGGCTTGACTTCTGACAACATATCTTCGTCCAGCACTTTAGTTGACCTTACACCCTGCCGAGATTGTCGCATGTGTCCCTTTTGAGTTTCATCCGACTCGGGGAAGTGCTTGTTAATGTTTTCGGGGGTGAGGCCAGGAAACGTGACGAGGTTCCCATGTTTGGCGGCGGTGAGTAACGTTGCCTTAGTCAGAAACCCCAATGCTGCATGTAAAAACCTAACCACCTCCTTTGTTGACGGTAGCTTCGTATACATTCATAGCCGCTTCATCGATGTTCAAGCTTTGGCTGATTGCAGCGTCGTCTCTGATTGGTACAGTCCAGAGCCCAGCCGCGTTCCTGCACCCTTGGAGCACAGGCGGCGATTTTAAGGTGAGTTCAAAACTATTTGCATCATGCACGGTCACACCTTTCTTGTGAGGGTGGAAGATCGTTGTGTATCCGTTATCAGCAAGTGGACTGACACCCATTAACGCTGTTGGCTTTAATCCAGGTACCACGAGTGCTGCTCGAGCTCCATCGCGCAAGTTGCTGAGACCGAGAAGTGCCGTCGCTGGCGGCATGAGTCCGCCATTGGCGGCGCTGACCATCTTGGTCGACTTTCCGGTGAGTTGCAGGCCTTCTGACGATTTGACGAATGAAGATGTAGCGGCTGAATCTAACAGTGCTTCTTCTTCTGCTCGGTTCTTTCGACGTTCTTTCCATTTTTTCACGCGACGCGCCCATTTTGAGACGCCTTGGACAATGATGGAGGGAGCAGTGCATTGACGCGACAATTAACCCCCAGGGGACCACAATTCACTTGTTGGCCTGTGTTTTGGTTTAGCGCTGGCGGCGGATCGGGACGTTTCAGAGGTGGAGGAGAGAGTCCAGAGGTGACCAGGTACGTGAAACTTTTTCCTAATTTAGTGATTTCGACTTTGCCTGGTTGCCACTGCTCAGATGACTTCTCCTCCCCATCCCGTCATTCGACCTGCGTCTTTTCTGCTGCCTTCTTCTTGCGCTCGGCGACTGGCTTCCAGTTCTGGGGACGCTTGGCTGCATTCTTCGCGAGCTCCCAGCACTCGTCTGGCTTGGGATGGCGGAGGTTGCAGTGTGGACACTTTGCGCGAGTGGTCGTGGTCGGGTTTGGAGTTGTTCCTGGTTGTGTCGCGGACATTGCCGTTTTGAGCATTTCCATCATCTTCTCCATTTGTGCATTTGACTGTGCTGTAACTGCATTGACGATTTCTGCCATTGCCATTGCCTGAAGTTCAGCCTCGTCTTCTGCGGTGACGTTGTTCGCAAGACCACGTCCGGTGCCTTTGGCCGTTTGCTTGTCTCGTTTGGTTCGCTTCGCGAATTCCTTTTGGATCATGACGCGAAATGCTGGTAGTGTCCTGTTTGTCGCGGGCAAGTTGTCCCATTTTGCCAGTGCAATGTCATATTCGCCCGTGTTTTCGAACCATGTCCTTGCCAATGCCAATCTCAACTCTGGTTGCGCGGGAATTCCTGCTTTGACTAACTGCTTCTCAATTTTGTCTTGTCGTTCAAATAGAGAAGTGGGAGCCTCGACTTGGTCCCAAGGTGTGAAGAGTTCGGCCTGGAGTTCGGTGATATCCATGAAGTCCAACGTCCCTCCGACACTTTCAAGGTGAGTGAGAAGTTCGAATGGCGTGAGGTGATTGAATCCGACGTGTGGATTCTTGATCTCTGAGAGCCAACATTCCTCGACGGCTCCAATGATTGCTTTCCTTGCCCAGCTAATGGCACCGAGCTGCATTTCGTATTCTTTGATTTCTCCTTTGTGCTCAGCGACTTGCCGTTCACGATTTACAGCATCGGTCGCGTCAACATTTAGAGGATAAGGGCCAGGATTGTCAAGGATATCGTATGGGGCACCATTGCGAGAAATTGCAGTGTATTCAGCAGTGGAAAGGATCATTCCGATGTGGCCATGTTGTCCTCCGCCATTTAGGGTCGGGATACTTGCGAGGCCTTCAACTAATTCCAATTTCAACTTGCTCAATGCTTCTTCGTCCGGTTGTCCGTCGATTGTACTGATAGGATAATCTTTTAGACTATCTTCAACATCCTGTTTAATTCCCATGATTGTTTTGCTTTGTTCTAATCTTTTGATTGCCTTAAAAATTAGTTACGATTGCTAGACAGCGGCAATACCAAGTGATTACGTAAACAGATCGTAACTAATTTATGATCTAGTTTCTACCACTTGGGGAAAATGAAAACTTTTGGGAAAATGGAAAACATCACAAAATAATACAAACCTCTGGCGCAATACGCTACTGGATATCTAGGCGTACGTACGTAGTCTAATAGTCGAGCATGCGATCTACCTGTTGGAATGATGAGGGTTTTTGAGTTTGTTCATTGTAAACAAACTTGACATCATTCAGCAATATAGAGCCACTACTATGATGCACTCATGGAATTGCATCCCTCACCTCATACACCCACCTCCTTGATGATGCATGGACTCAATCCCCATTGGGTATCAAGGCATTCCAATGACAGAAGTCAACCAATTTTTGGTATAGTTTTTGTTCAATAATTCGAAGGGCACAATGATTTGTTTATCGCCGGGACTAAGTCAGATGGAAGGTGTTCGCGGCTACAGAACAATGCAATTGTGAGGACTGTCGCGACACTTTTTGCCGAGTTATGGCAATGGGAACAGACATTTTGTGGTTTCCGTGTCTCATGGTGGCCAAGATTTTTTTCATCATCACATCAGATGTTGATTTAAAAAACTTCTGGCAACTGGTGCAGTCATGCGCAAGGGATGATAATTTTTTGGTTACAGACTGAAATCAATTTACGTGGCTTAATCGAAACCATTGTTGGCATTATTTTATAATGTCACATATCCTCAAACTTTTTTCAAGTTATTATGGTTAGGACCTCTAGGCCCAAGCAATTTTTACTACATTTCTATGTGTGAGTTGTCCAACAATTCTGCAGGCTGTGGCAGAATTTCAAATCCCTGTAGAAATGTAGCGGGATATGTACCATAATGAAGCCTCCCCAACATTATTTTTTTAGTCCCTAGAGCCCTCGAACAGAGATTTGGTTCAAATGGGTAAACTCTGTAAAATGGGGGCACTATTCATAGCCAAAACAGCAGCGTAGATTATATGTGTTGACCTTTAGACTTGGTTTGTGGCCGGAAAGCAAAAAGGTATCCATTTTCTTTGTTGTCAGTAGGTTGCTTCATGGACTCTAACAGCTCGTTATGCCAAGGGCTTTCCTTCTGCAGTGCAAAAATAAGAGACGGCTAAATACAAAAGGAGCACTCCTGCTCTGTCTTTCGTCCGTGTGACGGACGAAAATGACATCACAGTTGGAGTAAAAAAATATTTACAACCTTACATCGATTGAAAGATCTTTTTCCGAGCTTTTGAACGGTGTTCTTATTTTGTTCATTTGAACAGTCTTTCACGAGTTATTGTCAGTTGAATGCAGCAGATTGGAACGATCCGATCCATTCATTCTTGTAGAAAATTGGTATGTTTCTACAGTACTACAATAGAGTTACTTCGTTTGCTCCAAAAGTCTTTTAATTTACTTGAAATCATTTTTTTGGAATCCACTGTCTGGCCGGCTGGGTATCATGATACCTCTAGGATACATAGTTCTCCTATTGTATATAGCCGTCTTAAATAATGGCTCGCTGTAGTGCTAACAAATCTGTGGATGTGGCTGACAGACCAAAGTCCCTATGCTAAGGACACTTTGGTCATGCAAATTGTGTGACAAACAGGCCAACTTCATGCTGTCCTTCTCCATCAAAGTCCAACCCCAACATAAGATGTACGTCATGATTAGGGTCATAGTAGAGAATGTACGTTTCGAGTTCTCAGGCACTGGTAGGTGACCACTTACATTACGCCTTGACTACTTGTTTGGGATGCTTATCAGTTGCAATATATGTGTTCATGCAGTTCACATCTATATTGTACGTGTTGACTTAGAAGGCTCCTGTAACAGGAAGTGCAAGAGGAAGTCCAATCCCAATGTAAGATGTACGTTACGATAAGAGTCCTAGTCAAGAATGTACGTATCAAGTTTGCAGGCATGGGTAGGTGACCATGTACATGATACCTTGACTACCTGTTTGGGATGCATATCAGTTGTAGAATATACGTTTTCAAGCAGTTCATATGTATATTGCATGTGTCGATTTGGATGGCTCCTGTAACAGGAAGTAGCAAGAGGAAGTCCGATCCCAACTTAAGATGTATGTTATGATTAGGGTCGAAGCAGTGAATGTATGTTTTGAGCTCACAGGCACGGGTAGGTGACCACATACATTACACCTTGACTACTTGTTTGGGATGCATATCAGTTGTAGAAAATATCCCAAGTTACTGATAAATGTTTGTGTGAATACAAAAATTCTAACATGTATTATCCCCAACGGCCAAGCGATCATTCATCTTTATCAATATTTACAGAAGTCTCCACCAACTATGATTGCCCGCTTCCTCTTGATCTTCAATTTCTTCATGACCTCCATCTTCATGTTCATTGACACAACTGTCGTCTTCTTTGTTTGACTGACTAACATGACCATCATCATGTGCTGAAGACAAGACAGAACTCTGATCTCCTCTTTGTCTTTGTCTAGAGCATGCTTGTCCTCTTCTTCTGGAACTAGACCTTTGCTATCATGACCTCCATCTTCATTATCACTTTCACTACTGTAATCTTCTTAGTTTGACTCACTAACTTGACCATCACCATCTGCCAAAGACTCTAGCAAACTCTGATCTCCCTCTTTGTCTTTGTCGTCAACTGCTCTTCCTCTTCCTCTGGAACTCCAGCTTCATTATTGCTTTCATCACTGGAATCCTCTTCATTCAACAAGCTAACGTGTTGCCAATCATCATTGTCTGGCACTTCATCTTCATTTTCACTTCCACAAATGATGTTTTCCTAATTGGAGTGACTATCATGACCAGACAATGGTGTAAGTCCAGCATTCTTTCTTCTCAAGAGGTCAGTGAATTCTCACTGCCTTGTTCTTTATTCTTTTGGAAAACAACCAGTAGGGTCTGTCACCAGATTCAATGCACAAAGTATGGCATTGAACAGATGAAGAAGTTGACTGACGAAGAAAATGAGGAAGACCCAACCGTGGAAGATTTGTTTAATGCCCCAGTTGTCATGGGTAATTTATCCGATGAGAACAATGATATGCCTACCTGGATAGGAGACGATAAGACCTATGCAATGCTAGAATACAACGATCAACAGAACCAGCAAGCCTTTGAACAAGCAGTCGAGGATGGATTTCTTTTTGGCCTTATTCATCTCAGTGTCCAAACTGATACTCATATGATTGTGCTGCAAAAATTTGGAGACTTTGTGTTTTTCCTACCTGGTGAATTCGGCAGTACATTCTGAAAAGCCTCTCCCCTGAATGCGGCCAACTTGCTGTTCACCAAAGTTGGGCACAAGATATTGTGCCCTATCTTTGGAGTGCCTTTCGGAACCAAGGTTGAGTGAGATTACTTTGGCTGGTATTGATGCTGATAAATCTCCTCTCAACTTTGTGTTGTTTGTTCTATCAGGATGAAAGTAGTCTCGTATCACACTTGCACAGTCCCAGAACATGTGCAACATATGTTCCCTGCAAGGTTCAATACAGGAAAAGCCTTCCCAAAGAACATTTGTTATGACCTTCAAGAGGATGATTGGAAGTGGGTAGGATCAGCGACCACAAAGTTCAACACAAGGTTGGCCCATGTACATGACAATTGCATATACAATATGGACACATTCTCTGAGGATGGCCCCACCCAACAGAAAGCCAATTCTCAAAAAGAGTAGGGGAGATTGGAGGAAGTTTGTTCTATTGAAACTGATTGATATTTAGTATGGGCTCATTAAGATTTTAAGTGAAATACTTAAAAATCTTACTTCTAAGACCAAATAGAATCAACCATTTGAAATTTATGGCACTAAGATACTGCTAGTTCTACAGATACAAACATGTGATAAAAAGAGTGATCTAATGAGGTTCATGCATCTACTTGTGCACAGTTAGACAAGTTTGGTGCAGAATCTGCAGTCATAGAATGCTTGCCAACATTAAGATTTTGGGTGCTCTGATATAATGTTGGATTCAAAAAGGGAAAGAGATGATGTACCTCTCCGTCACCATCAAAAGCCACAGCATGTGATCAAAGTCGTAAACTGTCAGCCCCTGCAAGTCACCATAAATGTCTCCATCACATGTTCATCAACTTCTCATTTCAAGAGGCCCAGCATGTCAACATCAAAGAGCCCAAAGTCCACATCCATCAGACCAGCACATCTCAATCTAAGAGACCCCACTTTGCTGTCAAGCTACATAGTCCCCAAATGTCAGCATCAGAAAAGTCCCGGTCGACATCTTGGCCATGGTCTCCATTGAAGAGCCTAGTGTGTCGCAGTCAAAGAGCGCATGTGCATTGCCTTAATGTCCTAGTCCATCAGCCCCAGAGCATCTTTCTGAAGAGATCAAGCATTTACCATCAAACAGGCCAAGGTATTCCCAAACAAAAGCCCCAGCACACCATCCAGCACAAGCCAATGAGTACTCCATCAAGATTCTCATCTGTGCTCATTCAAAACTGCCATCAAACTGCCTGAGCTCATCTCCATTGACGAGCCCAGCACATTGACATCCGGGAACCCAAACAATTTGGCATCAAAGTCTGTGCTCAAATGGATGATGAGTCAAGTATGTTGAAAGCCTTCCTACAAAAAGGGGAACATTTATGTGTCATGCATAAAAATTGCTTAAGAGATTCATTAGAAATGTATAATATACGTTTCAACTTTACATCAACAGTGAACTCACCTGTCCTAGCAGGCTTGGTCCGAGGAGCTATGGAACCAAGATGATTTGAGAGTAATCTACTCACCACAAGCAACATATTGTGCCTGAGAAGATGCCTCACATGTGTAAGATTTTGTGGCCTTGCATGCGAGTGTTTATGGATTGGATTGAGGGTGAGGTGCGTTCCTGCTTTTAAGTCACTCATTGGGGTGGGAAGGGGAGAACACAGGGGGCATGTCAGCACAAGGTTAGTGACTGTGTCATATAAGGTGGTAGCTGCAGTAGGGAGGTGCCATTGTGGGACTCAACCATGTGCAAATCGGAAACATGACCATGGTGGTTTGAGATTTAGGGGCTTACTTTGAATTATGGGGGCAACGGTATGAATGCAGTAAGTGCAGCTTCCCATTTTAACCAAATGCAAACACAAGCACAATGACAGGAATGCACGAGAAGGTTTGGGCAATGACAGTGACCCAGAAACATTTTGAGAAAAGATACTTTTCATAACAAAGAATCGACAGTGACAAATTCATGTCTGTATGAAATATATAGTCGTCACATATAATCTACCTTGCCGTTTCGGCTATAAATAGCTTGTCCCTTATTGGAGCCATCCCAAAAGTGTACAATTTCCCAGATTCTATTTTTCTAGGCTATTTTTTGAAAAAATCTACATCTTGCAACGTCGTAAACTCGACCTAGCTTTTTCTAGATAGCCTCCTAAATTGAGTCCCATAGGATGGTGTCCTTACCGTATAGCACGGGGCTGAACAGTTCCTAAACCTAAATTCTTTTGTTTTTTTTGGTGGGCCACCCACAGAAGACACATCTTGTTCTGCAACATCCAAGATAACATGCGACTGCTGATTGTGGCCAAACCTCCTGCGTCACATACATGATGAACTTCTCTCTTGCAGTGCTTGTGCTAGTTAAAGCTTACAAGCATGCTAAATGTTGGTTTGTATACTCACGCAAGAGGCACACACATTGCTGATCTCTCAGCCCACATGCACTCTACATCTGGCAGAGTAGAATTCCACTTGTGTTGTTGATGTCAACCAACAACAGTCCTTGGCAACACATCCTCACTTCTAGCAATGATCAAGCTATGATCACTTTTACTGGCTTTACAAATGAGGCTTTCAAGTACCCCTTGCTCAAGTTTGCACCTGTGTATGACATGACTCTCCCTTTGTTGAAGAAGATGGATTTATTGTCAAAAAGGTAGTGAACATAGGGAGGCCACAATCCATTTGCCCCGAGGACTGCTGAGGATTACTTCTGGCTTGGACAAGGACAACAACCTCCATGATGGTATTGCAGTTGATCTTTGGAACGACAATATCTCGTTTATCAAAATATGCGCAATTTTCCAGAAGGATCATAATCAAAATCATAAATAGGCCCCCTTCCTAAAATCTGTCTTCCAAAACATGACAAGATACAAGAATTAGGACAGATAATATCCGTTAGACATCCAGCTCTGCAAGATGTTTGGGAGACAATTGATGGCCTGAAGGTACAAATAGAGGAAGCCCCAGATGACATTGTGTAGAACTGCTTTTATAATGGATGGAGCAGCGGCCATTTTGTAACTGCAGTGCTATATTTTGCTCTGGATTGCACCATTACGGCTTGCTTTTACAATGTTCCCCTTTGTACACACAACAGTAGCTGATTGGTGAAGCATTACACAAAGCTATCAAGACTTAATCATGAGACTGGATCAAAGTTTATTATCGATTCTGCCTTCTGTATTGGCCAGTTTCCCATTCCTTATCAAATCATCTCAGGACTATCTAACAGCGGACAACATCCTGCTCACATACAATGAACAAATTCAATATTTAGCAATAAAGAGGGAGGAAACATCCATGCGTCAATCAGCTGAATGGGGCATACAAGGTGTACAGTCTTCCTTTCCCTGATTGAAAGATACTTCACCCTATGAAGAGTATGGAGAGAGGAGAGTAAAAGTGACATCGCTGCTTTTGCTCTTTAACTTACAAGCAAGGTTGATAGGGATGAATCAGATATGGACAGTATATTATTCTGCTCTGGTGACATATGCAAACTTAGAGTTCTTAGCAGCTTAAACAAATTAGTCAAATATTAGTCGATCATCATCAACATCGTTGTCATTACTTGTTGTTGCTGCTGCTTCATGTTTTCTTTGTGCATCTGGAATTGAAGTCTTCTTTCCTCTCTCTGCTCTTTATAGCGTTGTCTACATTCTTTATGTTCCTCCTCTTTGTCTTCTTGTTGCATCCGTTGCTTGTGATTCTTTTGATTTGTAACCATCAACAAGATCTGACTGAAACTTGGTTTGTCATTGTAAGACCACTAAAGAAGATTATCTTTCTTGTGATGACAACTTTCAATAGACTTTATTTTACGTAAGATCTTATTCAGACAGTCATATTTAACAAAGACATGTCACATTAGTCACAAGCAGGACAAGACACCATCCCGAGTTGAAGTTGCATAGGTTTTCAAATGCATGAAAATCCGTAGGGGAAGAGTCATAATGAGGGCCACCAAGCAACCATGATCAGAGTTCGCATTCAAAAAAGGAAGCGTACAACCGGTGTTGTATTAAGATTCCAAAGTTAAGACCACGAAGAGCGATGTCATATGTGCGAAAAAAAGGAATGAAGAAAGGTGGTATAATTGGCAAGCGTGTGTATTATTTTGAGCATGGTGAGAATCAGATGACCAAAAATTCAAGATACGAAGTATAGTATTGTACTTACTGATATGGTAGCTGCCCCTGATCGTAAACATTTAAAAATGAGAACAGCGAAACTGGCCCTTTGTGACTCTTGTGAATTAATTTAGTCATTTTTTGTTAAAGAAAGATTGAAGATGACCGGAACGTTCCCTTTAAAATATGTAAAAATTACAGTAACTGTATGTCATCACAAATTTACGTGTTGGCCTGTATGTCTATTTCAAGTTGTCATGTCAAGAAAAAAAATCGTCTTGCGTCGTCTTACATACACAATACCACGGTTGTCATCTGCACTTGTGTTCTTACAATTTTAGGTACCTTGTCATCAAAGGGGGGGTCTCTCTGTCACATAATGGAGAATCACTCGTTACACTCGTGGTTCACCGTGATGTGACAGAGACTCCACCTTGATGACAAGCTACCACAAATAGTAAGAAAACTCGTGCACATGACAACCGTGGTATTATTTATAGTCATCTGCACCATGACGTTTCCTTTTCCTCCCTCTTCCTCGAGTCTCAAGTGACAGGTTCAGCTGTAGGACCAGGACTAACCAATGATTCCTCATGAGGAAACAAATAGATAGTAAGAACAGAAGACAAATAATGAAATTGAGAGAAGACACCACCACACTTACTCCCACTGTGCTTCCACCCACTGTGCTCTCTGCTGCACCTTCCTAGGCATCATATTCAGCTACTTTGTTGTCTTCTTCACCAATATCATCAGGAGAGAAGAGTTTGTCCTCTGACCCCTGACCCAGTTACCCTCACACTCTTTTTCATGATCAATTCTTTAATTTCCTTTGCTTCACGTACAGGAGACGGGATGTTTGGATACCCAGTTGGAATCTGCATCCTTGCCAGCTAGTTAATTTTTTCTTCAGTTGGTGACTCATACAATCTAACTTGGGATTGAATGCCTAACTCACTTCTTGAATAATTTGTCATCCATAGCATTGTCCCCATTCTCCCTGGCGGAAGCGCCCTGAACCACCTCCATATCCGCCACCACACCCTCCACGCCCTGCACGCCCTCCACAACTGCATCAGCATGCACCATATCATCATCCCCTATCACCCCTATCACCAACAGCTGCAGCAGCAACTGCAGCTGGGGGGGGCACTGCCTTCAGCCAGCATGGGGACAGAGCCCCAAGTAATGCTGGCAGGAGTATCTTCAATTGCTGTGCCACCTCCACCATCTACACTATTGGCAGCAGCCATAACAGCAGTTGGCCATTTGTCTCGAGAATTGTTGGAGCTGTCTTCCTTGTAATGACTGTCAGCCATTGAGGTAAAAAGAAAAAATAATGTGTTGGGTTGTGTTAACAATATTTGATTATGCAGTCCCATAAAATCTAGAAAAAGAATATGCATTTAGGAAAAAAGAACTTCTGGGAACGAGAAGCTATTTCTAGCTTAAATAACTAAAGTAGGTCTAGAAACATAGAATCTAGGGATTTGTGGACTTTTGGGATGGCTCCATTAAATTGTTAACTTATGTAGGATTCCATGGAATTTAAGAAGATCTTTAAGCTCGATTTAAGCAAATCATGATTTCTCTATAATATCTCTTTCCCTATCATTTTCAATTTTGGACTGTGCAACTTCAATTACAGACCTCAAACCTCCTCTGGCGTCTTTTGCAAGGTGTCAGCATGTGGACTTGATATGTTTGAAATTTTTACATTACAAAAGAACTAAAGGTATGGGATATTGCATCAGGGGTGATTTATGTGAGGAATCTAATGATGTCATCAGATTTCACTGAATGTGGGAGGAATGTGGTGAAATGGTGTAATTTTAGTTAAATTCTGCGGATCCTGCAGACTTTACTAAAGAGGGCTAGATTCTATTTTTGTAACTCTTTCTTAAAAATTTAGGCTAGAAAAGTTTTCCCCTTCCCAAAATTATTCTTGATTTTTAGAGAAAAGTGCTTTTAAACCCAATTGTGCTATTACCCCTCTAATGACAAAAGCCAATACAATGCAGTTACAATCCAAACTGAGCCCTGCTCTTCAACAAATACAACAAAAAATATCTGCACATGCAATACACCATGGATTTCACCTGGGGAAACAGCTGTCCCATTTATTATGTCCATTTAAGGAAAAGTCTGTTTTATGTCAATTTAACGACAGTCTGTTTTGTGGGCTAAATTTACTGGAATGGATTGCAAAGATGCCCAATCATGAGGATGACATGTTTAAATGCCAATTGACATTGTACAGACTTTGATGTTGCAGGATTGATATGATTTACTAACGATTTATTAAGCTGTTTCATTATAGAATCAATATGATCTATTGAGTTTTGTAGAATAAGATTTATAACAATCCCATCCATGAATAATTGTCCCATCACTTCCTGACTCATTCATCACCAAATGACCTTTGTTTCTTCTGCAAAACAAACTGATGAAACACTTTATTATTTGTGTTTTCTCCATGGCAAAGAACTTTGCGGGATTTCCTCCAACATACCTTGCGCTAAACAAGCCAATCATCAAACGTCCTTTTACCCGCTTTGATTTCAAAATGCTTCATTAGTTAACTGCATTGAATCAGATGTAGAGACAGATGCTCTATTGATAGAAATGATTGCATCACCTATTTGTAAGCACATAGACAAGAGGGATGAACACCACGGCAGCTCAATTGGGGGAGGGGCATTCATTGAAAATGTCACATTGTTCGTGGCAACACAACACACGATTGATATAAATAATCGCATTGCCTCTTTGTAAACACAAAGACAAGAGGGATGAAAGCCGTCACAGCTCATGATGGGGAGGACTCTAATTGAAAACGACACATTGTTTGTTGCAACTCATTTTGAAAAGTGCACTGGGAAGGAATCAGGAAGCATTGCAGGGAGACACGTCACCAATGAATGGCAATATCTATTTTGTATGGTGTTTTTACATTATGTCACATCTCGAGTTAAATAGGACTTTAGGATAGAAAAGTTCTGTGCTGTGGAACTACCTCAAGAGGTAGTTTCAAGGGACTTGATTTAGGATGCTATTTAGAAAAAAGCTAGATCAAGTTTAGGCCATTGCTAGATAGGGTACTGATTTTTTCATCCAGGGTATAGAAAAATAAAATCAGGCAACAATCACCAGTAAATGTTTCACCAGTGTTTGTCCATCATGTGATCTCAACACATCCACAATGCTTTGGGAACATACATGTGAGGATTGCAGGGTATTCAAAGCAAGAATGGTGGCCTACAACTGTCACACCATGGAATGACTCAAATTTGGAAAACTTTGTCTGAGGGACACTTTTTGATGAAAAAATGTGCAGCAAGTTCTTGTTTGCCTGCCACATTCACAAGGTTTAGGGGTGTGCGTTGATGATATTTGTGTGGTTTAGATGGGTGCCAGGGAGGAGGAAGCAATGAATTCATTGCGTTTT
The DNA here is from genome assembly GCA_013187285.1 of Cyclotella cryptica. Lineage (NCBI taxonomy): Eukaryota > Bacillariophyta > Thalassiosirophyceae > Thalassiosirales > Thalassiosiraceae > Cyclotella > Cyclotella cryptica. The sequence continues at coordinate 262,422 of JABMIG010000177.1, read as the reverse complement.
TGTGCGATGTTGATGCTTTTCGTAATTTTTATGATGGCTATGCACTTGTTGGTTGGGGATATCTCAGTGTATCTCCATAATACAGAAAAACGGTCAATGTCATGCCACATCTTAGTGTTGCCCCAGTGGCATAACATTGCCAGAATTTGCATTGGTTAGACACTGGAGTAGAACATGGAACACAAAGTGGGGGGTCCATCAATTGCAGACATCTTTTCAATCTGGCACATTGTTGGAGATGGCCAATTGGTGATGCATGCAGCTTAGCAGAAAGTAAGAGTACATCTGACATTTTTCTTCGAAGGGGATAGCATGTAAAAATATCTCAGTTCCCCCTACATTACCAGTGTTATTGTCATAGACAAAGTCTGCATCATCATACACTGCATCATTTGCCAAATCCAAGTTCATTTCAAAATCCATATTGCCGCAATGATTTGGAGAGGTCACAGTGGAATGGGATCCCTATGGGCTTGTCACCAGGACTTGTGCAACAAATGAGGAAACACACAGACAGTTGGAGTGGTGAAGCATCTGATCAATATTTTGCCGTCTCTCAGCATGGATTAATTATTTTTTATTGGAGCAACAGCATGGCCACAAGGTGTCCTCACCCAAAGCCAACAAAGCAGCGGTCTGCAAGGCTGCTGGGGTAATAATCTCCAGTCTCCCGTTGCTACAACTCATTCTATGGCCAAATAAGGTGAGAATGTAAATAGTCTTTGACAGGTATTGTACCTTGGGGGTAATCAGCCAATTTATACCATATGTCTTGTACAGCATAATACAATACCGTACTAATACCGTAGTCCGATAAGGAAGGAGGAGAGGCAAATTGGACACTATCAGGATACTTTATTCTATCCGTATATATGGCGCAAACCAGCGCGCCATTTTGTTCCAAACCATTTTTTTTTGCACTAAAACAACACAACATGTCTCACATGGGCCGCGCGTCCATACCGGCAGCAACGACGATCGGGGCAAGGTTCCGGGTTGATATTTATCGTGTGTCACACAAGTAGTATCTCGCTCCTCTCCGCCTAACTCTGTTGCACCATGACCTCGACCAGCACCCTGCCACCCCCACCGAAACATGCCACACTATCCCGTCCCACGAACACGACATCATCATCGCATCGCATCATTCAAAAACGCTGGGTGTGCGACGTCTGTCACGTGAAATGGTTTCTCGATTTCGACGAGGCATGCCGTCACGAGGCCACCTGCCAAGCGTCCTCCCAACGCTGCGACGGCAAGGAAACGAAGGCCGCCGTATCCTCGCTAATCAGCCAAGAGATCGTTGCCGATGCCGTCGAAAAGAACACTTCGACGCCCATCGAAATTATCAATGTCGAATCATCGGACGACTCCTCTTCCAAATCCGGCGAAAAGAACAAAGACGAGAGACCGCGACGATCCAAAAGAGTTCGTGGTCCACCTTGCCCGAATCCAGTCAACGAGACCAGCCGTGCGCAAACAACGAGCATCGCCGCTTCCAACGACGTCGCAAAAAAGAGTAAACGCAACCGAGTCGCGGCCATCCCCGCTTTTTTTCGTCCTCCCAAAGCCACAAAATGCGACGCGGCATCGTCCGGCATCGTGAGTCAAGAGGACTACGAGCAGCACCTTTTGGCAGAACAGCAGCTCCAACAGAACCAACGGACAAGACACAATGGCAAGGGATCTATTCCAACGACTGCCGAAACCAAACCCAAACGAAAACTCAAGACCGCCGACACCAACGACGGAACCAAAGCGCCACCCAGTTCCGCCAAAACGACACGCGACAAACCGGCCCTCTCCCAAAAACTCTTGGGCGAACACGCCGCCGCCTCCTTTTTCGCCCGGCGCAAGGAGGCCGCGAGGGAGGAGAGGGAGAGACAAAAGAAGAGAGAGGAGGCGAGACGGTGCACCAAGAGGAGGGAGGAGGATAAGCTGTCGAGTGTCGAGGGGAAGCCGAGCGGCAGGATGAATCGTAAGGAGAAGAGGATGGGGGCGGTGCGATTTCCTTGTCCTTCTCATGTGTTGCAGGGTGTCGACGTTGCAGGAGAGACGCGTTTGACTACGTACGGAGGCATGGGACCAAAATACCCTCCTGGCAGAGTGGACTTGACACGTCCCTGCCCCGAAGAGCCAACGACCGGATTGACCTTTTTCACCAAAGATTGCGACTTCCCTCCCTCCCAAGATTTGACCCTGCGTCTCTTCTCCTCCGTCTTCTCCTCTCCCTTCCCCCCCCGCCACCCCAACGATCCACGACTCTGGACGGACAAACACACCCTAACGCAAATCCCCTCCTCCGTCCTCGGGGCCTCCAATCAAGAATCCTCCCAAAAACTCATGCGATTCATCCAAGAATGGAAAATCCGCCGACATAAATCCATGCTTGCCAAAAAATCCAAAAAGAAGAAATCGGGATACGATTCGGACGATTCCTTTCTCGACGGGGAGAGTTCCTCGCCCACCTCCCTCTTTGTCCTCACGGGACGGACCGGCACGGGCAAATCGAGGTTGGTCCATGCCGTTTCGGCGGGGTTGGACTGTGCCCTTTTGGAGATTTCGACGGGAGAGGTTCGGGGAGGAGGGGCGTTGAAGAAACGGGTTTTGGAGAGTACGTTGAGTCATTCGAGTGTGGCGTTGATGAAGAGGAGGGAGCCGGTGACGGTTTTGACGGCGGTGGAGAGTAAGAAGGAGTTTTTTGATGAGGAGAGTGAGAGCGAGGAAGAGGAGGAGGAGAGGAGTTCGTTGACTGTCATTTTGATTGATGAAGGTGCGCTTGTGTTTTTAGACCTGTTATTTCTGTTGTTTCAGCCTTTGTCTCAGTCACTCCTTTGTTGGATCACGCCCTCCAGCGGATCTTTTATTCCAAGAGCACGGAGACACAGGTTTCTGGCTTGCGCTCTCACAACTCAGTCATAAAGCCAAGTCCCCCATCATTTTGACTGCTAATTCTATGCCACATGAATTGCTGTCTGGGACCATCAAATACGAACATGTTGAGTTGCATCGCCCTTCCATTGAGGAATGTTGCGCGAAAATGAAGGAGGTCGCAAAGGCAGAGGGCATGGTTCTGAATCCGGATGCCGCCGTGGGCGCAAAAGGAGGAAACAATGGTCTCTCTCTCATAGCGGAATACTTTCAGTGCGATATTCGTAAGATAGTGAATGAGATGCAGCTCTTTCATGTTTCGACGGCGAATCAATCTCCCAGTACCGAGGTTGTTGTATTTCCACGTCATCGGAAGGCAAAGCCAACAGATTCCATTACTGATGCCAATTTCGAGGAGGAACTGGATCGACCAGTGATTCTTAATATCGATCCTCTAGTGATTCCTCGCGATCGTCACACTCTCATCACCATCCAAGGCAAAAACTTTCAACGCACAGAGTCGGCCACTCTTTACTTGGGAGGAAAGATTTGTCATCATTTCAGGGTTGTGAGTGACTCGAAAATACTTGCCGTGTGTCCACCATTACGCGTTCCCGACGGGGTCTCGAGTGGACTCAAATACAACAAAAGTTCACGTGACCATGTCATCTATTGCCTGTCGAGCAAGTTTGTTGAAGTTGCTGTGCGCAAGCGGTGTTCTAACGGCCTCGTGTTGGATTCTACATCTTGCCTGCCTCCGCATCAATCCAACTGGATCGTTGAGTATGATGTGTTACTCGAATGCAGCTTGCTTGAGCAGAAGCTGTTGGAAAAGGAATGCAAGCGAAAGGCGAAGGCCCAAAGAAGGCGGCTTAAAAAGGCAGCGGAGGATGGGTTCTTATCTTCGGACGACGAGTTCGAGTTCGAGGGCGATACAAGTAACTCTGGGCATCAGATCAATAAAGCCATTGCAGATGACTTGTCAGATATAGAGCTCGGGGACAAGGCGTCTGAGGTTTCTGACTCAATCCCCAAGCAAGATGTCGATCCTCAAGTCTTGTTGAACGAAGCTCTGTCCGATTCGATGGTTGTTGATCAATCAACCGACGAGTGCATCGATACAACAAATCACCTGGACTGCTCCTCTACACTCAATGAATTGCATACTTTCGCAGAGGAATTTGGTCGGTTGAGTGATGTTGCATTCTTGGACGATGCATTACTTGGTATACCTATGCTGGCTGGTGCTGTAGAAGGCATCGGATCGCAAGCAATAGACGATATCTTCGGAGACTCCATACCTACGGACCCTTCCATAGACAAGCTTTGCAAAGAAAAGAAGCCGTGAGATCTTTAGGTGTCCCGCATTTCATTTCATTATTCCTGCCCACCTGACTGTGATTTTTATCTATTGTTGAATCATTTCACCGCAGACCAAGCTTCGAATCTTTATTCACGTCTGGTTTAAATCAAGACGGATTCTTTTTCGGTGCTGTTGATGCCTATATGACATACCCCTGCAAACAAAGAGAGCGATCCTTACTCTCGAATACTGAGCTATACTCTCGAGGTCTAGGTGCCCTTGATGATGTCATTGACCATGAAACCCTAGACAAAGAAACATCGGACTGCACAAACGACAATAATGAGGCATCCAATCTTGAGCTTAGGCCACTCCGTGTTCAATCGGACGACGACATGTTTATCTCTTGTCAGCCGCCGGCTACTCTTTTACTTTTGCGTGCGATACTTGGGAATCTTACGCAAGATACAGCTGCATTTTACCGTTCCACTGTCGAAAATGAGCCTTGGCTACATCTAAGGAGGCATGAAATGTCGTCCAAGGTTTTAGGAATCGTGTCTACTATTCTAGTGCCTGAAAACTCTTGTACTCAGCACGATTGGTGAGTTAATGGTATTTTTTTGGTGAAAAGGGATCTTCATTATGTGAAGCACTCAACACCTCCTCGAATTTTTTCATGTTCTACTCACTCTGCCAGGAACAAAATTTGCTTTGGGTTTCGCCACAGTGAACGATTCACTACCGAAATGGCGCAACAAAGCCGACTTCGGATATGTAACTGGTCATTCGATCACAACTTGGCGTTAGACTACTTGCCATATCTCAGATTCATTGCCAGAGAAGAAAACAAAGCCCGCCTACTTTCCGAAGAAATGTTGAATGACGTTAACGAAAGGCCGAGGAACTCACGGACATCCATGAGACGGAAGCAGCGTCTCCGTGCTCATTACCTGGAAGAATTCTGCGGTAAATATTGTGATCATCAACGTCTTCGTCAGGATCTGGCGGTGCTTGGAGATTCATATCTTTCAGGGAATTGAAGCAATCCAAAATTTGCTACTGCTTCTGTTTAATGATACCATAATATAACATGCATAGTTCAATTGTCTTAAAATTAATATAGGCAGCATCATATCTTACCCATTCCAAGTATTACTGACTGCATTTATGAGATTCTCTTGATCCAATGCTGCACATGACCATCTCGATTCAATTTCTGCATTGGGAAGAGATTCTTTCACAATACATAGTGGCTCTCCGCCCTGCTCATACGTTTGAAAGCTTCTTGCTATCAACATTGCTACACCACGGCAAGTCCCCTCATTCGAATCACCATCTACAACAACACTCCAACCAGTACAATCAGCAATCATTTGTCGCCAAAGAGAATTTCGCTCAAGAGCATTTCCGCTAACCACTAACAGCATTTTAGTGTTGAGCTGATTATCACCTGATGTTTCTCTATGTTGCTGAACGCCGCAGACTTTACGTATCAAATCAATGACCGCTGCCAACCTTATAGTTACCCCCTCAAGGCATGCATACAATATGTCACTTGGGGTTGTTTCTCGTGTTATGCCTGAAATGCAGGCTGTCGCCGAGCCTCTAAACCCAGTGCTCCTCTCGCCACTTAGAAAGGGAATCACGGTAACTGCACCACTTCGATGCGACGGAGAGGAATCAATAGACAAACTTTTGGCATTGTTGGCATAGTGCTCTGACACTTGCTCCAAAACGGAGTCGAAAGCCTCCTGAGATAGTAAATTCAACAAAGTCCGTGCCCATTCCACAACACTTCCGCCATCTGTCAATGCCCCTCCAATCAAGACACGGTTCTTATCTACACGATAACAAAACAATCCACGAGGAACAGACACCGTTTCACCAATCGATAGAGGTATGCACACCCTCGCCGCTGCGGATGTCCCGACGGTCACGGCGATACGACGACCATCATCAGTCGAATAAGGATAGGAATCGCATTTGCTTCCCAGATTAGCGGCAGCACCGTCGCCTATACCCAGAAAGAGACGACAGTGCTGTAAAACCTCATTCACATTTGCAGTATTGTTCGATTTCTCCTCCTCATTGACATCGCCATCTTTTCCCCTGAGCTCTGGCCACCTATCCCAATAAGGATTCCTCTTTCCATCACAACAGTATTGAGGTATACCGCGGCATAGAAGAGGCGTTGTATCGCCATTTACAGCGTTGGTTCCATCGAAATCCACCAATTCCGGAAGCAAATTCATTATATTGCGGGCACGAATTTTATCGCATGACTCCAAGAGTTGGATAGCTGTTTCATCCCATGAGCATGTTTGAAAGTTTAGCATTCCAGTCCAGCTTGGTGTTTTTGTTGCATGCACATCCGGGGAGGCAGGAACGTCCAAAAATAAGTTGAGAATACAAAGGATTTTTCTCAATCAAACCTCTGTTCAACATACAAAGAGCATACTCTCACCTCGCTTCCGAATACGAGATGGGCATGTCAATCTTCCCCCCACCCATCCATCGATGTACACATATCGAAGAGATCGTTTGCCAGCGATGCACTCTCTCACATAAACTTTCGGGTTCAAGTTCATAAAAAGCACAAAGTTGCGGCAATGCGTACGCCGAGTGAAGGGGTGCACCCGTTCGTTGATACAATTCCTCCAATGTCTCGGAAATGAGATTCCTACACAAGATGTCACGAAAACCAAGCGTGGTCAGGAAACGAGATATCAAGTGTTTCGCTTGGTTCCAATACTAACAACCACTCACTCCTTCCAACGAAGGCATTGTTCCACGACATCGCTTCGATTGCAGGCATAACTCAATGTGGCCGACTCTCCCACCGGCTCGCCCATGTCATCTACTCCGATGAGATTCATTACAAATGTGGAAAATCCAACGGCTACCACTCGACATGCAGTATTTTCTAACGATGAACGACGGAGCAAACGGAGGACATTGTCGATGCATTCGTCAATGGCCGTCAAGACAGCATGTATCCGAATATGTCCGGTGTTGGGAAGCACGCATGTCATGGGCACGGCGTGGTGGATGTCGTCAATCGCTTGGAGGAGGGGCATCGATTTGCATTTGGGATTATTTTCCATGGAGGACCCCCCGCCGTTTCGGTTGCAGCCGACGTCATCGTTGGGATCTGCGCTCGATGGATGACTCTCGTCATTTTGGGGGCATGGATGGAATTCATACGCCTTGCATCTTATGCTTGAGCTGCCTGCGTCAATGGCGAGTAGGATGGAGGTGCTGGACATTGTTGTGGATAGACGATGGATGAGGAGTGCAGGAAATGGAGAGGCCTGCTAGAGGCCTGTCAGGCAAAAAATGTAGAGGGGGTTCAGGGAACACCAGGAAAATTGATTATTTGCTAAAAGATATTATATCTCTAGGTATGTGCCTAAGCTCTAATATAATGGTAGGGTAGTACTACCATACCTAAAGTAACAGATTATTTTTTGTCAAAGTAATAATTAGGCATAACTTTATAATGTTATACAACAGCCTTCAATATCATAAAAAATCCCGTAATTTTTACGTGGTCATCATAAAAACTTTTTATGCTATATTGGCGAATCCAAATTTCGTGCGCGCTGTGACAAAAGCGTGGTTATTTTGAACTGTCGAAAAAGATGACGTCAATCAAGATTTTTTCAAAATCTTAGTTGTGTTGGAAACTGAGCCATTTTCTCCTTCTTCTTCTTCTTCTTCTTCTCCTTCTTCTCCTTCTTCTCCTTCAGTGAGACAGTTTTTTTGCTTTTTGCCAAAACAGGTACTGACCATGAAGTTGTTGTGAACTTACCTGTAAATAAATTATTTTTCGCTTGGACTTACATGGGTAGTTATATTGTCCTAAGTAATTGCCTACCTTTAAAATTATATCTTTTTGTATTACGTATGACATAATTTTCAAGAATGTTTCTCTAAACTTGAAGGGAACATTAGTCACAAATTCTCATTTTAATCGTATAACAATGGTTCTGTAAACTTGAAGGGAACGTTATCGTGTCACAAAACATCCCTCAATATCATAAAAATTCCCGTAATCCCAGCACGGTCATCATAAAAGTTTTTATGATATTATATTGGCGAATCCGAGTTTCGTGCGCGCTGAGACAAAAAGCGTGGTTATTTTGCACTGTTGAAAAAGATGACGTCAATATCATAAAAATGTTTTATGATATTCCTGTTGTCGTACGATACCATAAGGTACCGTACAATACAGGTAAAGGGTAACTATCCATTATTTTTTAAATAATATGCCTGGTAACTTACCTAACATACCGTCTAGGTAAATAAAATATATCCTGTAAATTAGTATTGCATAATGTCATGAATCCAACATAAGCAAGAACTGTCCAACTTTGTTGTCTCTTTTTATGTACATTTTACAGTATATGGTGTTCTAGCCATCAACAATGGTATGATGCCACAGTACAATGCACACTAACAAATATGTGATACCACCAGCCTCATCTACACAACACAAAGAGTGTTTTGAAGTACTTATGTATGCAGAGATTGTTGCCAATATGGCATACTTCTACACAATGGCAACTACGGGAAAGAAACTTTTGTCATATATATATATATATATATATATATATATATATATATATATATATATATATATATATATATATATATATATATATATATATATATATATATATATATATTGCCACAGGCAGCAGATATAGAGGCTGATGCATAAATTAGATTAAATGATTGAACCAAAACCTCCAACAAAACACAACGACGACTTCTACAAAGTTGTTTGAGACAGAGAATCTTTTTGCTATAACATCAGCTGGACTCTATTGACAAATTCATATCCCAACCATTTTCAAAAGAGTGAATTAATTTCTCTTTACTCATTATACGGTATTTTTCTTATGTAACAAAAAGAGTCAGTTATTTCAGTCTGCCTCCACATACCATCCTGTGAATTTGGACTCCTAAGACTTTGACGGATAACAAATTGTTAGGGCAAAATTTCTGAGAGGGAGCATGAGAGACAGCTCCATATCCAAGGAAGGCAGCACACACATTAATTACCCAATACTAAAACATTGAGGTAACGACAATAAATACCAATGCCTATGAATATGGGTACATAATATACATTTTAGGTGACAGGTATCAGTGGATAAGACACTGCAATATCTAAAAGGTAGAGCGTGTTAGTACTATTTGCTACTAGACAATGTAATGAAAGAAATTTGGCTGTAATTTTATAGCATATTAGAAAACAAGGGCCGTGCAGTGACTGACAAATCATTCGTGACAATATACTTACACAACGGCGACTACAACTGTTTCAAACACGAACAAAAATGCACAGTGATCAGTTTAAGCAATGAAATGAAATATCACCTACTGATGTGCAGTTCATACAAAAATTTGTGTAAAGTGGGATTATTTTTTATAACCCCTCCAGGTAATGTAGTTTTTTTGATTGCGAAAGTATGATTGGAACTTGGAGTGAATTTTGATTGTCAGATGGTCAAGAACCATATGACTTGAACTGACACCACAACAATAAAGTCAGTGCTATGGTGTGTGTTGTATAGAATTGAAAGCGCATAGCACGCGAGGCGCTCTGAAGGCGCCGGCCTCGCCCCATTTGCAACTACTATAGTACATATATTACTTAAGCGTAGGAAAGTGGCATACTACAACAAGCACTTTATTTCAAACGTACGTCTTCCTCTGTCTCTACAACTCGTATTCTGTCCAGCAAGCTACAAAAAGTCTTGCAGCGGCTGCTGGTAATATCATAAAAATGTTTTATGATATTTCTTCTATCGTAAATACGGTACTATACAATATACATGTAAACGTAACTACGGCGTGATACCATAGTACGACAAAAGACGTATTTCTCATAAATACCATTGAGCATAATATAGTGTATCCAACAAGCCAGAACTGTATAACTTTATTTTCTCATTTTGATGTAATTTTGCAGTATGATGCCACAGTTCAATGCACATCATAGTTCCCATGTAACTAGTACACTATACAAGCAGCCTCATCTACACAACACAAAGGGTTTTTTGCAGTTCTTATAGATGCAGAGATTGTTGTCACTATGACATACTTCTACACAATGACAACTACAAGAAAGATATTTTTGCCATGTATATGTGGCCACAGACAGCTGACATAGTGGCTGAAACATAGATGATATTAAAGGCTTGGACACACACAAAACCACCAACATAACACAAAGATGAGTTCTACAAAGTCCTTTTAGGCAGAGAATCTTGTCTCTACGACAGCGACAGGACCCCTGACATAACTAGAAATAGGGCTCGACTTTTTGGCAGTTGAAGTTGTGAATTCATATCCCAACTGTTTTCAAAAGTGTGTAGTACTTTCTCTTTATGTAGAATACAGTATGATTCTACTGCAACAAAACGGAACAAGTCATTTCAGTCTGCCTCTACATATATCATACTGTAAATATGTGTACCTAATGTATATTATAGGTGACAGGTAACAGTGGAATAGACACTGCAATATAGTTCCAGAAAACTAGAGTTTGTTAGCACTATTTTCTGCAAGACAATGTAGTGAAAGAAATATAGCTCTAATTTTCTAGCACATCAGAAAACAAGGCCCTGACCTAAGCCATTTCGATGTAATTTATTATTAGGTGGTAAAATGATAGATACGTTGTTGTAGATTGATTTTTATGAGTTAAGTTGTTTGCTAGTAGCAAGCAGCAATGAAGCAAATATGCTTCATTGCACAAAATGAAACTGTGTAGGATCCTCCACAGATATGGTATGTCTTTATGTCATTAGTTGATGACATAAAGCATTATTCGCCAAATGGTATTTCTGGGTAGTGAACCTATTCTTGCTATTTGCTGGTTCTTGCCATTGTTGTGAGATATCCCTCATCTCCTGAGAAATTAAGGGTATCTTTCAGTTTACCCTAGAGTACTACTGTAGGGTAGATAATTGGCCTATGTCACTCGCCCCCACGATTAGAGAATCAGCGTGGCTCGCGGAAAAGTAAAACCTCTGTGAGGAAAAAAACCGATTACGAGCCAGACTTGCAGAAAAAACCTCTTGGTTGGGTTAAAAATGTGCAAGTTGCTTGTGACATTTGTACATACACATTGTTGTACTATATGAAGTGTAAGTTCTTTGTGGAGAGGGAGATTTTTCGGCTTACGATAAAGCTGATGTGTTTATACTCTCCCAAGCCAAATATTATGACTTACTTCCGCGTGAAACCTTGATTGTCTTATCGTATAACTTTTGTGATAGTCCAATTATCACTGTTGTACAGACGGAATATTTTGCGGGGTAAATAACCTTTTATACTAAACAGTACTTCCACGGACCATGTGACCTAACTTTGATGACAATCAAGTAGGGTCGGTCTTGTGTTGCCTGGTATCTCCTATAATTTTTATATGTGTGTGCAAAAGTGGATTGCCGAACAACAATTCCATCTTATGAATGCTACACTACATTGAGGCGATAGGCACTGCATAGTAGGTATGAGTGAACGGCATCTGAATGTTTGTTTAGAAAAACATTGTGCCACTAGAAGCTGCTGATTAGACCATGGTTTGTCAGCAGGTCAAGAATCTACTTGATCTCTAGATAATTGTTCACTTTTTGGGTTTTTAATTGTTGAAGACTCTGGTTGACTTACACTTGGAATCCAAATGACATACATTTGGTCCGAAAGTGTAGTGTAGAAACTACACCTTAATCGTACCATGTGCGTACAATGTGGATATTGAACCAGGTCTATTGACAAAGGTGCTAATAGTACAGATATTCTGTTACTTTTCTTATGCATCCTTGGTGTGAGAATTAGTCCTTCTAGTTGCTCTATTACCCCTATGTATCCATGGGAATAGTTGCCCATAAGGGTCAACTACCGGCAAGTTAACAATGTCAAGTCAATTTAATGGATTGACCAGAATCATTGGAAGGTTCAATCATCAACGTCTATGTCTTTTTTCTATTTAGAGTATGGAGTCATTGCTTTGACATCCTTTTGTACTTTGTAGCAAGGATCCTCCAGTGAGGTCTGTGCTTGTACAACTCTTGTTGTTGGTGGTAATGACATTGCAACATATTGCATGTGCATTACCATTCTGTTTTTGAAAGACAGTGGTTGATTATCATCTTATGGTGTATGAAACCATATTGTGACTTCACAGCAAACATCACGGAGAAGTGAATTTTTCTTTGATGTTGACAACATAATTGTTGTCTTCTATTTGGATTTGTCTTAGCTAATTAAGCCATACTACATTTCTGTGTATAGCTGCTTTTTGTTTGCACTGCATGCCAACATGGTGCTACATGTCTCTCAATAGAAATGTTCATGGTGTGACTTATCCGAGATGGTATTCCCTGTTAGCAAGGGATACTCACAATTCTCTGTGCTGTGGTTTTTACATGTTATTGTAGCAACACCATGTCAGGGGTTCAAAACCCAACATAGTTTGATTTCCAGTTGCCTTTTTAATACCATTGCTTGTAATTAGTGCTACATTGCACTTGTGTATGTTTCTCTCGTGGGAGAAGAATTCAGCTTCTCGAGAAAACAATTTACCATACCAGAAAATTTCTTGGCATTTTTGTGTTATTCTTACATTTAGCAAGGTATTTGAATGTCAGGTTATTTTAACTTGACTGTAGAATTCTGATTAAGATTTTTCTAACGAGCTCTTTAATTTCAAAATAATTCCAAACATTTGTCTGGGCTCTGAATTCTATTTTCCTCGGACCAGAGGATGTGCTCTTTCTTGCACAGCTACATAGCTGTTACTTGTGAAAGTGGAGGAACTAGTCTCACTATTGAGAAAGATACCCGGCAATTCGGGTTCTATAGGCACCCGACAGCTCGGGGTCCGACAGCTCGGCAATTTCTCATTCTAATCTTTTTGATTAGTGGACTTTTCTCTCCTTTTTACTTGGATTTCAGAAAGAAATCAACAAGTTGCGTGTTTCCCAGAAGAAAACTGCGAATAATGGGCAGCCTTCTTGCGCAAATCAGAAATTCGCGAGAATTTTGCCATGAATATTTCTGGGGATCGAGACATAGTCGATTTATGGGTCCTTCTTGCGCCCCCCATGCGTTCAGGGACTTGGAGAAGCTACTCCGCGTCACGCTGACGTTTGACCTTTATAGGGCAATATTGCGCTCCTATGCCTCTTTGCGGAGTACAACAATGTTCTCTCCTAGGCCGGTCAATCGCTCTCATGGGCTGAGCCCGATGAGGCCAAGACACACAATATGTGGTCGTTTTATTCAGATCGTGATCGCGAGGGCTGTGTCGCGATCCGATTTCAGAAATGGGCGCTGCCGTAACTTGCGCCCATTTGAATGGGGCTGATCCGAGATCGTGGGACAAAGTCCTGCGCGATTGCATTTCGCAATTAGGTTTTATCTTAGCCAATCTTGAAACCTTGAGTCCCGCATCCAACCTACGCCCGTGCAGTGTTTCTTCGCTACTCCCACCGACACCATGCTAACGAACAAAGGAACTGTATCCTTGCCAGTATGCAACACTTCAGCGACGAGAACTTCCTGGGGATCGCGAGTCCACGGAATGACGAAAACCTCTCGGGAGTCACGAGCAAGCTTATTAGGCCTTAGAGGCTATTCAGAATACTTCGTGGGATCCATTTAGGCCCTAGAGAAGATCTTTTCTTTGTACTGCCTTTTATTTGGCTATGTACTTAATACTCCGCGATGTCACTGCATCTGCATGTGATCACGGGTAAGGACTAATTTTTAGTCTACTCGTGTTTTTGTTTCTATACATTATAGAACATACACATATTGCTCTTTCGAAAAAAAAATAAACCCAAGGCATTTATATTTATTGCCTCCTCGCTCACTGAGGGGCTATTACAAGCTACATCGCAAGTAAGTTTCATGCCACTACTTGTGCGTAAAATATGTCACGATTGGTCTTTTTTTACGTCAAGTGCACTATGTGCTACTCGTGCACTCTGCTAACAAAAGCAGAGTATACCCACGTCAAGTGGGATCTAGTCCTCACTGATGTCACGGGCAATTGTTTATATGGCTACTTGTCTCAATGACATGTGCCCGCCTGTGAGGAAAACTCACTTCAACTGGCGGAGTATAAACTCCTAGCTCAATTTTGGCTATTGCTACGCACTCGGAGTCAAACAACACAAGTTGCGCAATGCCTAACATACCCAGGGTATTGTACGGCCTCGGCGACAGGCGACAGACAGACAAACCTACCATGGTTAACATGTACCTCATGGACGATGCATGGTGGAGAGTTGGACAGACGACTTGCTTGGTCGCGCGAAGGCTATCAATTGATAGTGACCTAAGCTGTTTCGATGTAATTTATTATTAGGTAGTAAATGATAGATACGTTGTTGTAGATTGATTTTTATGAGTTAAGTTGTTTGCTAGTAACAAGCAGCAATGAAGCAAATATGCTTCATTGCACAAAATGAAACTGTGTAGGATCCTCCACAGATATGGTATGTCTTTATGTCATTAGTTGATGACATAAAGCATTATTCCCCAAATGGTATTTCTGGGTAGTAAACCTATTCTTGCTATTTGCTGGTTCTTGCCATTGTTGTGAGATATCCCTCATCTCCTGAGAAATTAAGGGTATCTTTCAGTTTACCCTAGAGTACTACTGTATGGTAGATAATTGGCCTATGTCAGGCCCATACACCATACAGCAATATTGACGATTCATTGATGATTATACACTTACACAATGGCGTCTACAACTTTTTCAAATCACGCCCCAAAATGGGTGTCCACTGGCATCAAATTTGTAGGCTGAAGCTTATCATGGTGATCAGTTTAACCAATGAAATAAAATATCATCTACAGAGGTGTAGTTCATACAAAAATTGGAGTAAAATGGGTTTCTATGTTGTAATCCCTGGAGGTAACGTAGATTTTTTGATTGCGAATGTATGTATTAGTAGCTGTTTGTAGACCCCCCTTGTACAAAAAACCATGTGTAGACCCCCTGCCCCGGTTATAGGACTGACATGGGGGAGGGGGTTATAGACTGTCATGGGGGACCTATAGACTTTCATGGGAGGAGGGTCTATAGATAGGGGGGTGCACCCCAAAAATGAGGATTTTGAAATGATGACATATTGCTGTAAAAACTGTTCCTGGCTGAAGTAATAGGTATAAGTATGTCATTGCTAAATTTTTTTCCGTAAAAATCCGCCGCATGCTTCCCTACTAGCCCATGTTTGATTCGAACGTGATAATACTCTATGTAAGAGGTACTACGTAAGTATACTTAGTTTGACATGTTAATTTACTAGGTGCCACTGTCCTATGTAAGTAAGCACCCTAATATGAGCATTTGGTAACACATTCATGCAGAAATATTACTCTATACTATATCTCCAACCCCCGATAACATGTTTGTTGTACTTTGTCTTCAATAATACCTCCTCAGTAATTGATTCATCACCTTCCCGGAGGGTACTTTGTTCCCATTCAATATGAACTTTATTCCGTGGTAGCACCGCAACGAGCGACACCCTGGCACCACATGTTCTTGTTACTTCCATCCGGTTCAACATATGAATATAGAATCTCAAGCTCGGCGCCAATTAAGTCTTCATTGACCACAGGCCTTGCTGGCTGTAATCTCTCGTGTCTGTCAATGAAGCCTTCATCTTCTAATTGATCTTGCAGCTTGATTGCTTCTTCCACAGCTTTTTCCTTTTCATTCTCATAACGTTCTTCCAATTCAGCAACATCTGCTGTTCTCTTTCCAAGCTGAGGAGTCACTTTTCTAGATGGCATATTCATGGTTGGTGATGTAGGAATCCCTCTGTGTTTTTGCTCTGGAATGAGTTTCTCAGTTAAATATTGCAAAAGTTCATTGGCAGTGAATGTGTGACCTTCTTTAGACCATGGATGATGCAGGTCTTGCCAACCAAACCCAATTATGCGAATTCTGATTTGTTCTTTAACAGCATTCAGTCTTGCTGTTTCACTTGGAAGATTTTTGAATTCTCTATTCGCAATAACTTTTGTCTTCCAAAATGCCGGAGAGTTTGCCATCTCGATGTAAGTCAACTTGTTTCCATACTCTTTCTGACATGCCAGCATTTTCTTTTGTCGCAGAATTTGTTTCTTCTCATGTTTTGCTTCGCGCTGATTGTTGAGTTGCACCTTTTCTTCTCGGCACACTGCTGGAGCTGAACAAAGAGCATATGCAACTAACGACTGTCGCTCGTCGGGAGTTAATTTGAAATAAGCACCGTCTTTTTCAGAGTCCTTAATGTCGCGGTTGAAGTCACCGTTGATTCTTGCATGTCCTACTGCCGAAGCATGAATGCCTAGAATTCTCCCAAAGCATTGTAACTGTCTCATCAACTGAGCAAATGGACTTTCAGCTGGATCATTGGTTGCATTTTTACCAACACATGCCATATGCTCCTCATTCGTAGTTTGACCCCAGCTGAACTTGCCACCAACTGCAGTAGCATAATCTGAAAGAGCTTTCTTTGGGTCACAAAGTTCTCCCAAAACGGCTGGAGCAACTTCGTTTGCAGCCATGTCTTCAACAATAGCTGTTGTATCTTTGTTCTCTTGACGCGATGGATAGAACATTTCTGCATTCATTTGATCGTAGGGTAAAACTTTTGAACCGTCGATAGCATTAGTCTGCTTCACTTTGTATTGGTATTGCATTGCTTCTTGCAACGGAGGTAATGGAGCAGGATTTCCATGCTCATCGGTATAAAGCTTGTCGAATATCGAATTCATGAAGTCTTCATTTAAAAATAAACTGCCATCTTGTTGAATATTCATCATAGCGTCATATAGGGCATCAACTGCTTTGCCCATCGACCTTGACGACCAGTCATAACCCTGCTGTCCAATGAAGTGTGTGTTGCCAGCTAGCCATCGTAGCGGCATACAGATTTTGAAATGAAGAATTGCCATGGTTCGACACAGCGCCACCATTTCAACTGAGGTAAGCACAATGAATAAATTCTCTTGAAGAATGTTGTCATTACATCCACGCAAACACTCATCCAAAAATTCAACGTAGTATCGCCTGTTCCAATACACTGCGGCCGCCCCTTCCGTTGCTAGGTCTTGCCTCGATCCAGTTGTACGTGTCACTGGAACTAGTAACGCACCTGGATGAAACTTACGCAACCAATGTTTGAACATATCCCGTGACCCTTTGGGTAGTTTGCAGGAAGGCTGAACTCCTTATCGATTGCTCTCAAAATGCCATCGAACATTGTAGTTATTCGTAACCTCCAGTCCACATCATTCAAGTCGTCAGCTAATACTTTATTCAGATAGGAAGAAAGTCGATGAGTAACTGCTTTTATCCAGATGTTCCGCATGTGGTTGTGGCAGTCCTGGACCATGGTTGCAATAGTGTTAGGATGATTGTCATTTACTCCAGAGATTGCCCTCTTTTCCTCCACCGCAAAGTCTACAGCGTCAACCAATAATTGTGCAAGTAGACGTGCACCATTGCATGTGTCGGTGTTCACCAAACCGCCCTCAAGTTTAGACAGATGGATCTGAGAGCTGGAGGGAATGCTGTGTGTATTGCGAACATTTTCTCATGAACCACAGCCCATCGATCCAAATGGCATGCTTTGTCGTTGATTGATTGTACAATTGCATCGCAAATTGTTTCAGACCTCTCATCTTTGGGTATGATGCTGCTGGTCAATAGCAATGGTCTGTGAATGAATTAGGAAACAGCGTCAGATATATTTGCAACATACATAAATGAATTACTGAATGCTTGACTTACTCAAACACGCCGTCAATATCCTCTTCAATGCTCAAGGCAAGATCTTGAAGAGCTATTTGTCGTCTGCCACTTCCATCAGTAAACATCTGGCCCCATCGTTTGGCTTTTGCTAGGTGATACGTTGCCAGAGTCTCCACAACAACAAGAAGTACCGTACGCCCACGACGAATTGTCCATATGCTTGGAAGTTCTTTGATGACTGTTTTGGAGAGAAACAACGAAGGAATGATATGATGTTTGAGTTAACCGAAGAAGGAGGCGTACCATTGACGAGTTGTTCTAGGATCAATTCCCAGACGAAATGAGGCCACGACGTTGCTCCTCTTTGGCCGTCACGAATTTTGCAAAATACTTTGATTGGTACCGCCTTCTCCAATTCTTGAAATTGATTATTCTTCCTATCAAGTTCGTCTTCTAGTTCCATGAGTTGGTTGTTTTGAGTCTTAACAATAGCCTCCAACTCCTTGATTCTTTGCTCCAGTGTAGAACTATGAGCAATTACCTCTGCTGAACGCCGCGTCGACCTATTCGCCTGTGCCTCCGCCCGCTTCCTCTGTACCTCCGAAGTTACCATATTACAAGTCAGCGAAACTACTTTTGTTGAAAGTACTTTGGCATTACTTTTAATACGATCTACAAACTTCGAATAGTGCATCCTCTCTTCCAATCGAGCACTCCTCTCAGCCGCCTTCAACTCCGAGTCCTTTGACTTTTCAACATCTTTTAGCTGTGTTTCCAGTGTGTCGCATTTAACTGCTAACTCATTGATTTCAAAACTGAAAAAGAATTAGTGACGACGTAGAAAAAAGGAACAAGCAACACAGTAAAAACTTACTCTTTTGCCCTCTGTGCACCACTGATTTCCATTGTTTTTGCAACGATTGCCTTTGAATGGGCTCATTCAATCTTGTACCGTTCCGCCTTCTCTCGAACCAAAACAAACTTGTATTGCTTCTCCAAAGCAGCAATCTTCTTCTCCGCTGTGGCCTTCAACTTTCGGATCTCTTCCTCCTTACGGGCCCGATACGCCACAAATCTATCAGTGCGCCTTGCTAAGAGCAAGGCAGATTTGTCTGCAGAGTCTTTCAATTGGGAAATTTGAAAACTATCATGTTTGTTAGTCAATTCAAGATCAGAAATATGGCTTTTGGCAATAGACAACTCATCTTTGAGCTGTTCAACTGCTTGTTCAGCACGTTGACTCTTTCTCTTCGTAGTCCTTCTTGTTGCGTAAAGACTTGATTTGACGTGCCAGCGGTGGAGGCTTGACATTGCCGTGAGCTTGACATTGCCGTGAGAAGTAGGGTCTATAGACCAATAGACTCTTCTCTAAATACCTCTAGACTTGCCATATCATGAGATTAGTTAGAAAGGTGTGAATCATGTACACAATAACAATATTACCTAAGCTCATTCATGACTTGTGTGACTTTTGTAGTAATGTAAATATCTATGTAATTTTTTAATCTAAATTGATGATGTTAAAAAAGCAATCACTATCACAAGTATTTTTTATCGTCTAATTTTCCCGTCATTTAATTTTTTGCTGGGGGGGTCTATAGTCAGGTGGGGTTTTTAGATGGGGTCAACAAACCGCTAATAAATAACATGATGCTTGGAACTAGGAGGGAATTGTAATAGTCAGATGATCAAGACCATATAGCTTTATCTGACACCCCAACCATACAATCAGGATTATGGTGCATATTGTGGAGAATTGAAAGTGGTGAATGTTGATATCGACTTTTTCAGAGGCTTGTTTGCACTGCCCATGTGAAGAGCATCTATATAGTAACTAAGAAATCACATATGAACCTGTCATGTAATTGAAAACTATTATTTTCTTCATAGTGGTAATGTAATATTTACTTGTGTTTGAAATCAACACAAGCTAATGTCATTTTAATACAAAAATATGAATATTATATGCAGCGAGAGAGCATTAATTTCAGAAGCCGAGGGAGGGGGAAATGCTGCAGAATTATTTGAGGATACATTTGGTGGTGTAGAGTATTTGTTGCTTGTGTGTTCCATGTGCATGGGACTGGTAGGGGGACAGTCTCAAAAATAATACATCAGTATTAAGGTTATTTTTTGGACATGTTTTGGACCTACATACTAGTAGTTTTGCTAGACCTTGTCCGAGGAACGATTTGAGGTGGCGAAATCAATGAAAAAGAAAGGTATGCTATCTGTGAACAATTATTGTTACGAGCGAAGTTAGACCTTCTTCGTGATGACGATGTAAGACGATTAATATATGAACGATACGAAGGTAAATCCATCATAAATTTTTTTTATAATATTGTCTGGCGTATATCACGTCTGATTAGCAATGTACTAAGAGGAATGGATACCATCTAAATCTAATATAGCAACACTAATTTAAAATCTATTATGGAGTATTTTAATCTTAACAGATTTACTAGTTTCCCTAAAATAGATACTCAAAATTTGTTAGATCTAGAGTGTATGATTTAGAAAAATCACATTTCTAGAAAAGAATTAATCATCTAACTTCAAAAATCTACTTCTAATGTAGAAAATCTAAGATCATCGATCATTGCTAACCTATGATTTCACCTCTTAGGCAAAGATCAGTTTAGATCTATTCTTATTCAAAATCGATCTAACAGTGAATAGATCTTCTCACAAAAGTCTTGATTTCGTCTTTAAGGCTTAAATAAAATAGCGACCTATCGAGGTCGGCAAATATATTGGGGATTGGTTTTCTTTTGGAGAATTAGTTTTCTATTGGCATTTACCAATCTTCCTACTATTCCTACGTGAAGATGATAAGGTATCCGGTTTTCTTTTTGGAGATTGGCTTTTCCGTTCACCATTAAAGGTAATTAAAAGCCGGTCCCGTGCCTGTTCACGTATATCATCGCCAGTTTGTGACCACGTCACACAAATGTGCTGGTAACCTCATGAGAACCATCCTAGCCACGAACCGTTGGATGAAAGACCTGTGAATGAATCCAGCGGAAACACGAATGACGTACTTCAATATTATATATATGCAACCTTCTCCTACTATAGTACTATGTACGCTCTAGGTGTGTCCTTTTGATATTGGTGTACCTACCGTACCTCTTGAGATAATATGACTACAATACTGTAATGTGGTGCGCACGAGTAATGAGGATTGTATACGGTATCATACGGTAAAAAAGTAGGTACGATAGGTTGCTCACCGACTCCCAATGACAGAAGAACTCCCAGCCAACCTCACCGCCGAAATCTACGCCATCGATGACTTGAACGGAGACGCCAACTACGATTTCCCCCTCTCCATGAGACTCCTCAAGGAAGAACAAATCAAAGACAAGAAAATCCAGGAGGCGCTGCAGAAACACATGTCCGGTAGCCTCAACTTTGGTACTACCTCAGTTCATACCATCGACGGTAAAGTCATGGTGCCAGCTACCTTACAGCACCGAATCATCGACTGGTACCACAGCAACCTGCGCCACCCCGGATCCACAAGAACCCTCAACTCAATCGCGCAGAATTTTTATTGGAAAGGCATGCACAGCCAAATTGAAGAATACATTCGAACATGCGACCAATGCCAACGCCACAAAATAGTGGGCAAGCCAAACTACGGCATTCTTCCACTGGTACCAGCGCTCCGGGACAAAAAGCCATTCGAAAAAGTCCACGTCGACTGCGCAGGACCATGGACCGTAAAGATCAGCGACGGACCAATGACGGCCGAGTCGAAGTACGAAATCTTCGTACTCACAATGGTCGATGCCTGTACCAACTGGGAAGAATTTGCTCTCATCCCCACAGCTTCCTCTCGAGTCGTAGCCATCCAGTTCGACATCAACTGGCTCTGTCGGTACCCACGACCAACAGAAGTTGGGTACGACAACGGCAAAGAATTCATCGGAGAAGAATTCCAAGAGCTACTTATCAGTTACGACATCACGCCAAAACCGACAACAGTCAAGAATCCCACCGCACAAGCATTGGTAGAACACCTCCATCTAACCCTCGGCGACCACCTACGCACTTCAGTCTACACCCTCGACAACTGGAGCAATGACATCAACCATCTCCTCCAGTCTTGTGCATGGGCAATCAGAAGCACCGTACCATCCAATGCACCTCACAACCCTAGTCAACTCGTCTTTGGAATGGACATGATTTTCCGCCAGCAAGCAAAAATTGATTGGCAACGGCGAATGCAAAAGCATCATGTCATACGTATGTCGCCATGTATAAAATGTTTCCTATCTACAAATTGGAAGAAAAATAAAATAATTTTCAATGGAAGGGATGTCATACTCTCTGTTATGGAAACCAATCACCTAAAAAATAAACGTAGTTCCCTTAACCCCGAGGGGAACTTATTATTAACCACACACACAATTATTATTATATTGGGTCCGTGGGAATTTCCTATTCAACGACATAGTATTCAACCCATGAAAAATCTTGGGGAAAGATATTTTCAATACACAGAAACTACCAAATATTATGTCAATTCCTGCAATCCCTTGATGTTATATCAACTGCGATGTTCAGCGTGCGTCATCTGTTCCAGTACGACTAGCGATAGATAAGGCATAATTTTTGAGGAAGGCCTAACCCACGAATGGTCATAATTAAATGATTTGTTCTTACGAGGTGCACATAGAAAAAAATTACGCTTCGATGTGGTACCCCTTGTCAGTTTTGTACAATATATTCGTTGTTTTCAGCTCTGCTGAAGACTTAAAGGGAGATCTATTCGGTATATCGGGCACCATCGAAGGGGTGCGTCTTGGACAAATTTGCTGATTCACGCTTGCGGAAGTGCGAATGATTTTTCTCAATCACATTGCCGTCGTCACTTCTCTGGGGTCATTTTCACGACCAAACTCCTTCTGATAAGTCAGTAAGTAGTTTCTCATGAAAGATGTAGGTAGGAATCAATTGATAAGTTGTGTCCCCCATTCATCGGTCATGACCAGAACATGACTCAACCTTTAAAAACATACAACATATCTATCAATCCTTACAAAATAGGTGGCGGTATCAAAGATTTAGTCATTTTATCTTGGTTATTTTGACGTGATGTGCGGCGAAGTGAACATCTGTTGATTTCGGACAATTAAAAATTTCATTCGAGAAGTATGTAAATACTCCTACTTGGAAGCACTGTCTCTATAACCACTCATATATATACTGTACCGGTCCCTGTTTACGTCTACCTTCCAAATTCCCAAGTACACATAACATAGGAGTTACCGTACGGTTGTCTCTCAATCACGATAGTCATTCCATATAATGCATCATTTCAAGAATTCCGTACATCACTGTTTGCATACGATAACAAAATCTGCAGTAATCGGTCAAACAAAAAAATGCATGGAAACTCTATGAGATAGTTAACTTCACTTCGTCCGAGAGCTCTTATGATTTGCGGCTGGCTCAAGACGCGTCTTTATCGGGACATATATGTATTCTACCGTGAGCAGAATACCTCACATATATATTCTAAGGTGAGCAGAATGGTAAAAGAAAAGACGGAAAGTGGGCTTTTATCGTTCTAGTAACGTCGCTGTCCTGGCGTGGCACCATATGAGACTGCTGGCACAACACTTTGTTGTTGAATTGCTTGATTGCACGCTGACGGAATCTGCCGCTCGTCTAACACGATTTCTGGTTTCTTTATCATCGTGATGTTGGTGAAGTAAACTTCACGTCGAACATAATGTCAGATCAAATTACGCCAGAATTGATCAAGTTCATTCTAGCGCAGCAGCAGGCCCTGCCGCCGCTGCAGCAAAACCCAATGGGCAACATTGAATCGACCCCCCTCGAGAAGTTGCTCCGTGATCTTAGAGCCCCGAGTCTTCGCACCAACTCAAGTTCAAACCCTTCTCCACTGAGCAGACTGGTAGCTGAATATCTCCAGGCTGCATCTGGCAAAATACAAGTGCATCAGAACAATGTCGCGAGTCCATTGTTAGCGCCAGGCAATGGACCTTCATACGAACTGCAGCAACGTCTCGTTCAAGCGGCGAAAGTCCTTGCCTCGACTCATCCGTCGTTGGCCGCTTCGGCAGTTCAACAAGCAGTGTCATTATCTTTCCAGCCAAGCGCTGATGAATCATTTGGGCGGCAGCAGCAGGTGAGCGAGGACTACTGACGGCTGTGCGAACAATGAAATATTGTTACATCATGCTAACAATTTAATATTTCTAACAAAGTTTTACCGTTCTACCCCTTGTAAACGCTTATCCAAGATCGCTCCTAACGCACAGCACCCTAAGCTGTCATCTCCTTTCTCAAGGATTCCACCCAACCAGAGAAACGAAACTTCTACAGATTTATCAGTTCTATTCAACAACCCCAAGCCAAGAACCGTGCCCAGCGATAATGCTTTTCACACTGGCTTTTCACCCAGCATACATACATCTCCAAAGGGATCTAGCACCGTGCTCCTTAAAGAAAAGTGCCTTGACCAGAGCATCAACAACGATGACAAGTCGTCGTCTCCTCAAGTGTGGCCATCAGAGCCCGTGTCTCTTTTGACTTTGCAAACGTGGCCACTTAAAAAACTGGGTGAGCCTGGGCAGCTTTACATTTTATTCTATCTTGATAATACAACTCATCTCTATGCGATGTTCTTGATCTACTGATCAGAGTCGTACGCTAAGCATCTGAAAAGTTGCAATCAGTCTGTCCCCAACGCGGTGAATATCGTCATCGAGGACTTTTACGCCAAAGAAAGAAAACGCAAGGCAAAAAGGTCAGCAAATCGTAAATCTGCAAGCGACTCCAGGGCTCGAAAGATTCGGCTCATTGAAGAGCTTACCGCAACAAATGCCAAGTTGAGACGGCAAGCTTTGATTTTGTCTTACATGCCTGATCCCGTTGCGGCCGTTGGCATTGATGGTGTAATCAAGTTTTGCAGCGTTCCAATGGAAAGAGTCTTGAAGCGTAAGAATGAAGATTTGGTGGGATCTAATATCGAAGACGTCTTGGTGCCCAAATCAAGAGCTGCACTGCAAAAGCTGATCAGAGATATGGTCGCTGCCGAGCGACAACCAGCCTTGAGGGATGAAACAGGATCACAACTAAAAGGAGAGAATGAGGGGGAAATCAAGGCAAATAATAAAAACAGTAGAGGTCTTTCTACTCTGAGGTCCGAACACCCGCTGGCGCTGATGCACGAGAATGTTGACAGGGATGATGACGATGGATTCGGAGGTCTTACATTTGAGTCATCAGGTGTTTCTCCAACAACAAAGCGCGGTAACAAGATAAGCAAGCAGAAAACCACGGTGATGTCCTTTTCTCCCGAAAAGGTGTCGTCACTGTCCCGTGAAACCACTCTACCGTGTGGATCTAGTGTGAGCGAAGATATTGAGCAACCTTATGAAATCAAAACGAAACAAGTAAATAAGGGTAAGGATCAAGACAGCGACAAAATAATAGATGATGTAAGGGGAGCTTCACTTACTGCCAACAATGCAAGTGCCACGCTCTCTTCATCAAGTCTTCACAAAGAACATCAGAAACAGAAGCATGAGAAGCAAAATCTATCAGAGCATGTCATTTGTAGGGAATCAAATGAGAGCTTGCGTGAAGATCTCATGGACAGTTCACCATTATCTGTAACAGGTCAGTTTTGATGATGTGTAATAATGAGTTTGCGTGCTATGCAATTTTGTTAACAACAGCAAAAAATTCATGTCATAACAAAATAAATCATTCAAAGGCAATATGCATCGCCCGCTTGCACCATCATGCAATGTGTGCTTGATTCGAAGCGATCTAACCACAATCTGGTGTGAGTTGACGGCTTCTTTCCCTTTGAAGTCAGTTCACAACAAAGCGAGTGAGTTAGGCATCATTGACTGCAGCCCAGAGGTTGCGGCTGTGACACTTGAGGAAGCCCCCAAGAGCAAAGAAAAAGAGCTATTGCTCTGTTTCCGCCCCTGTGGTATGAACAGAAATGTAGCACGGGAGTCACTATTTTCTCGTTCTCGAAGTAATTCAGTTCTCGATGTTGTTTCGTCTTCTACTTCAAACCAAACTGATTGTGCTTTTGAATCTGATGGTATTAGTAGTGCTCGCGAACCGTCAAGAAAGACATTGCACCTTGCAACAATGAAAAGAAAACAAGATGACGAGGAGAGTGCTGCAGAATCACTCATGCTGATGTCCATGCCACCTGACACTTCTACAAGTAGAAGGAACAAGAGTTTCAAGCAAGGGCTCTAAACTCCATGGTGTCGTTTTCTGTAGGCTAACGACTGGAAGGCCGTTAATCAGATGTATTAATCAAGATTTGTAATGGAAACTGGGCCACTTTTTCTCCTTCTTCTTCTCTCTCCTCTTCTCCCAGGTACCAATTAAACAATATAGTAAATGATTACCTTGTAAATGATTAAGATAAATTGATATAGACATTTTATGGAAGATAGCATGTAAATAACAAAGTGCTGCCAATGTATTTTGAACTCATCTCAAACTTGATTCATCTTCCACCATTAAAGAATAAATAGAGAGGGCCGATTGCACCCTGGTTCTCGGGTGCACACACCGGAGTGCACCTCGGTACGCGGGTGCGGTTCATAAGCGCTTGGGTGCGGGCACCCGAGTAAAACTGAGTGAGAAATGAATGCATAGTCTAGCATATTTTCAGAAAGTCTTGGCACCGATAATTGGTAGTTTGCTGTTCTTTTTGGAGAAAATGAGCCTACCATTGAAAGCCAAACACAAACTAAAGAAATAGACGTTGACATTTTGGCAAACCTTGGTGCGCAGCTCAGTGCAGCTGAGTGCAGCCATGTGAAGCTGAGTGTAGCCGAGTGTAGCCAAGTGTGGCCGAGTGCACCGGGGTGTTTAGATGTGCAACCCGAGTGCACTCAGTCATGCCAAAGTGAGCCCAATAAGCCCAAGTTGGAGAAAAGAACCAATTTTAAAATTACCCTTATCCTCTAAAACCTATGAGTGACTCCAAGTAAATCCAAGTCGGGCGTTTTTCAGTATGTTGCAGCACACTTATGATACTCCGAGTATATCACCATACCTCTGACAGGGCCAGTAAATGTACCTCTACATAGAGGTACCATAGCTTAGATATGAAACAGTAGGATACCAGTTGAGTGCAATGCTACCTATGTACTGACTTCTTACTTTCTAAATCCTCTGTTTTAATGATTATGCCAGAGGCAATTGAAAATGTCCAAGCCGCAACAAGCACCAGCATTTCCTCTGTCTTGTTTGCTGCAAAAATCTTGCAGCAGCTGCTGGAGTTGGGAGAATGAATTGCAAAATGAATAATTTCTTGTGCTTTGTCTAAAATCCCCCAATTAGATTATCATGGCTCCCTTCCCATCTATTGAAGTTTGATATCATGTTTACTCCCACTTCTTTTGGAAAATCTGTACCAAATGTCCAGAACACTAATGAGAGGTCTTTTAATTCATGTTTACAGATGAAGGAGCCCACCATTAAAAAATGGCACAAAGTGCCAATTTTTGTTTTGTAAAGACCCTTAAAGATCTCTAGGTTCACACAAGGTCTTCCAACAGGATGGGATTTTTGATCCACACTTGCAGCTTGGTGTATCTCTCTGCATTTCACCTTATAAACCATGGTAATCCTATGCACTTTAACTCACCTCCATGGTCAAATTTAGTCCTCATTAGAAAAAGGTTGACCCCTCTTCATCTTACGATTCTGATTTTGTAAGCCCTATCTTGTATATAAAAACACACTAATCCATATTTCATTCAACCAAAGGATGACCCACCACAAAGGATCTTGAGTACTTCACCTGCATCTCTGAGTGCGTTTTTCAAATCCCTTTGCTGTGCTCACTATCATACATGTTCCACAGTGTCATTTCTCAGGGTACTGTCTTGTATGTCAACAGAACCAGCACCCAACAATCACATGCTATGTGAGTTCCTGAAATTTTTGAAGGAGGAATCGCCATCATAGTTGTGCCACTTCTTGATCTTGCCACTGAATCACTTTCCTAACATCACCATCATTTTGATAGGTTGCTTCCCCATCCTCAATCACTTTCAAATTCAACTTGACATGATTGCAAACTTGCAAGGTGAAGTTGGTTTTCAGCACGGCATCAGGTTTGCATGGTGGAAAATTCTCAAATATATAAGCTTACTGTTTGGTACAGAAACAGGAACAGGAACATGAACAGGAACATCCAGCATCTCAAACAATCATCATCATCTTTACCAATAGAGGCTGCTAGGAGCACTGCTGTGCTTTCAATGCAGGCGCTTCTGTTTTGAGCAGACAATATTTCTGTATGGCAGTGCCTTTCTTTGCAGTGGGGGCTTCCACCCATTGAATAATACCAGCAACATGTGCAGCAACCTTGTATGTGTTTCAGGGAAATAGGTACACACTCATTCCACAGGCTCATTGTTATTAGATCATGTACAATCTATCACACAGAATGCCATGGACCTATCTGAGAAGAACTTTTCCATTGGGTAATAAATGTTTGAATCCCTTTGGAGGATTCTCTCAATTAGCCACTCCCTCTGGGTCTTCCAAATTAAGTTCTAATTACACAGTTTAGCTAGATGAAACCATTTGATCACCAAGTTCATCGAGTTTAGGATGCTGTGGAACTACAAAGTCTTGTAACATTGAGTCTAATTTGTTATTGCAATACACAAGAAAAATCAGTGTGTTTCTGCAAGCCAAGTGAAGACGAACTTGATTGCTTCTTCTATGCCACAACTTGTTGTGCACAGGAGTTGGGTGTGATGTTGCAAGTTTGTTAAATAGAACAAATACATGCATGTCATTATTATGAGGAGGGCTGGAGGAATGACAATCACCTTGATGTATGGCAACTACAGTTTTACATCAAAAACTGATGATGAGGTACGAGAAGTGTCAGACACGGTGTTGATGGAAAGTTGTGTTGTGTTACTCAAGTGAAAGGAGTTGAAAATGGGTGTGTTTTTAGGGAGGGATATGAGATGAATAATTCAATCCGGTCACAACACCGTGAGTGAGCTTGGAGGTTCTTTCAGAACCAAAATCCTGGATTTATACAGGTTGGAGTTATATATACCCTAAAACAAACTGACTGTTGGTGTTGTGCCCACCTTTTTATGCTGAGTGTTGACATGGCAAGATTGTTGCTTGCTCTTGGTGGGGACTGGGAAGGGACCAGACAGGGATGGTAATGATAGGTGGGGAATGCCCAAGACAGGTCAGGAGGGGCAGGGACTGTGCAGGGATTGATGTAAGCCCAAATTTTTGTGAGTTTTTTGGTGAGTTACGAACACTCTAAAAATATGTAACTCACACACAGGCCTGGAGGATCGCGTTCTATGATGGGCTTCCACCTTGTTATGGTGAGTATAGCGTGACGTGACAAGATTCACGTGTGCTTGGAGGGGAGGGGCACTGAGGGGTGGGGATGGCATGGAAATTGAGGCAAGCCCATTTGTTTTTTGGGACAAATATGACAAAAAATCTGTTACTACACCAAGGCCTATATCCTTCAGAGGTTGAATTGAATTAGTTGGGGACCAGGATGCAGATTTGACATGCAAGGTGAGCAAGCCCCAATGACTGCAGTTCCACCGGGGACTCTGAAGCCTACAATTTATGTTTGGAATGATGAGGACAATTTAAAGTTGATGTGGGGGTCAGTGATTGGAGATGTCAAGGCAGTGGTGCAGGGCTTCCAAGCATGCCCAAAAGACAGACTCTAAGTAGATCAATGTTTGGTTTCATCACACAAAGACCAACACATGAAGCATTGCCCAACCTATCACTGGGGTTTGTACTGTATATGTGGGTCACTGGGAAAGAGTCAAGGACTATCCTGTCCCATCTTGAACCAACGGAAGCTACAAGAGGCAGTGCTGTTGCCAGATCCAGTCATATTGAACAAACTCTTGGTTAAGCCGCTGGTTTGGAAGCTACAGTTTGAAGGCTTGAAGCATTCCGGGTGGTGGCTGAGTAACAGGTCTCTACTTCATGGGCTTGGACAGACTGCTGCTTTGGTGAAAACACAGTTTCCTTCAATAGACATAGGGATGCCCCCTGGTCATTCTCAGGACTTCTAAGAAGTCAGAAGCTCAGAATATTGATAGAATCATCTGGGACCCAGGGTATACAACCCATGAGATATTCCACAGAAAGTAGAGTAATGGCACACATCAGCAAATGAGGGCCATTTCTTGAGGAGTCCAGAGCATACATGCCGGGATAGACTTTCATTCACCAGTCTGCAAACATCCTAAGCCAAATGCCACATTCTCCTCATTGCTGAGGCTCTTGAGCAAGTAGGTGCAGGGCTCTTGTATGCCCAAACCCCAGAACCTTGCTTTTTCCATGTCATTCTTTGACCACATCTTGCTGGTGTGCACCCCTAAGTTGAAGGCATCCGTCAGCTCTCAGATTTCGTCCTCTCTCCAAACTGCCAAGGCTCTCACAGAGTACATGGACTATAATATGGTGGATCATCCAACGATACCATCCATCCTTTTTGCTCACCACACTGCATAAAGACGGCAAAGGTCTCAATGATGCAATAGCAAGGTTGGACTCAGATAAAAAAATGGTTACTAAGCATACCCCAGAAATAAATCAGCCCATGTAGTTTTTTAAGAAGTTAAAGGAGACACATGCCTCTGGGAAGGTAATGATCAGGAATTTGGTCAGTAATATGCAATGGGAATATTGCCACAATGGAACAGTGGTCATTACAAAATTGCTCCTTTGGGATTAGTGGCAGGAGAACAATTGACAGTTGAAGTTCGATCTGAAGGGGGCAGGAAGATACGGGAGCCATTCTTATGCTTGGGTGCAAATGGCACTCAGCTGGGATGCTAATATTGAGGCAGTAGTAATGGGTAACAACCAATTATGTGCATAATTGACATCTTTGACAGACATTCCCATCAATTCTTTTGGTTGAGCACAGCATCTATTCTCTGCATCCTTTTTCCTGGAATAGTCTTGGGAACAGTACAAAGCCTTGTAGAAAGCTTTGTGGTGAATACTTGCTTGTACTCTGAGTTCCTCGAGATATTTTGCTGGTCATGTCACAATAGGAGATATAGAGTCTTCTATACTTTGATCATGCCTATCACAAATGCATCTTGTGGTCGTGACATGCAGACTTTGGTGGGCTCAGCACAGTTTGGTGTGTCACATTATCCACGCATGCGCATAGTTGGAGCTGTTCTGGATCAGGGATATGATGACAGTGGGACATTACCCTCAACAGCTTCAGGCATCCTAGATGACACACTATCAGGAAGCTTGATTGAGGTATATGTTCAAAGAGTCTTAGGCAACTGATCATGCACTGAACCGGAGAAAGGCGGCAGGTGTTTGTGGGAGCCTATCAAGCCCCAGATCTGACCGGAAAGAAGTCCGCTCAGGGCCCTACTTTTTATGTAAGAGTTAAGTCAGTTTAGACAAAACAAAAGACAATTTCACCTGTCAACCTGCATGAGTTGTTTGGCATTTGGAATTACAAGGACACACTTGAGTCCAAAAAACCAAGCCTGAAAGGTAAAAGGAATTTTCTCTACCGAAGACTGAGTCACCATCAGGACATTACCTTACTGCTCCAGACAAGGACACCAGAGACATCCTGTGGGGGCATCTCCCACTCCAATCTAATCAAATCACAGAAGTCAGAGGCAGTTTACTATTCTCCTTTGGAGTTGACAGCCAAAGTGTGGGCCATGACGGCTTGCATTGATGATGATAATCTTGACATTAGCATTTGGGCATGAGCGGGGGAGACATAAAAACAAGGCAGCACACTACAAGTACTCATGTGATTGTCAATACATGTGTGGGCCAAAAACTTGGCACAGGAAGCACAAGTTTGGCTCTAATCACATGGACACTAAAGCAATGAACTTACAGCAGTAGATGACTGTGCAAAGGAGTGTCACTTCTTCAGATGGGTATGCAAATTGCACATCTTCTATTGAACAATGCCTGCAGAATGTAGAGATAATTGACCCATGGCATCCCTCACTGCCATGAGTTCTGTTGCTATGTGCAAATGGGAAGTTATGTTCCTCCCATGGGAGGTATGTGGAAACATTCATCCCATCATGAAATTTGTCATGCGCAAGCCATCACACGCTAAATTGAAATTTCAGTGGGAGTGTGTAGTTTTGAATCTTTGCATAATGGAGACATGGGGCTCTCACTGCAATATGCTTTGTTGTTCTGGTGCGATGGGGAGTTAGCTTGCCCCCTAGTCTGATACAAGGATAGCATTCATCCCAGTGAAGGTTTTAACATTCCAGCAAGACGGACATGCAGACAATTGTGACCCTTGATGAATTCAGTAGGAAACCCAGCAGACAACTGCAAGCTCATACTGCCCACAACTAGGTGGGACATGTGTAAAGGAGAGCACATGCATACTGGCACTCCATCTCCACAGCAAGCACTGGTACAAACTGGGCAAGACTGAGAGAAGTGGATTCTGAACTTGGAAAAGATATAAGGTCAGCAATCAAACTTTGGTGCATTGCCAGTCTTGATGTGAATGTCACTGAGGCAGTTCACTATGGCTGAAGCTATCTGAAAGGCGTCATTTTATGCTATGCCTTGGAGAGTTTTGTTCAGGACCTAGACACCAATGGGTCAATGTTTGCACAATATGCATTGTCAAAACAGAAGACACGAGGAACTACCAACAACAGAAAGGCTGTTGACCAGCTGGTTGAGCACTCCATGGAATTGATGTAGGCCTTGGAGCAACTCCCCCCTAGAGGCAGATGCAAGATATCCAGAGTACACACTGGCCATGTCTCTGCTAATTCTTCATGCACAGGCACTCCTGAATCTGTTCAACTTGGGTGGGACACCCGCAGTATACATCCAGCCTTAGAATGACTTTTATGTCTCAGAGCAAAAAACTCCGTCTGACTAGGTGTAATACTATGTATTTTATTGTAAGTATAGTTATAAAAAGTGTGAGGAAAGTATCAGGGAAAGTCACAGTACTGTATGTCATTACTTACATGACGTGAGTATTAGTAATTTTACTGATAGTTGATGTGTGTGGATACAACCAAAAACTTTCTGTAATCACTGATCACTATGTTGTGTTGTTACTCATGCAGTGCACATGATAGAAATCATAGCATATATATGTAACTACTGTTGTTCATCAGGGTAAGCACTCTTAGAAATACGGTGTTGATACTTGACATTATGTTGTGTTGTTACTCATGCGGTATCAATTATTACAATGAATACAACAAACTGAAGTTGCACAAAAGTTGTAGTTTAAACGCCAAAAAGGAAATGTGATAGATCAATGCTTGTGTTAACTTTATTGGTGACATACATTACCAAACAATGAATTGCTATGTGAAAGACAGGAATAATGACAATCTACACAGCAACCAAGTGAGGCATCTCCAGATTATGTCTGGAGGCTAAGATAGTAACCACGGTGCAGACAATGATGAGTAATTAATTGAAAAATGAAAGCATAATATGATGTGCACATCTTTACTTACCATGCACTCATGCACCCTGCTTTCTACAATTGTTTTAGATGGTGGGAAATTGAAGTCCATTTTTTCCCAACTTTCGCTTGGCACCCCTGTTCATTGTTGTTGTCAGCTATGCTACGATGGGAGCGGCGATGCCAAATTCAGCCTGGGGGCTGATGTATTCACTGTGGCATGCAAATCAATTGAATTGAGAAATTCAGTGGTGAGAAGCAGGGTAAAAAATGAAATCTATTTTTTCTCACTTTGCGCTTGGCGCCCCATTTCCTTGTTGTTGTTAGCTTTGAGGTAATGGAAGCGACAGTGCTACATTCAGACTGGGGGCTGAGATATTCACTGTGGTATGGAGCGTGGACAGTGCAGATCAATTTGATTGTAAAAATTAGTAGTAAACAAGCATGGTAAAAACAACTCCATTTTTTCTCACTTAGCGCTTGGCGCCACAGTTCCTTGTGGTTGTAAGCTTTGTCGCAATGGGAGCGGCGGTGCCACATTCATCCTGGGGACTGAGATATTCAATGTGGCATGGAGCGCGGACAGTGCAAATAAATTAAATTGTAGAAAAAAATAGCAGTGAAGAAGTATGGAAAAAATGAACTCCATCGTTTCTCACCTTGTGCTTGGCTCCCCTGCAAGACAGGCAACTTGCTAAAAATATCTTCTTTTTAGGGAATAATTTCAGCAAGAGTTGTCACTTCAGTTACGACAAACGTATTTGGGCCATCACTTGTTGTTAGTTGGGTTGTCCAAGTCGTCAGTTACTTCTTTAACTGACGACAAACGGGTCATCACGGGGTCGTAACTGATGACTCTGGAGGTTGTCCCTTGGTCGTAACTGACAACTCTGGTGGTTGTCAATTGGTCATAACTGACAACTCCGGTGGTTGTCACTTGGTTGTAACTGATGACTCTGATTGTTGTCACATGGTTGTAACTGACGACTCTTTTGGTCGTAATGAGGTCGTAAAACTTTGTTCCAAATGTCATCATCTGCAGGTTGCCACTCAACTCACAAGCTCTTGCAATGCGCCAAACTATTATGCGTACAGATTGACTGCAACACCTCATGTCAGAATTGTTTTTGGCCATCAAGTTCCACACCGATCGTGTCAAAAAATTAACCATGACAGTACGACACCTCCAAAAACGGACTTAAACGGCCGCAACTCCATCAGTTTTTGGCCAACAACCTTCTTGGTGGCATTGCCGTGTAGCCACCATCACAGCGCATTCAGCCATGCCACACATGGTGGTTCCGGTCCGGCACATCCAAAGTTACAGCCTCTGAACTGTAGAAAAGTTGCCTGCCTTTGGAAACAAACTTGACACCCGCGATGACTTCTTATCCTCCTCGGCGCTCACCTCTGTTGACAATGGACGAGGATACGTTGCCAACCTCTGCAGTACGGGAATTACTCACGTCAGTCTTGTGAATCATGAAGCCAATTTGATGTTGCCCATGCTGAAAGATAGGCTGGGGAAATTGAGTCAGAGGGGGTGGTTGGTTGTGCTAAATTTCATTGTGAGTGGGTCGGGACGTCACACCATGGAGGTGGATGTGGTGTCTTCTGATTTTGGGAGGGTTAAGGTTCACTGGTTATGATGGAAACAAATTTCCGCTTTCTTTGGAATATTCTTGTTTTCAACTAACTGCTAGACCGCCTATACATGATTATAGGCTACTATGTACCCAGTAGTGAGATGAGCAAAGATTTTTATCTTTTATATTTTTATTTCAAGGTTTGTGAATTTTTGCAAATTTTCAAAAATTCGCTACCAACGACAATTCAAGTGCTAGTGAAATTAGCTCATAAATTAGTTACGATCTGTTTACGTAATCACTTGACATTGCCGCTGTCTAGCAATCGTAACTAATCCTTTGAGGCAATCGAAAGGTTAGAACAACAAGCAAAGCAATCATGGGAATCAAACAAGATGTTGAAGACAGTCTAAAGGACTATTTTATCACTAATATCGACGGCCAACCGAGCGAAGAAGCGATCAGCAAACTCAAATTGGAGTTGTCCGAGGGCCTTGCAAGTATCCCGACCCTAAATGGTGGAGGACAACATGGTCACATTGGACTAATCATTCCAACAGCAGAGTACACGACCTTCTCGCACAACAACACACCGTATGATATCTTGGACAACCCAGGACCTTATCCCACGACAGTCGATCCAGATGACCTTGTGAGAGAAAGGGAAATTGCAGAGCACAAAGGCAAGATACGCGAATATGAAATGCAACTTGGTGTAACGAGTTGGGCACAAAAGGCAATCGTGGGAGCAGTCGACGCAGAATGGATTTCCGAGGTCAGGAATCCACATGTGGGATTCAACCACTTGATGCCAAGTGATCTCATCGCGCACCTTGAAGCTGTTGGAGGAGAAATCGATTTCATGGATGTCACGGAGCTTCAAGCTGAGCTCCTCAAACCTTGGGATCAAGTCGAAGCCCCTACCACTCTGTTCGAACGACAAGATAAGATCGAAAAGCAGTTAGTGAAAGCAGGCATTCCAGCACAACATGAATTGAGACTAGCAACAGCATTGTGCTGGTTTCAACAATCAGGAGAATTCGACAGTGCACTCGAGCTCTGGGAAACAAAGCCCACAGCAAGCAAGACATTGTCAGCGTTCCGAGTGTACATCCAAAAGGAATTTGCAAAGCGCACAAAACGATACAAGCAAACGGCAAAAGCATCAGGCCGCAGACTCACAAACACTGTCGACGAGGAAGCAGAACTCAATGCATTAGCCATGGCAGAAATTGTCAATGCAGTCACAGCTCAGAACAATGCGCACATGGAAAAGATGATGGACATGTTCAAGGCCTCGCTCGAAGCAATGACAAACAAACAAGGCACACCTTCAGGGTCAAATACCATCGCAAAATGTCCCCATTGCAAACTCCGCCATCCCAAGCCAGACAACTGCTGGGAACTTGAAAAGAATGTGTCCAAGCGTCCAAAGAATTGGAAGCCGGCCGCCGAGCGCAAGAAGGCGGGAGAAGAGAAGAAGGACGAATGACGGGGTGGGGAGGAGAAGTCATCTGAGCAGTGGGGCCCGGGTAAAGTTGAAATCAATAAGATAACAAAAGGTTTTCCTTACCTTGTCACCAGTGGACTCTCTCCTCCACCACCGAATATCGAAACCCAAGAACATGTCCCCAAGGGGGTTGATTGTTGCGTTGCAGCGCTACTCTCATCCAAAACAACAATGAAGTGGGCCCGACGTCTAGAACGCTGGAACGTGCGAAGGAAAAACAAAGCAGCAGAGGTGGCATTGTTAGATTCTGGCGCAACAAGTTCATTTGTACAATCAGAACAAGACGTACAACTCACCGGAAAATCAGACAAAATGGTTCGGGCTGCCGATGGAGGCCTCATGCCAGCAAGCTCAACAGGCCTTCTTGCCCTCACAAAATTACGCAAGGGTGCGCGTGAGGCCCTGGTGGTGCCTGGATTAAAACCAAAGGCATTAATGAGTATTAGTCCACTTGCAAACAACGGATATTCAACAATTTTTCATCCACACAAGCAAGGGGTCACAGTGCATGACACCGACAGCTTCACTCTCACCTCAAAGTCACCGCCCGTGCTCCAAGGGTGCAGAAACGAGGCTGGCCTGTGGACAGTACCACTGACGGATGAAACCACAATTAGCCAAAGCCAAAACGTTGACGAAGCAGCCCTGAGTGTATACGACCTACCATCGACAAAAGAAGTCGTGAGATTCTGACATGCCGCATTAGGTTTTCCCACAAAAGCAACACTACTTACCGCAGCTCGCAACGGTAACCTGGTCACATTCCCGGGCCTCACCCCGGACAACATCAACAAGCACTTCCCCGAGTCAGACGAGACCCAAAAGGCCACATGAGACAGACACGGCAGGGAGTGCGGTCGACTAAAGTACCAGACAAAGATGCGTTGTTAGAGGCGAAACCAAAACCAGGTGTAAAACACAAGGACATATACTTGCATGTTTTCGACGCGACAAGAAAACCAATGTACACCGACCCATCTGGTCCATTTCCACGCAAATCACGAAGAAATAATCAGTACATCATGATAGCAGTTGAGTTAGACGGCAATTACATCGATGCAGAACCATTGAAAACGAGAAAGGCAAAAGATCTTACCGAAGCCTACCAACGAATCTACCAGCGATGGAAAGCCACGGGAGTCATCTGCCCCAATTGGCACATCCTAGATAACGAAGCGCCTGAGGAACTCAAACAAGCAATTCGTGAGAACAATTGCAGAGTCGAATTAATGCCAGCAGACATGCACAGAAGAAACATAGCTGAAAAAGGGATGCAAAGATTCAAAGGGCATTTCAAAGCAGTACTTGCAGGAGTATCGGACGACTTCCCAATACGGGAATGGGATGAGCTCATTCCACAAACAGTGCTGACTCTTAACTTGCTCAGACAAGCAAATGTGGCACCAAACATATCAGCATATGCATATCATCATGGGAGCTTCGATTACAATCGCATGCCCCTCGCCCCGATGGGATGCGCAGATCAGTTTCATATTAAGCCAGACAAACGCAAAACATGGGGCGAACATTCAATGGACGGATGGTACCTCAAAACATCTCCAGAACATTACAGATGTCACATCGTATTTGTAAAGAAAACGCAATCAAAACTAGTCACAGACACGGTATTTTTTAAACACAAATACATCACACAGCCCGAGGTCAAGCCAGCTGATGTCATCATCAAAGCATACAATGATTTAAAGGCTGCATTGCAAGGGATGAAAAATGCCAATGACTCATAGCAAATGCGCACACTGGAGAAAATTCAAGACCAACTCAGTCCACGCAACAAGTTACACATCGAACAAAAATTACAGCGCCGACTTCCAAGGGTGGACAGCATGAAACAAGTGGCACCTTCCTCTCAACCCGAGCAACGACATCCAAGGGTGCAGTTTGAAGAGCCAAGGGACGCAGGGAGGCTGCCCACGCGGATGATTGTCGCGTCGCCAAGGGAGCAGGTAGTCAATTCACCGCAGAAACCACTGGCCAAACCAAAACCGATCCTAAAGGCACCGACCCACACAGTGCAAGAAGACTCCATAGCAGCTAGAATCAAGGCACGCCGAGCCATGCAATCCACCGCACCCAACGTCGCCAAAGCAGATGACAAGTCCATTGCTGAAAGGTTGTTGCACCGAAAGCGTCAAATGAATCAGGTTCATGCAGCTTTCCCCGTTCTCGACCCAGAAACAGGACAGCTACTCGAATACCGACAATTGTTACGTCATCCCAAGTTCAAAGAGGCCTGGAGCATATCAGCAGCAAACGAATTCGGAAGGTTAGCCCAGGGTATAAAAGGACGAGTAAAGGCAACAGACACACTAAAGTTCATACGCAGGAGTGAAATACCTGCCGACCGACTGAAGGACGTCACAAACATCAAATTTGTCTGCCAAGTCCAAACCGAAAAGGACGAACCTAACCGTACATGAGCAACATTCGGAGGGAACCTCATTCACTACCCCAACGATGTAGGCACTCCAACAGCTGATCTTCTTCTGATCAAAATCTTTTTGAACAGCGTCATTTCGACACCAGGAGCACGGTATGCAACAGCTGACCTGTCCAATTTCTACCTGTGCACCCCAATGCCACGACCTGAATTCGGCAGGGTTAAACTCGGTGATATACCTGAAGAAATAATTGATGAATACAAACTGCGTGAGATAGCAACGAAGGACGAATGGGTTTATTTCAGGGCAGATAAAACGCATTATGGCTTACCCCAAGCCGGCTCATTAAGCCATGATCTACTGGAAGAGAGACTCAATGCCGAAGGGTACTTCAAAAGCTTGGTTGTACCTGGTTTAGGACGTCAGGGAAAGGATGTACGTAGGTACCAATACTATGACTCATGCAAGAATTACATGGATTGCATAAAAAGGATTTTTTAGGACAATATCTACTCAAGAATATGAGGACTCCGACCCAGTGGCGTTGTGTATCTCTAGAGCTTGTGAATCACGTGTATTTGTTATTATTTGTTGACATAATATCAACATCAAAAGGAAGAAAGGATTCTTAAGCCCCTTTCTCAGATTGGTACCAAAATGTACCGATCTTTCAAAATGTACTGATTAATCGAAAAGTACATTTTGCAAGATCGGTACATTTTCAAAGATCAGTACCAAAAAGTACCGATCTTGAGAAATATACCAATTTCTGTTTTCTCGTAGAAATCGTATTAGTTCCTATTGTAAGAGGTACCGATCTTTCAAAATGTACCATTGACATGCATCGGTACATTTTTAGAAATTGGTACATTTCCAAAGATTGGTACCGAAATGTACGAATCTTTGAAAATGTACTTTTTTTACTTTCCGTACATGAGCTCATCGTCAGGACAAAGTGCGTTTGAGCAGTCGATTGACTGACCTTCGCTAAAAATTAAAATGATGTGAGAAGGACTTTCAACGAACAACAGCCGTTCATTTGGAGTTGTTGTTCTCCTAGAGAGAGAGGACGTAGAAATAAGTTCTCGACGACATTAGAACAATACTTTTTAAATGGACTGTTTTTATTTTTCATGCAACTTTCCCTAAAGTCCTTATGGAAGCACAAAATCAGAAATATCCAATTTGTTCTTGTGGTGGACAATTTTGGAATCAAGTATCTAAAAAGAGAAGATCTTGACCACCTCATGGGAGTACTCAAACGACATTACGACGTTTCGGTCGATATCCAGGGGAAGGAATTCGTCAAAATTGAGTTAGACTGGGATTATAAAAAGGGGGAAAGGCATTTATCCATGGAGCCTTACCTGCAAAAAGCGTTACGCCAATTCAACAACTTGGTACCAAAGAAGAGACAAGACTCCCTTACCCGCATATTGAACCAAAATATGGTGCAAAAGTCCAATTCGCCGAATACGACGACTGACCTGCAGTTGGAAAAGAAGGACAAACACATGTTCAGAAGGTCAATGGAAAATTTTTATGGTATGGAAGGGCAGTCGATCCCACAACGCTGGTGCCCCTGAGTGCACTCGCGTCACAACAATCCAAGCCAACACAAAATACACTGGACAAGTCACAACATTTTCTCGACTACATGGCAACACAAGAGCCAGCCGTCCTCACCTATTGAAAAAGCGACATGATCCTCGCAGTCCATAGCGACGCAGGATATTTAAATAAACAAAACGCCCGTAGCAGAGCGGGGGGGCACCATTTTTATCCGAAGACGTTCCCCTCCCCCCAAACAACGGAGCTATCCACAACATCGCAGAAAATAATAAAAGCAGTCATGTCATCCGCTGCAGAAGCAGAGACGGGGGCGCTATACATCAACGCACGCAAGGCAGTCGAGGAGCGAAATATATTAGAGGAACTGGGCCACAAACAGCCGCCCACGCCCATACAAACCGACAACTCCACGGCTGAGGGCATCGTCAACAATCGTGTCCAGCCAAAACGCACAAAAGCCATGGACATGCGATTCCACTGGCTGCGAGACCGCGCAAATCAAAAACAATTCCGATTTTATTGGCGCCCTGGCATGACGAACAGGGGGGATTACTTTACCAAACACCACCCAGCGTCAAATCACCGCAACATGAGACCAGAACTCCTCACACCACACAAAGTGTTAATGGCACTACGCAAATTGCAAAATATGAGTGGGGGGCGCGCAATCAGCACTACTGCAAGGGTGTGCTAGACCGTCTATACATGATTATAGGCTACTATGTACCCAGTAGTGAGATGCGCAATGATTTTTATCTTTTATATTTTTATTTCAAGGGTTGTGAATTTTTGCAAGTTTTCAAAAATTCGCTACCAACGACAATTCAAGTGCTAGTGAAATTAGCTCATAAATTAGTTACGATCTGTTTACGTAATCACTTGACATTGCCGCTGTCTAGCACTAACCAACGTTGACGCATTCTTTTGCACTGCAATAAAATCTGAACTATATGCTGACAAATGTATCATTAATGGCACTCCAATTAAAGCGTCCAAGGTATACACCAACAGAACAATGAGCTACAACGAATTGAAGTCAGAGTTGACATTCCAATTGAAAATGGTATTGATTGTTGTTACAATACACTGACCCAAATGGAGACATCTCAACTACTAAGTCATTCTTTATGTTTTGCACAGTCATTGGCACCGGCATGTCAAGTGAAAAATTCTTGTTACAGCTTGTCATTGAATTAGTGTGACAATATGATAATGTTTTACTACTGTATCGTGGTATAATCAGTAGACTTATATTATGAACCTCCAAAAGACCTTGACATACTATCTTAAGATAAAACGTTCTACTTCTTTGTGAGTAATGCCATGCAAGATTTCAAGAGACTTGATGCCCAAACTGTGTGCTTAGACGTTGAACCATGGGATTCCATACAATTTCAATTGGATTCAGTTCTGGCAACGGTGGTGGTAAAAACAGAACTAAGACCTCAAACTGCATCTGTAGCCAGTCCTCCAGTACAGAATTCCCAATACCAAAATATCCAGGTTCCGTCATCCTTTTCGATTGAATACTTCTCTCCCTTTCAAACTCTTTCATCACCAAACTTGATATGATGTTGATTGACATTCACAATAATATTAAAATATTCCATTGCTCTGACACAATTTTCTGGTCAAAATTTCTCAAATAGATGAGGTTTGGGCGATACATACCCCCACTAAAAGGAAATTCCAAGTTGAAAAACTGACTTAACAAACTCCTAGTGACATATTTTCCAGTACAGTGGTGCAGTCATGGTGCATATGAATGCAATCTCCATCTTGGCTCCTCCATATACACCAGGAGAAGGACGAATGTATCGATGTCATCTAGCTTCCTTGCACCTGGTCCAGACTTGCTGCTCCTTCTTGTTTCTTCTGGGGTCAGCACCTTGCCATGTTGTTGGAGCTCCTTGACATTTTTCTTACAAAAAACATACTAACCTTACATGCACGTGACAAGGATCGAATATTTGGGTGTTCAGACGCGTTTGCAGCCTGACATGCTTGTATGGCATCTGTGACCGACATTTTCTTGTCAAGTTTGTATGATGCACCACACTAGCATGGTACATTCTAGCTGTTGACATGGTAGCCATGTTCATTAGCAAGCTTGTATAACTCGCCTTCCTTTACATTTTAGTATGAAGTAATTGATGTTGAGACAAATGATGGTGAAATATGCTGGTGATGACGGGAGGACGTTGCTAAAGGTATGCAGTTTTCAACGCACTTCGGAGGCTATAACGTTGGATGTGCTGGGACGCAACCACCATGTGTAGCATAGCTGAATGTGCAGTGATGGTGGCTACACAGCGATGCCACCAGGAAGGTTGTTGGCCAAAAACTGATGGAGTTGCAGATTTTTTAGTCTGTTTTTTGGGAGTGTTGTACTGTCATGGTTAATTTTTTGACACAATCCGTGTGGAACTTGATGGTCAAAAATTCTGATGTGAGGTGTCGCAGTCAATCTGTACGCATAATATTATGTCATGCACGGAGGTGCGCGACCTGATTTTTTTCCAAGCCCCACTCATTTTTTATTTCTTCGCCAGATCCGCCATTTTTCACCAAAAGGTTTTGTTAGCGGTTCCGACAGCTCCAATTCTCCCCTAACAGCTGAACCAACCATCACAATCCACCATCTTGTACCTCACCCACAATCCCCATGTGCCATGCCGCCCTATTTCTCCCACCACAGCACCAAGAACACCATCCATTTTTGTTGATTTTTGGCCAATTCTCAACAGTGTCGACCCCGGACCGTGGTGCTAGCCATCATTCCGAAGGGGATCCCCCACAGCCAACATAGCATGTCAAAGGGCTCCCTTATCATCGAGAACGACAAGACCACTACCATTCCTGGCCCCAATACAACAGATGATGTCTCCCTGTTGGACCAGACTATTTCTACGTCTGTAGCAGATGGTGAGCCGTCAACTATCCTTGTGCCATCCATGTGGCCCTTGTCTACCTTCACAACTGTCAAGCCCAAACAGGAGAAGCTCAAGGGTACCGTCTCCTTGCCAGCTTCAGCCAAACTCAACAACAGGTTTTCAAGATCCAGTTATGATGCATGAAGTGTCCATTTGCGACACAGATATTCCAGATTGTTCTTTCCCAGTTCCTGCTGTCACATCTTTGATGCAACTACATGCATTGGCATATCACTGTGGAGGGCTGTTAGTTTCTACAACATGTGGGTTAAGACTTCTATCATTGTCGCATCCTTTAATTCGAATAGGGACACTTTTGGGAGACAATCTTCCAGAAAAGACCAGGAAATGCATATTTTCAACACCTGAATCAGAACATGATGCAATGACACATTTTTTCATTCAACGAGGACGCACAGATCTGGCCATCAGTGATTTAGATGGGCTTTCGATTGATTGCATGATTCATGATCATGTTGACACGCTGGAATATTTGGTGGAGAAGGATGGGGCAGCATTGATTTCTCAAATTTGCAACTGGAAAGGAGGCAGTCCGAATGGCTGCTACTCTGCCATATTTTCATTGGGTGTTTTCTTCATGGGCACTGGGCATCAACAAGTAAACCATTTCCACAGTTACCAACAAATGGGCCGGATGAAAGAAAGCAAAGTGGACAAGATCTCCACTTCCATTCCAAACATCGTAGTAATATCATCACCATTGAAAATGATACAGCATCCTTGCAGTCATCACACCAAAAATACCAAGGAATACAGGCCTCCTATTATATCAATGAGGATGACATGGTGGTGACAGATAATGTACTTATTTGTCCATGCACGTTTTGATCATTAGGTGCGGTATGGTGCGGGTCTATTGCTGAGTGTGTCATGCCTAGGATGCTTTGTGCCTGCTTTTCAACAAATAACCGTTTAAAAGTGTAGAAATGATCTTTGATGCCATGGGATTCTGTCAACAGTTGGAGCATGCTAGTGGGAATGAGGGGATGGCTCAGATCATCCCGAATAGTTTAGAGATGGTGCATTGAATACAGTGTACTGCTAATGCAGTATCAACATGGCTATAGAGCTGCTGTATAACATTGAATCTTCTCATGTACTCACTTTGCTACACTTGTCTTCAGGCACTAATACCCAACTCATATGAAGCACGGGTAATCACATTAGCCAAAGAGCCATTCACCAT
The DNA here is from genome assembly GCA_013187285.1 of Cyclotella cryptica. NCBI lineage: Eukaryota > Bacillariophyta > Thalassiosirophyceae > Thalassiosirales > Thalassiosiraceae > Cyclotella > Cyclotella cryptica. Next base: position 217,765 of record JABMIG010000177.1, on the reverse strand, counting down.
TGTAAGTGTCAACGAAGCATGGACGCGAGTCACCAACTAGACGTCAAGGACAAGTCCTTGACCATACTCCACGGTGAACGAACAGACCCCGAAGAAGGATATTGAGGTGGATTGCCAGTTCATGACTTTTCCTCTGTTGCTCTGGTCTTTTCTGCATGTTCGCTGAATGTGCATTATGATGTGAATGGAAGAGAGTTCTTAAATTTCATGTGTTCGTATCCTCTCACAAATCCCCATAACGAAGTGACTCATATGCTTCGTATCTGTCAAGAGCTTCCGGCTCGTCTGCTTAAAGACAAACGACATTGTTCTTGAATATTTTAATACTTAAAACGCGATCAACTACCACAAAAAAAAATAGTATAAATGCCATGCTAAGATTATTACCTTTGAATAGATTTCCCTCGATATGAAACAAACAGAGTGTGATGGTGCATGCAAGAGTCCACAAGCTGTTCTACGTACTACAACGTTGCTCCGGCAAGCTCTCCAAGAGCACCGGTGGCCAAATTCCTTCAATCTCTTTCATGTGATCCAGCAGGGGCATAATCTCATCATTCTGCAGAGAGCTGATCTTGTCACTGGATCTCTCTCTCCACGAATCGAAGCAATCTTTGCATTCTTTCTGAGACCATCCAAGAAAATCTGCCAAATAAGACAAAATACGACGACGACCCAAGTCCCATTCCTCGTGATCAACTTGTGGTCCACCTTCTCCTTGGTATTGATAAAACTTAGACATTAAGCGTTCCACACAAACAATAGTCCATATCTTTTCTCCAGTAACACCATCCACTCCACGCTCATTCAAAAACCTTCGCAATAATACCATAAACCCCCTGATTAAATGAGAATGGCCCTCCCACCCTCCATCCCAGTCCATATGAGACGCCACGGTTTCCAAAAACGGCCTGTGCAAAACCACAAATTGAATCTGCGCATATGGTCCATACAACTCCACGAATTGATACAAGTTGACCGGATGATTCATTGCCACCTCCGACTCGGCAATCTGCCGCATCGTCATGTTCCGCCATTCGCTCTGACGAGGATAGCGATATCCCCGCGGATCACCCTCTTGACCACAGGGAAAACTGGAGTCTTCGATGATGACATGTCGTCTTCCGTCGTTGGGACACAGGTTACTCAACGTGTCTCGAATTAAGGAGGCGTCGTTCAGAGGTCTCTTTTCGCGGAAGCGGCCGAAGAGAGCCGATCGTAGGGCACGCGGTTGCAGTTGGACGTCGTGCGGTTGTCCGGTGGGGTCGATTTGATGGAGGGCGAGTGAATGGAGGATGGGGGTGAATCCGTGATGGATGGCTCCTTCTACTCCTAGGACGTAGATGATTTGACATTGATTTCGAGGCGCTTGATTGGAATACTTTGAGAAGTTATGTGTAGGGTCTTGGATTGGAGAGTCGAATTTCTCTATGTCATTGTTTCGCAGATGGACGATGGATATTTTGGTGTAGATGACGATTGACACGCATAAGAGGCCGAGGAATAGACGACATTTGGGGGAGGCGATCCGTAGTGGATTGGTTTGCCCCTCTTTCATTTTTCACATCGGTCCGAGGTTCACCACGTGCATCTGATGATGCCTGTGATAGGTTGTGATCGGCTTTGTAAGGTTGTGGGAGGGAGGTCTGAGGGAGGTGGAAGAGAGGTGGGAGGGCAGTTTAACGAAAATGCCGATAGATGAGGATGGGCCGCGAAGCGGCCTGTCGTGATAATAAAAATCCATCGCGCTGTTGTACAAAAGGATTGTACAATAGGGCGGCGCGGCAGATTTTGGGTGGTGACGAGTAGGTGACGAGTGATTACCGGGACGACAACGTGAAGGGAAGGGCTGGGAGTCGTCCATGTACGAAATCGCCGACTGGTCTACGAATTTTCGTGGAGCCGCTTACATTTATAGCTCTTGCCCCGAAGCTATTGTACCGTATTTCTTGGATAGTAAGTCCAGAAAATGTCAGCAGATACTAAAAAGTCTCTCTGCTAATACCGTAAAACCCCGATTATAGGAAACTACATATTATAGGTTACAACTTCGCGAGTGCCTGTACATTTCTGTTTTCTGGCATTTAATGCCCAATTTAGATGTTAAATCCCACACAGCTGGATTCTCCTTGTCAAATGCAACACGCCAATATTGATAAGACCCTGTAACTCCGGCTGGTTGTTGAGTTACGTACTTTTGCCGTAAAACTCACAACATAGCACCATTACATCGCGCGCACATCACACAAAACAACCAAAAACACAACGCAGTGGGTTGTTCTTGTGGGCTTTTGCCAGATGGCAATGGTCGTCACTGCTATTTGCACCCATTTGGATGCTGGAATACCTTAATTCTCAATCACGATGATTGGGGGGTTGGTATTCGTCTCGGTTTGCGCATGATTGTGCAACACAAGCTCGCGTGTTACACAATCAACAGCGACGGTTTGGATGGATGTCGAGTTTGTTTCACCGCGAGGGAGTATGTTGCTGGAGATAATGGTTGCCACTGGGATGGTGCTGTTGTGAAGATCACAGAACAGGCGTCTTTACCAGGATCATGCAAACCAATCTATTCAGCGCTTGTGCCACCGCAATTGTGGTTACGCTTATGCTGTTGTCAAGTTGCTCTAGAGTTGCTTAATGAAAGTAGGAATTAATTTAATCGTCTATTTAAATTAAATTAATCAACTCTTTATTTTAATCATTTCGACAGACAAATTAGTGTTCCCTTTTTAAAACCATTCGTATCTTGTTTTCAGATGGGACAGCCCAACCACTTTTGTGAAGCGCAGTGTCTAGCCTTGAGAAACATCCTTGAACGCACAGGCTTGACAACCAGAAACTTTGTGAGACGTCCAGAAGACTCAATGGCCTGAACAACTTCATGTTTTCCTTGATTGAAAACAATACCTCCTTGACATGATGTCCATTTTTACACAAGTCTGAATTATGCACTGCCACATTAAATGTAAATCAATTTACATGCTTTACATTCTTTAGTTATGTTAATATAAACTGTCATTGAAATAAATCAAACGTTTTAAGACTGAAACAAATTCAATCAAAATGAATTCTAGTGGAATTCAAATTCATTTTGAATTATCAAGACGAGTTCAAAACCAATTTAAGACTGAAATAAAATCAAGCAAACGAATTCAAATTGAATTTGAATTCGTTTTGAATTCAATTGGTCATTAAATTTGACAGGGGGGTGGCTGGAGCTTTGAACAATGCAATCAATACTTTGATAAAGGTGAGACAAGGGTGCCACGATGTTGGAATAATGAGGATGGGATGATGTTAAAGTGGGCGGTGAGTAGGGACAAGGATCTGACAAGGATCATGCAGTGTTAAAGTGCCTCCAAAAGTTATACCCCCAAAGTACAACTTTGAGGACCTACGTCTCCCCAAAGTACAACTTTGAGGACCTACATCTCCCCAAAATAAAAACTGGCGAGAATATAGTACGAAACTCTACCTTGACGTATTAGGGTAACTTTGTCAGGATACCAATTCTTTTTCACCGTGCTAAAAACACTAACAACGGGACACTGCATAAGTAACAGAAAATGTATCTTTTGTACATTTCGATATCTTATAATCCGGGTTTTACAGTAGTTACTATAGTTAAGGTTGTGGGGTCGCTTATTTTTGCTAGTGGATTTACTAGTAGGAAAAAAAGCGCGCAACATGCATATCCACGGCCTCCCAACGCCACCCAAATAAAATAACATGGGATTATCAAGATAAAATCGACATCGTTCGAATCTCGATAATTCATACAAATCAAGGCTGTTTGATAACAAACCAGCCACCGTCACGCATTCTACAGATCCATTCCCAGTGATCTAGCGTGCGACTTGTTCATTAAGTGCCCTAGTTGTTGTCTGGGCACACCATAAATCCACACCACCTTGGAAATTCCACCGACGCACTCCCAGAACAACACATCGTTCAGTTGGTAAGTAGTGTTGACCATGTCAGCAATTGAAAAACACAACAATAAACCATAATTTTTTGGAGTATACTTTTGGAAATGGCACCCCAACTTACATTCATTCGTTGCACGTTCTCCATTGAAGAGAAACGTAAAAAAGTCCGTTTGGTTCATGCGCTGACATCAAGGGGACACACCTGCAGTCAGGCATGCGGTAGGGTCGGTATTTCCAGGAAGTACTTCGGTCGGTGGGCAAGAAAATCAAATAGGTCAACCAACTTCTGGAAGAGGGTAATTACGTTCCCTTCAACATCACCGGGTTGCCGAAGAGACTGTGCAAGGGCCGCCCAAGTGTCCTCCATCCTATCAAGAATGAGTTGGCGTAATTCATCCAAAAGTTCTGTGATCAGGGTGTTCAACTCACCAATCACATGGAGATGAGAGAGGCATCTCGCTTGCTACCCACATTCACAGGAAAGTCCTTTCACGCCAAAGAACAAGCTGTCTATTGCCTGACCAAGCAGCTTGGGTAGACTTGCCGGGTTGCTACTCACACCACCCAGAAGCACTTCAAAGAAACGGAGAACACTTCTCACGATTTCATGGAAATGGTTCGTGCCAGACTCCGCAACAGGAACAGAGCAGACATCTTGAACATGGACCAAACTCCCATCCAGTTCTCATTCCACTCTCGAACCACTTTGGACAACAGGGGTAAGAAAACCATTCAGTTATGTGCGTCAACAACTGACACAAAACAATTCACTCTTGCTGCCACTGTGACAGGAGATGGGGGAATGTTAACCCCTTTTCATGATCTTCAAGGGGAGAGCAAAAGGACAGATTGCCAAAAGAGAATTTGGTACTTACCCAGCGCCAGTAAGTATGCATGTCAACCAAAGGCTTGGATGGATGAGCCCAACATGTACGCATGGATTGATATCGAGTTGACTCCATACACGGAGGAGAAGGACCAACGCGACCCCGGCGGCCCATCCCTTGTTCTCGTGCTGGATTCTTATAGGGTACACCTCATGGGATCCGTGGTGAACAGAATCCAGCAGATGGGGATTGAAGTTTTGCACATCCCCGGTGGGTGCATGTACCTGTGCCAGCCTGTTGATATTGGCATCAACAAGCCACTAAAAGGGGCAATGCGTGCAAAGTGGGAGGCATGGATGACGGATGGTGATGGGAGTGGACAGGGTTACAAGAGAGCCATCTCGCAAACAAATAACGGAATGGTTAGTGGATGCATACCAAAACATTTCACAAGATGTTGGTTGCAATGCATGGTTAAAAACAAATTATGCATGGTTTTCATTTTAATATTAAGATTATTCTACTTGTTTTTTTATATGTGAGAATTGTTAATTTAGACATCTTTAAATGGGTTAGATAATCAAATCTTTAATTCCTCTCTTCAACAACTTCAGCAATTGCGTATCCACGGTTGTGGTGATAGAGGTGCCGCTTTGCTTAGTTCGTGTCGTCAGGAAGCACAACCTCATTGATGATGACCGTGCACCCATCCAAAAACTGCCCGCGCTGTCCAATCGCAAACTCTCTGGCTGCAAAACAAACGCGGCAACCATCTGACCCGTCATGATGGATCTTGCGTCCTGCAAGGTTTGTTTTGTCGACCAGTCACATCCTGAGCTTCATCCCGACTCCATGCAAGTTGTCGCGTTCCAAGACCAAGGCATTCCCACAACCAAACGGATGAAGACTGCATGAGCGTCCATTGTCTGTAGGGAGGAAACCAACCAGAACAACTTCGTACACCATGATTTGTTCTGTTTTCGCGGTGATTTGGTGTTGTTGTGAATGATGTGTGTCACCACACATCACGATGTGTGTCACCACACATCACGATGTGTGGTGAGTTTCTAGGGAAAATGATGTAACTCGGGAACCAGAACGAATTATGGGGGGCAATACACATTGGTGTGATCTACAGGACTAAGGCTAGAACTTTGTAATGTACAAAGTTAATATAATGTGTGTTAAGCGCACGAAAAGTCCATTTGTGATCAGTGCGATGCGCCGGGCCTTAAGATCTGCAGACCTATACATCCAAGAAATACGGCAGTGAATTTAAGATGTAACCTTTTTTTCCATCCTCCTTCCTCCTTATTTAGGCTGTGATTTTGTTCGTCGAACAGCGGATAGCAAATAGGTATTATAGCGATTTTTTGTCTATTCGTATTTATCCGTCAAATCATGATTTTGTTGTAAAATCGGATCATCTTGAACAGCAAACAGACCAATAGACCAATCGCGAGCTTACCACTACCACAAAAACTGACATCATAAAGGATATTTAATAAAAGCTAATATTTGTGAAAAGGGGGACAGTATAACTTACGCACTTTTAATTTGTTTTAGAACACAAAAGAATAAATTTGATCTAGTTACAATGCGCAGAGTGGTGCAAAAAAGGTGGGGAACGCTGTTCATCTATTCGTCTATTCGTTTCAGGGAGGGGGGGTGAACAGCACCCTCTGTTGTCTATTTGCAATCGCTCAAAATGGTTAGACGAATAGAAAATGGACAATTTTCCTTATCTGTTTGCCTCTTTGTAGGAACAAAATCACGATTTAAACTACGAACAATGAATAGAAACTTTTGGCGATAATGTTGTTCATTTGTTCGATGAACAAAACCACAGCCTTACCTAAAGTAGGGGGTACAATCTGCTTGGTGCCAAAAGTGAACAAGGCAAAAGTGGATGCGCGAAAATTTAACCTGATATCTGCTGCTCCCATCACCCCAACATACCGTCAATTGCACAAGTTCACTATTGCATGAATGGCAGGCACTTGTCACTCCTATTGTCTCAAGGAAAAACGCGATGCAGTGCGATCAATCAATTTTATGATTGAGAGTGGGTACACATAGACAATGTCCTGTTGCAGTGTCAGAATACCCATTCTGTATTACCAGCATTGGACTAAAACTCTCCAAGAAGTGGTGGAAGTTGAGAAAACGGATGCTTTCGCCCCCTTCAACACCACTGGGTCTGCACGGAAAGTACACCCTGGGCAAACCAGTGTCCTTCAACCAGTCAAGGAGCAGTTGTCACAGTTCATCACAAGACTCCGTGATCTGGGACTGCAGATGACAAACCAGATGGTTTCAAGAGGAGAGGCGCCGCACATTGTACTGGGGTTTCAGGAGAAGACTACCACTGCAAAGGTGCAAATTGCCCGTTGTTTTACGAAACATCTTGGTCTAACTCAACGTGTCGCTGCTCGCACTGCCCAAAAGCATTTCAAGGAAACAGAAGCTGAGTCAAAAGATTTCATTGGTATGATGAAGGCAAAACTTCAAGGCAGGAACAAGGATGACATCTTGAATATGGATCAAGCTCTCATCACATATTCATTTCACTCAGGTACAACCTTGGAATCGGTTGGAGCGAAGACAATCTAGGTACGTGTTTCCACAACTGATACAAAATGCGTCACTGTCATGGCCACTGTGACTGCAAGTGGCAAGATGTTGACTCCCTTCATGATCTTCAAGGGAGCTCCCAACGGGCAAATTGTCAATTGTGAATTCGCAACGCACCCTTCTGGTGGTAAGTATGCCTGTCAGCCCAAGGCGTGGATGGATGAGGTCAATATGCACTTGTGGATTGACCTTGTCTTGAAACCGTACAGTGACGCGAAGGACATACGGGACCAATTTGGACCTCCTCTTGTCCTTATTCTTGATGCTTACCGGGTGCATCAAATGGGTTCTGTTATCAACAGAATCCAGGAGATGGGGATTGAAGTAATACACATTCCCACAGACTGCACATACTTGTGTCAGCCCGTGGATGTAGGAATTAACAACCCCCTGAAGGCTGCCATGCGTGCGAGGTGGGAGGAATGGATGTCAGATGAAGGTGGGATTGTCGAAGGTCGCACAAGGAGCCATATCGGAAACAGATTGCAGAATGGTTGGTTGATGCGCACACCAACATTCCTGAACAGGTAGACAAGAATGCATGGCTAAAGACAAACTTCTCATGGTTTTAAATTAAATTGTAGTCACTAAATATTTGTTAATGAATGAGGCACGCATTGTGTAGTCAAAATAATTATTAGATTTAATGCACTAATCGTGTTTACAAGTCGAACAGGTTTACGGAACCATCACCTCTGCAGTGGCATAACCACTGTTGCGATAAAGAGGCGCTCTCTTAGCCGAGTTTGCATCATCTGGGAGGACAATCTCACAAATTCTCACCATAGCCCCATCCAGGCGCTGATAGTGACAACCAATTGCAAACTCTTGGGCAGCAAAGCAGACACGACAACCACCAGAACCGTCAGATTTCAACTCGTAGCCCACAAGATGACTTCCATTGACCAGGCGCAACCAGATCTTCATCCCGACGCAGTGGAGATCAGCCTTCTCCAACACCAAAGTGTTTCCACATCCAAAAGGATGGAGAACGCAAGACCGCCCATTATTGCTTGGGAGGAACCCGACAAGAGTTATCTTGAACATGTCCATGTTGCGGTGTGCGGTGTGTTGGTGATGTGGGTGTGATGTGTGGTGAGCTTCACAGGAAAATGTCATAACTAGTGAACCAGAAGGAATTACAGGGAGCTATACATATGGGCATGTTGAGGCTGATGAGGGCTATACATTCCTAATACTTTTAAATCTAAAGAGCATGTGTAGGGCCTGAAAATGACAAATATTGTACAGGTTGAACACAGTGGTTCATATTATGTGATACTTATTATAAACCAATTTTTACGCTAGGGCTTCAACAATTCCACAGACTAGATTCAGTCAATTGCACTTTTAGTATTGACAATCATATCAGGTAAGCAATTAATAATGACATCATCAGAATGGCATTCACGAACAAAAGTGTCTTTCACCCTCTTAAAGTAATCAAACATGTAAAAACTTCAATATTCAAATGCTGATCAACATAAACTTCTTACACCCTTCCTTGGTCAGTACTTGGAATTTACCCTTCCAATTTTCAATGTTCCTTGCATTACATTCATCTGCAAAGTGGGAGTTTCACCCAATGCGCTAACTTATAAAACAAATCAAGAGCCGTAGCTCCTATCTCCGTTTTGTTGCTTCCTTCTGCTTCAGTGTTCTTCTTACAACTTACCCACCCAGTAGGCCGTTTACCTGCATTCTCTTCCTTTTCCCAGCAGTCTTTCTCTTTGTGACCCGGTTTTCCACAAGAGTGACAGGTTCTCTTGATTGTTGAACCCCCATCCCCAACTTTTGGACAGTATGATGCCTTGTGGCCTTGCTCTCTACATTTGTGACACTTTCCCTTAAAGTTAACTCCTGCCCATCCAACTTCTTTCTTTTCATGTTTCAGATGGTCTTTCATACTGACCTTGTACTTGTCCCTGGCAGCTTGCATAACCTCCTTCAATGTAGGATCACCTGGCTTTGCAGCATTCCTATGTGCAGCTATCATTGCATCAGCACAATCAGGTCCGGGTAGTGCTATCATAGCTTGGTCCCCCAACTCTGACTCATTGATCTCAAATCCCACTTCAATTGATAAATAATTCTTACTAACTCTCATCCCAAGTCTTTTGGATCTTGATCTCCCTTCAAGCTCACTTGCCTTAACATTTTCTTCTAACCAGCTTTTGACATCGCTCCTGCAGGAATAAAATATTTTCTCAAGTCTTTTAGTGCCTGGTACGCAATCCCATAAGGAAATTCCAATGTCTTTGCCACTGACACACAGTTTCTATGCTCTATTAAGACTAGTCCCAAATTGATGTATCCCATCACCTTATCATCTTAGCCATAATGCTCAGAATCTCCGCCTGATTGTTATCAGTGGGGTCCAAACTCAATAAATCATCATGATTCTTTTATGTTCTCAATACATAATTCATCTTCTTTTCATCAATGGCCAACGAGCAATCAGTTGCTAAAATTAGGCCCTTCATCGCATCACTCCATGCCATATATTCATTTAGATCATCTTTCTTCAATTTTGGCACACCACGCTTGACACTGTTATTGGCATTTGAGCTTTCCATTTTGTTCTCTTCAAGGCTTAGTTGTTTCAGCACTTCTGCTACAGTAGTTGCATACAGTTTGGCCATGTCTTTTTCCATCATACCACCTGACATTTTATTTTCTCTTATTTGTTGAAAAGGGACTTCTAAACTTTTCACACACTCTTAACACAATCTTGCTTGGATGGACTTCCGACTCCAGCAACTTCAACTCATGGGCTCTATCTTTCAAGACCTTCACTTGATTCAATTTTATTCCAGTGGGTTCTCTCTTTCAAGATCCTCACTCAACGTAACTTCATTTCAGTCGGTTCTCTCTTTCAAGATCCTGACTCTTCTCCTCTCCCGGTACCACTACTTTGAATTATGCTGGAAGGTCTAGGGCTTCGACAATTCCTCAGAGTAGATTCAGTCAATTGCACTTTTAGTATTAGCGATCATATCACTTAACAGCAATTAATAATGACATCACCAGAACGGCATTCACAAACAAAAGTGACTTGCGCTCCCTTAAAGTAATCAAACATATAAAAACTTCAATATTCAAGTGCTGATCAACATGAACTTCTACTACTGAGTAGGGTATTGTTGTGTTGGGTGAGTCCGGCCCTAACCTGCAAAAAAATCCTATCGTCAAAACTCCAGTTGGTTGTTGAGTTACGGTCAAAAACAGATTCAGCGGCAATGGTGGAGGTGTTTTCAAGATTATGGATCTCTTCTGGCGGACAATTTTTTGGTAGCATCAGTTGAAAAAATGGGGCGTGTCACTTCCTAGAGGCTTCCACAATAGCTAAACTACCAAGCAGTGCTGTGGAAAGAAGGAAAAATCATAGAGTTGTCAGTCAGGATAGTCACCAGGTCGTGACTGACAACTCTGGTGGTCGCCACCAGGTCGTAACTGATGACTCTGGTAATTGTCACTTGGTTGTAACTGACAACTCTGGTAGTTGTCACTTGGTCGTAATTGACAACTCTAGTGGTTGTCACTTGGTCATTGCTGACTACTTTGCCTGTAGTCACTTGGTCATAGCTTACAATTTTTGACAACTCACTGGTCGTCACTTGGGTCATGACTCATCACTTTTGTTGTCCGAGCCGTCAAAATGTCGTCAGTTTGAGTCGTGCAAGGTGCCTGAATTTTCACCAGGTCGTCGCCGCTGAAATGTTATCACCAAAATGTTTGATTTTTTTGAGTTGCCTGTCTTGCCTGTTCCTTGTGGTTGTTAGTTTTGCGGAGATGGGAGTGGTGGTGCCAAATTCAGTCTAGGCGCTGAGAGATTCGCTGTGGTGCAGAGTGCGGACAGTGCAGATCAATGCAATTGAAAGATATCAATAGTGAAGTAGCACAAAAAGCACAAACTAATTCTTTCTTGCCTTGTGCTCAGCTCCCCTGTTCCTTGTTGTTGTTAGCTTTGCCGAGATGGGAGTGGCGGCACCAAATTCAGTCTTGGGGCTGAGATTAAGGGGTTTGACTTGGACAGTAGCAAAAATCCATGGTGGATATCAAGATTTTTCAAAATTTGTGGTTGAAACTAGGCCCCTCTTTCTCCTTCCTCCTTCTCCTTCTCCTCTCTTCTCCCCTTCCTCCTCTTCCTCCTTCTCCTTCTCCTTCTCCTTCTTCTCCCTCTCCTTCTCCCTCTCCTTCTCCTTCTCCTCCGTCTTCTCTCCCCTCCTTCTTCCTCCTTCTTCTCCTTCTCCTCCTTCTCCTCCTTCCTCCTCCTCTCTCCTTCTCATCCTCCCCTCCCTCCTCCCTCCCCTCCCCTCCTCCTCCCTCCTCCTCCCCTCCTCCTCCTCCCTCCCTCCTCCTTCTTCTTCTCCTCCTCCTCCTCCTCCTTCTTTTCTCCTTCCTTCTCCTTCTTTGTCCTTCCTCCCCTCCTTTCTCCTCCTTCTCCTCCTTCTCCTCCTTCTCCTTCCTCCTCCTCTCCTCCTCCCTCCTTCTTTCCTCCTCCTTCTCCTCCTCCTCCTCCTCCTCCTCCTTCTTCTCCCCTTCTCCTTCCTCCTCCCCTTCTCCTCCTCTCTCCTCCTTCTCCTCCTCTTCTCCTCCCTTCTTCTCCTCCTTCTCCTCTTCCTTCCTCCCTCCTTCTTCTCCTCCTTCCTTTCTTCTCCTCCTTCTCCTCCTTCTCCTCCTCCTTCTCCCTCCTTCCTCCTCCCTCCTTCTCCTCCTTCTCCTTCTCCTTCTCCTCCTTCTCCTCCTCTCTCCTCCTTCTCCTCCCTTCTCCTCCTTCTCCCCCTCCTTCTCCTCCTTCTCCTTCTCTCCTTCTCCTCCTTCTCCCCTCCTTCTCCTCCTTCTCCTCCTTCCTCCTCCTTCTCCTCCTTCTCCTCTCCTTCTCCTCCTTCTCCTCCTTCTCCTCCCTTCCCTCTCCTTCTCCTCCTTCTCCTCCTTCTCCTCCTTCTCCTCCTCCTTCTTCTCCTCCTCCTTCTCCTCCCTTCTCCTCCTTCTCCTCCCTTCTCCTCCTTCCTCCTCCTTCTCCCTCCTTCTCCTCCTTCTCCTCCTTCTCCTCCTTCCTCCTCCTTCTCCTCCTTCTCCTCCTTCCTCCTCCTTCTCCTCCTTCTCCTCCTTCTTCTCCTTCTTCTCCTTCTTCTCCTTCTTCTCCTTCTTCTCCTTCTTCTCCTTCTTCTCCTTTCTTCTCCTTCTCTCTCCTTCTTCTCCTTCTTCTCCTCTTCCCCCACCTCCTCCTCCTCTTCCCCCCCTCCTCCTCCTCCTTCTTCTCCTTCTTCTCCTTCTTCTCCTCCTCATTCTCCTTCTTCTTCTTCTTCTTTCTCCTTCTCCTTCTCCTTCTCCTTCTCCCACTTCTACTCTGTGAGACAGTTTTTTCACTTTTTTGCCGTAATGGGTACTTCAACAATTGAGATAGGCACTATTACGTGTAAATAAATATTTTTTTGTTTGACGTACATGGTTAGTGATGGTGTTTGATATTTTCCTACTTTAAAATTTGTATCTTATCAAGATTTTTTCAAAATCTTTGTTGTATTGGAAACCGAGTCCCTTTTCTCCTTCTCCTCCTTCTCCTCCTTCTCTGTCTCTGTCTCAGCCTCCCATCCTTCTCATTCAGTAAGACAGTTTTTCACTCTTTGCCATAACAGGTACTTCCTCAGATATTAATTCTTCTGTTTGACATTCATGGGTAGGTGTGATGTTTTGATCTATGTTTACCTTTAAATGACATCTTATTTCAAAAATGGGCGTGTTTGAATGCAAAGCGCAAGCAAAGCACGCAAGGCGTATGGACCCATTTACAATTAAGCGTAGACAAGTCTCTTTATTTTTAAACCTATGACTTCCTCTGTTTCTATGAATTGCATTCTTTCTAGCTCGCTACAGAAAATCTCGCAGTGGGTGCTAGTAATTTCAAAATGGGCACGTTTTGTGTGCCAGGTGCATGCTCCCATTAACCAATTGTCGACAAGCCAACTCATATTTAAACTTAATACTTCCTTCGTTTCAAGGATTTTTCTTCTATCTAGCTCTCTGCAAAAAATCTTGCAGCGGCTGCTAGTAATGATTAGTAGGGTAAAATTTTGAGAGGTACAGCAAGTGACAGCACAATAATATTATATGCAAGATGGGATTTGTGTTGGGATTCTAAGGTATGACTTTCCCAACAGGCTGTGACTAGGCTATTCGGAAAATAACACATTAATGAGATCCTGAAGTCAGGGCTTTCATTTCCCAATAATAGTCTCAAAAATGTTGCACAAGTAACTGTTGCTAAAAATTGAAGTATACTTACAGGAAAAACATGTAACCAAAGTTAAGGGTTGATTAAATTGTTACTAAGAGAGTTAGGACTAATGAAACACAAGACATTCAAAAATCTGGGATTATTACTTTTTGCATAAGTAACTCCCCACATATATCTTTTTTTCTGACAGACAACATGTAGCTATACTCACAATATCTGCATGCTTCATTATGTCTAACTTGACATCATTTACAAAATAAGCATATATTACTCACCTTAAATATCTCTCTCACACTTAATCTATGACTAAGGAGCTCTTGGCTGTAAAACCAATATTACATAAGAGATGCCTCAGGAGCAGGTTTGGGAGGTGTCACACAATACTCGGATGGTACCATAAAAGGGTTGCCAGGGTGTGTGGGAAAGAAGGGAACTCAAATCTTTGAGAGGCGCAAAATCAAGTCAGCCACTTGTTGAGTTTGGTCCATACAGGTCACCACAATGGATGCAAAATATGGGACTTCACAGACAATGGAGTCTGGTCAGCTGTTTGGTCTGAAGGAACACTAGGTTTTGCACCCATGCTGCCACTTGGTCCAGTTCCTCTCAACCCACACAAAGGGATGCTTAATATATATCTCAATGAAAAGCGCTTGAAAAGAGCTTTACATTGATGTATACATGTATAAATGGCCAAAAATGGCATGAAATCTGGTTTCACTGTTTTTTGGTTATACAGCCTCAAATAACAATGTCAATTAAGGACAGACAGAGCCAATGGAGGACGGACTGTCGCCCACTCAATTATACACACCTACCCTGAAGTAAGGAACATGAAGGAGAACTTAAGTTTTCCATCCAAGGCTTGCTGAAGATCCCTATGAGTTAATAGACATTGCTCCAGGTCCAGGCAGCTGGGAACTATTGGGGTAGTGGGAACAGATAGAATGTGTGTAGCAGCAAAGGGTGGCGATTCATTTTGATATTTTTACCTTGTGTGCCTGGTTGGCCAGCCGCAGGTAACTTTCCTTGACTGTGCCTTCCAATGTCTATATGGCAGGGAATGGTCCTTGGATTAGCACAATATAAGTCGTGAACCCAGTAGGTGGGTTGCTGCAGACACCGCACTGTGGACAGGATGGGAGTTTGCATGAGGATCCAGCACACACTCACAGTACATGTATCTTCACATATTATGTTGTCTGTTTATGGATTATTCAACCTCTGTCTCTGCTTGTCCCATGATTGACAACCTCTGCTATGGCAACGACAACCAATGTGATGACAAGGATGATAACCACCCAAAGCAACAACGTGATAAAGGTCTTGTGACGACCCAATTGAGGACACTTTACTACCTTGAGACAACCATCGTGGTGACAACTATTATGCTGCCTTGTGACAACACCAGTGATGAACTACCATAGTGATGGCCCTACTGATTCAGTTATAACATTTGACAACATCTGCCGACTCCAACTGGCAATTTGCTTCTGTCTTGCAAGCCAGGTGCAGGTTACTTCTTGATGTTTAAAATATAATAATAAATGGTAAATAGGGTCACGTGTGCTAATAAAAGTAGTTTATGTACTACAATAATACCAATCTGGTAGGTAAATACTGTTTTACATCCAGATGGCGCGCGTCGACCTTTCATTTTTTTGTCCATCGTTGCCCCGACCCCGACCTCCTACATCATAGTAGCGGGTACCATAGCTCCTCTGTAGGACCGCCGTCGTCCTCCCTCATACCATCCCAATCATCAACGTTTCTTTTCTGCATACCCGCAACCGTATCCAGCAAGTCCATCCCTCCACTAGAGCAACCGTCCATTCGAAGATAAATAACTGATCAATTCGCAATGTCAGCTCCAAATCCAGCAAGCACTGGTCTGGTACGTACTCGAAATTGCTTGTAATTTGAAATTGTCAACGATCGTACGAAATCACGCCAAAATGTCAACCCGCTGTCTTTCTCCTCGTCACTCCCCACCAGTTCATCAACGGCCAACGCGAGACCGGCCAAGACGTTCGAATCGGCAACGTCACCGCCGCCATCTCGGTGGCCAACATCGTGAAATCGTCCCTCGGCCCCGTGGGCCTCGACAAAATGCTCGTCGACGACATCGGCGACGTCCTCATCACCAACGACGGGGCCACCATCCTCAAATCCCTCGAGGTGGAGCATCCCGCCGCTCGCGTGCTGGTCGACCTGGCCAACCTGCAGGATCAGGAGGTGGGCGACGGGACCACCAGCGTGGTCATCATCGCCAGCGAGCTGCTGCGACGGGGCAACGATCTGGTCAAGAACGGGATTCACCCCACCACCATCATTTCGGGCTATCGCTCGGCGCTCAAGGCGGCCGTTGCCTACATCAAGAAGGAGATGGTCGTCAACGTGTCGGAACTTAACGACGACCATCTCATCCAAGCCGCCAAGACGTCCATGTCCAGCAAAATTATCGGAAAAGAATCGGACTTCTTCGCCAAACTGGCCGTTGACGCTGTCAAAAGCGTCAAGATGAACGCCACCGCCGCCGACGTGGCAGGATACGAAGCCATGGGCCAATCCTCCGCCTCCAACGACTCCAAAGCTCGATTCAAATACCCCCTCTCGGCCATTCACATCCTCAAGGCCCACGGAAAATCCTCCCTGGAATCCCATCTCATCGACGGAGGATTCGCCATCAACGCCATGCGTGCCGCGCAGGGAATGCCCACCTTCGTCGAATCTCCCTCGGCCGGCGAACCCGTGAAAATTGCCATGCTCGATATGAACCTTCAGCGTCATCGTATGGGGATGGGCGTGCAGGTCATTGTCAAGGATCCCGCCGAAATTGAAAATATCAAAAAACGAGAAATGGATATTACCAAGGAACGGATTCGAAGGATTATTGATGCCGGTGCCCGGGTCGTCCTGACGACGAAGGGGGTGGACGATTTGTGTATGAAGTATTTTGTCGAGGCGGGGATTATTTGTGCGAGGAGATGCAATAGGGAGGATTTGAAGAGGTTGGCCAAGGCGACGGGGGGACGGGTGGTGACCACCATGGCCGATATGGAGGGGAACGAGGCGTTCGATGCCGAGTGTTTGGGAAGTTGTGATTCCGTTCGAGAAGTTCGTATTGGGGATGGAGAGATGTTGTATGTGTATGGATGTAAGGGGCATGGGGCGTCGACGATTGTCCTTCGTGGGGCAAATGAGTACATGTTGGATGAGATGGATCGTGCACTTCATGATTCTCTTTGTGTTGTGAAGCGGATGCTTGAGAGTAATACCTTGGTTCCGGGTGGGGGAGCCGCCGAAGCGGCTCTGTCGGTCTACCTCGATGATTATGCTCACACTATTGAGAGTAGGGAGCAGCTCGTCATCCAAGAGTATGCCGATGCACTCCTTGTCATACCAAAGACTTTGGCGGTAAATGCCGCAAAAGATGCCTCGGAGCTCGTGGCGAAGCTGCGGTCGGTCCATGCCAAGGGGCAGCATAGCAGTGATGAGGCTGACGCAGAACTAAAGTTCATGGGTCTTGACTTGATCGAGGGGACGATCCGGAACAACCTTGATGCAGGTGTAGTGGAGCCGGCAATTTCTAAAATCAAGAGTCTTCGTTTTGCAACGGAGGCAGCGATTACCATATTGAGGATTGATGATAGGATTACGCTCAATGACTCCAAAGGTCTTGCGCGGTAAGGGATGGAATGAATTGATAAATCGGCAGAGTGCTTTCGCTTTAGAGTATTTCCAAATTAGAAACTCATGACTTACATAAAAATCCATTAAGTCTACGACTTACTCGTATACGATTTCAAGTTCACTTTAAAAAACATAACATTGATCCTTTCCGCCTGGTGGTAAAGTTTCACTAAACTACAAGTTAACAGCTTCATTTCGATTGATATTGATGATTTCAAGAGTCTTGTTGCAGGTATTGTACTGATGAATGATAAGGCCAATCAACGAGTTTCTAACCCATGGCAAGCAAATGATAATTCCATCATCAAGTGCTAGGACTGTACTTAGGTTTGTAGTCCTCAGTCCTCGCACCACTGCTGGATACATTGTATGTGTCCTGCTCCTAAGAGACTACACGGGTAGTGTTAAGACATTAGGGGTGGTGCCAAAAACTGCAGGGGTTTATTGCTTAACGTGAATAAACCCCTCCCCCTGGCGCAAAGTTGCCCATTGGCTAAAGGGCAGGGAAGGGGCTATCAAAAACCACTAGACAAATCAGACAAACCCCGCGGCAACCATGGTGCGAGGGTGCTGCCTCAAAAAGAAGGAGATGTTCGGAGGTAGCTTGTGCTACCTCTGACTTGCCTTTTTGGTGGTGGGCAGCTGGACTTTGTCTGTCCCTCACCGCAATCAAGTGTTAGCACTGGACATAGGTTTGTAGTCCTCAGTCCTCGCACCACGGCTGGATACATTGTATGTGTCCTGCTCCTAAGAGACTACATGGGTAGTGTTAAGACCTTAGGGGTGGTGCCAAAAACTGCAGGGGTTTTATCGCTTAATGTGAATATCCCCCTCCAGCGCAAAGTCGCCCCACTTTTGATTGGTGATTCGCAATGACACATGCCAGGGTTTGGTAGCACCCCCAATGGATTGGCCGAAGACGGTGGATCACTGTATCAGGCGGACCACCTGTGTTTGGCCAACACAAACCCAAGTTGTCATACATTAATACCCGGTGTTAACAGATCCCGTCGGCCACTATCAAAAGTAGCGTATCATAAATGTGAACATTGTCAACATGCTACGCTGATGCCAACACAGCTAGAGAATACGGAAGTGTGAGTACTGTGTCAGTGACATTGTGTAAGACTCCTCCTTCCACATTTGCAAATCCAAAGGTTTTCCTCATGCTCGTCGACATGCCTTCCAAGAAATTGGATAATTGTTCTTGCACATATTCTTTGAACGTTTCACCCCACCATCTACACAGCTTTTGCATTTGGCGGTCCAAATAACCAGCAAGCAACAGCGCATTTGCCTCACTAATCTGCCAGGCATACGTATCGATACGGTCGACAGGGATGCCGCGTGTTGTGGGATACTCCAATGCCGCCGCCGCTACTTTAAGTGCTGTTGTGATAACTTGGTCCGTGATGTTACAGCGAGTATTGTTTTGAATCACTGCACTCAAAAACACCGTGTCGTCCCCGGGGGCGTGGTCCCTGATGTGGAGCACTCGTCGTCCCAATACCCGGATCGGGTAAAATACCGCATCTCCATTGGATTTGTGGTGTATGCATACGCCTTGCCAGCCATTTTTCTGGTTATATAGTTTGGGATGGCACTATCCGCGGACATGATGAGGTCCTTGTGTGCCTGTTGTGGGAGTTGTTGGAGGGTGCCATGATTGTCCCGTTTGAAAAAGGTGATGACAGCCATCTTGAACTGCTGTGTCTGTTTGGATTCATTCCTTGTACCCTTAACAGTGTACTTGCCAATTTGCAGGAAATAAAAAATGCAATTAACAATAAGTTGCCTACCGCTTTGTTGGATGCTCCCACTAAAGGCTGCAGGCCCAGTTTGACAAGGTATTCGAGTACATCTGCCTCCACGGTAGCTTCTTGAGGACAATACCGTCTGTTTTTTGCCAACCGTCAAGCATCTACCCTAATCGAGGGAGGAGTTTCTTGGTCCCACCTAGCGTCGTGGGTTTGTGTTGCAAGCCAGAGCAATCTCTTTGCCAGCGGCTGAGAGAGCCATCAATACTGTCTCGATGTTAATGGTGCGTCCCCTGTCGTATCCTCCTCAACGGACTCGGGCGGCAAACTCCCTGAGACACTGGACTCTTGTGGAGTATGGGGTGCCCTGAAGGAAAGGGACCACTCCCAAAGGTCTGACATAGGCCACCCAGTTTTTCCAGTGTGTTGCCTGGGTTCGGGAAGTCGACACCACTTGTCGATGGAAGAATCCTTCATCTGCATCACGGAAATCATGTGCGTCCGCGTTTTGAAAGATACCTGGTAATTTGTCCACGAGTTCTGCAAAGGGAGGGGGAACCTTCTTGTTAAACAAGGTTAGCAAGTCATTATCAGTTTCACAAAACCACATTGGCTCACTGTCAAAGGATCATGACAGAATGTCCGTGAGTGCATTATCTCTACCTGCAATATGGAGTCGTGTTAGCGGGGATACCTGACAGACTTTCAAGCACAAAGCCAGGGCACAGATGAGATGGCCAGCGACCTGTGACCCCCACGCCGCCAACCGCTGTACCCAACTGACCGTCAGCGAGTTGTCACTGAAGAGGGCGATGTGCGTTCAAGGAGTGATATTGCACACATCCTCCATAACCAGCCACAGAAAGAAGGCCCAGCATTTCGAGGTTGGAGTTTGTGAGATGATCCCCATGTTTTGAGTTCGTATTGAGCACTGCTTGTTTTTTGGTTTGTACGGTGTTTGATGACCAACAATGATGCCTCCTACGCCGTGCAAAGACGTTTTGATACCCACAAAATCTGGTTACCCCATTATTAATTCTCGGCACGGGGTGGGGTTTTGCGTTGACTTGCAGACCAGTGTGCGGCAGTCCTGCAGTGTACATCGCAGGGCCTTGTTGTGGTGTAGATACACCAGGGTGGGTCACAAGCTAATGACTGTGTTGCATGGTGTGAGAAGGCCCCACCTGCAGGGAAAAGCCATAAATGCATGTCTTATCTTTGACACCACCGACTCAAATTCTGCAAACGGTATCCCTGCCCTTGCCTGTGACAAGGATCGTAACCACTTGTGAAGGATTTCCAGCAAAAACTCTTGTTTGGGTTGTTCCAATTGCATAGTTTTTTTTGCCTGGGTTTCCATTAAAATGAAGCCGAGCAGGTCCTTGTTTAGAGCTCACTGTTGATCCCCTTTCTTAGTTTTTTTAGAGAGATTGGATTGCGCTCTGGCTCAGGGTGTGCTGGGAGCACATCATGGATTCCGTTCATAACTACATTTACTATGCGTGCTAGCTGCTGTTATGATGTTGCTATGGCCAAAGGGATGAAATTGTCAACATACACATAGACAAAATACCTGAACGCATTGTCCCCTGCTGTGGGTGGAAGCTTCGCAACCTCTGGGTCTTCCGCAGCATACTGCAGAAATTTATGCGTTGGTGCCTCCGCCATTGGGGACTCTACGTACCATGTGGTAACATCATGGGTTGTTTTAAATGCAACACAAAAGTATGCCGGGGATTCAACCCATCCTATCTTCAATGAGTTTGGAATTACCAATTTTACCGGTTCCCCCTGTGTCTGCGTGATGACGTGGGCAAAATTCCACTCCTTGCCCACAGCACAGTCTAGCCACCAGAACCCATCCTTTTATGTCAAATTTTGCCATGAAAATAGCTGCGTCCGGGTCTGCTTCAGCAAAGGGGTGAACACTGAAGGACAAGACACAACCCAGTTGGTCAATTGCTCCCTGCGGTGCTGACAGGATTCCCTCATTGCCACCCCCCGTCGGCCTGTCAGGTGCCACGTCATTGCCGCGTCATTGCCCCTTGTTTGCCAGGCTCATGTTGCTGTTTGATGAGGCAGGTTGTTTTTGTGGCAATGTTGCCCCGCTGGGTGGGTAATCACTCCTGCCCATGAATTCTTTCCCTGATTTTAGCTTCGCCACTAATGCTGTGGCAACTTCCAGGGGCATGTTGTCACCATCAACATGGCTTTTGCATTTGCGGAAAATGCATTGTTTGCCATGCTGGCATATTCCAAGACAGTGATTGTAGGACAGCCAATTTTTTCCTGTTTGGCTATCCACAAGAGAGGTAAGAAATGGCAGGTTGCAAAAGTTGAGGTTGGCGTACTCCAGGAGGCGCTGAATCATCACCCGTCCCAAAAATTTGCCATGGTATTCCCTCAACGCCGCTTTGATTGTAGGGTAGACATGTGCCAACCTGTCAGTGTTTTTTGCTGTATAACTGCTGTCAGCTCCGCGTATGCCCAGGAATGGTGACACGACTAATGGTGTTGGTAATCCAGCGAGTAGTTTTGGCGGGAGTTTGTGACATGCCAGTGGGAACGAGGACCGTAAATCTGGGTGTTGGTATTGGATGTCACCCATGATGTCATCGAGGAGGGACACTGGAAAGGAGATGTGCGCCCCTGCCTTGAAATCATTTGGATGGAGCCGAGTGGTGAAGAACTGCCTAGAGTCCTCTTAGATTGCCCAGGTGATCTGCCTGCAGAGGAGTGGGGTGAAAGCGTGCTTTGCCGCCATTACTGCTGGCTGTCGCAACAAGTGATAAATTTGAGAGATCTTCTGATAGAGGTGGCACGTTTTGCCAATCAACAGAGCCCAAAGCTTTGCTAAGTAAGTTGCAATATTTCGCTTGAGTCCCAAGCTCCCCATTGCTGGTTGCCTGCTATCCACCATTGACAATTTGAGAGCTTCTGCTAATGTTCTGCTAGCCTTGGATTCTGCTGCCACCTGTTCCCAGATGAGCAGAGACTTAATCTCATGTTGCATGCGGGGCGAGCACACTAGTATGCTGACAGCAGGGTTAGAAATAAGTAAATGGGGGTTAAGTAATACTTATAAGTATAAGTAAAGTAAACTCATTTTCAGGTTACTTTTACTTTTGGCTCACTCACTTACGCTTATTAGTAATTTTCTCAAGAATTTGAAATCAGCTACTTACAGTTACTTATAATATTGTTAATGCTTAAGATTTACTTTTTTGCACTAAGCTCCATCTAGTTACATAGTAACTAAGCTGTCTTATGGCAATCTCTAGGTGCAAATTACCCAGTAATTTAGGATTGCTGGGTAATATTGCCTTTTGTGGAGGGAAGGCAGTTCTTGTCGCAGTGAAATTACTGTCTAACTAAAATCAATTTAGGGTTGGGGTTAGGGTAATCAATGAAACTCCACCTGCAAAATTACTGGGGAATATACAGTAATTCCTGGGGAATTACCATGATTACTGTGACAGTAATATTTTGGGGGTCTTGGTGACAGTAACAAAAACAGTAATTTGCAACCTAGGGCAATCTTGGCAGCAAGTTACTTCAAACGTAAAACACCCTCCACTACCACTTCCACATCACACCAATCCATCACCTAATCACCCCAGTACATCAATTATTGCAATATCTATACAACAGCTCATTTCTACCTTATCCACAGCCCTTAAACCTGCCGAGTTATATCACCCTACTTCTGCTGAATTATTCCCTCTCATTTGTAAGCCGTTTTTTGAGCAGCCAATAGACGTCAATTGTAAGTCCTGAGCTCGCTTCTGATGCTATGGATCGAATCAGTTATCTAACTGTTTGAAACCCACCGCTTTGAACGGTCATCACTTGTAAGTAACCTGTAAGTAAGACTTACTTATGTTACTTATGCTGCAGCTTACTTACACGTATTTTTTATGTAGGTTTTTTTCGAGTTACTCATACTTATGGTTACTTTACTTACAGTGATTTTGGACTTACTTATACTTAAGGTCGCAAGTATTACTTATTTCTAACCCTGGCTGACACCTTTCTCTGCTGTCTTCAAAGTCGGGTGTCCATCCCCAGGGTTTGGTCGGAGTTTTACAATGTCGTCAATGGTTTCTTTTGAGAAGAATACCCCATGATCATTTTTGATCCCGTGTTGGCCAGACCATTCCTTCATCCATTTTTCCAGGTCAAGGCTACGGTCTTCTGTGTGCTTTGACGTCTGGAACAGTGCCCAGATGATTGGGATTGAAGCCATGTTGCAAGCCCACATTACCCTATAATGATCACCACTTGGTAGTTTGTGTACAACATTGCCGCCCCTTCTTTGAGCTGTGTACCCTGGGTGCTGGCGGTTGTTCTGGCAGCCTGGCGTTCAACAACTGCAGCCATAAGTGTCAGAGACAGCTCTATCAGGCATGCGCCGTTGGCGGCAGTGGCCTGCTGTCCTGAGGAGGGGACTGTGGCGGTGACGCTGCCCACCAGGGAAGACACATGATGATAGCACCAGTCTGTGAACACTGGATCCATTGAGACCACTGGAGTTAGATTGAGCGTCCACACCGGAGCATTCTTGCCCACCTCTACTTGTAAGCCCCCCATCAAATGCTGGCAAAGAAGGGCAACATCCTCCTCCATTGTGCCGTCCTCCGGAGCGCCTTGTACCAACATACCAATGAATTGGAACATTGTCCAGGGGGTGCGTGGGCACTCCATCGTGAATGCTGCTATGGGTGTTGGGAGGAACACCAAGCAGGGCAATGCCATCAGAGAGGGTGCCAGGCCAGTAGGCTTCCACAATTCCTTCTCCTTCCCCGGGGTGTCAAGAAAGTGGCTGCTGCCACTGCATCATCAACAACTGAGGCTGTCTTCCAATCCCATGCATTCAGTTCCAGGAGGATGACTTCGTGGGGCTGACTGACCATGGTTCCATCCCCAACAAAGGCAACGGCATTGCCTTGAAATTCCATGGCTGGTTCCAAATCAAAAAACTTTGCCGGACTGTGTGTGGACGACTGACTGTTGTGGAAGAAACTTACATAGGCCAAGAATCTGCCTTTTTTGTACCCCTAGGTACAAAAATTAAAAACATCATTCTCAGGACTCCCCAGGAAGAGTGTTCACTGCCCCTGATCCAAAAGGCATGGGCTCCCCAACACAGAAGTTCATAGCCCCAAACGAGAGAACACCTTTGAGAAGGGTATAAACATACCAATTTTGTATAGGATATACACAATGTTCGTTTGCATTATGAGGATTGGAATTGCAGTTCCACTACCCTTCCATCCTCACAATTGTAGCAAAATAAGCTCATAAAATCATATCTTTGACACCTGTTGACACTACCTATAATTTTTGCGCTTAATTTTTTTTTTTTGACGACTGGCTCAGGTCACTATCATAAGATAACCGTGGTACGACCTTTGCACACCAAAGCCATTGACATCCAACCCATTGAACACGAGGTATGATAAATATTTTTCGATTGCGAGGGGCAATTTACTTTTTGCGATTGGCAATACATTTTTTTTTTGCGATTGGCAATACATTTTTTCCGCGATCGACAATCTCTCCAAAATCATCATCGCAATCAACAAGTTCCTCCAGTTTTGCGATTGATAAGCTCTCTACAAATTTTCTCCTCGATTGACCAAATAAGCGATTATTTCGAGCGATCGACTTGGGCGATCGGGAAATCCTACGATGCGAGTTAATTTTGTGATTGAGAATTCTCGCGGAATAGTTGGAAAGAAGACTTTCAAGACGTAGAAAGAGAAGAAGAAAAATTTAAAAATAATTAAAATTCTTTTTCGAACTAACCTCCACAGGGCCCCGAGACCTTTTTCAAGGCCTTATTTTACAATACACCCCTTGGAGAGGCAATCTAGAGGATGTCAACATGCAAAATCAAGCCCGCAGAAGGCCTCATGCCACAAGAATGTGAATGGAGCTCAGGGAGATCCAAGCCACCCGTCTTCTACATTCCCACTGCCATGGACACCCCCAAGGTGGTCAACAAAATCAAGGTCTCCAACAAAATGGATTTGTCGGTCACCGTCTTCGATGAGGGAAGCCCTGAACAGTTCCTCAACCATGTCCAGACCTCGATGGAAATAGTTTTCCAGAGAGGTTTAGACACAGACTATGAGGAAGCCTGCAAGGCAGATAAAGAGGCTGAGGAAAAACAGACTGCAGCCACTGCAGCCAAAGCCAATTAAAAAGGGACAGATGAAAATTCCCCTGTCCTCCAGTCGTGGAACAAGGCAGCTGCTGCCAAAGCCCACACTAGTGTGGCCATAGTGTCCGCTGGCCAAGCAATCTTCCTGCAGTACTCCACTCAACTGTTGGAGACTGCCTGTCATCCTGATCAACTGCAAACCCTGGACGGATGTGTATGGGACTGAGCATCCCACAAAAAACCTGGCATCTTGGAACTCCTTTTGGGAGTGTGTCCAGTTGCATCTGCAGACTGTCTTCAGGATGGATGCAGCGGAGCAAGAACGTTTCTATATCAGCAATGGGCTGAAGAAACCAAACAGAGTAGCCATCAGGGACTTTGTGCAGAGGATCCAATGACTTAACGGGTATGTGGAACTCTTGCTGTGCCGTTTTACTCTTCGAAGGCTGCAAAGTCAACAAAAGTATGTGGGCCATTTGATGATGCTGACTTGGCAAGCCACATCCTCAGGATGGTTCCTAGGAACTGGCAGGACCAATATGAGCTCAGTGGAGTTTTGTTACCACATAGTGTCAGGGAACTTCTCGAAGTCCTTGAACGCATCGAGAAGGCCTACCCCACCAAGAAGGTTAGACAAGGACCCAAGACTGCAGCCAAGTCTAATGACTCATCTAGGAAGAAGATGGTCTCTTTTAGTGACCGGATTCTGAAGAAACGTTGCACAGAGAAGTACTGTTCTCTCTGCAAGAAACATGGGGGCACACATACCACCCACAACACTCCGGACTGTCGAAAGTATGACTCCAATGGGACCCCTAAGCCAAAAAGTATGACTCCAATGGGACCCCTAAGCCACTTTGAGACCTGCTTGAGGAGGAAGTAGCTATGCGCAGCTATCCGCTAAAATCGACAAACTTATCAAGTCCAACAAGAAAAAAGCATCATGAGATGAGTGACAGTGATGATTCAGACTCATCCGAGATGATGGGTTGGGGGTACTAGGAATTTATGTGATAAATCCAACTGTAATGACATGATAAACACACATCCTAGTCCAAATAAAACTACCCCACGTGCCAACATAACATTTTCTGATCAAAACAACACCAGTTTGAATCCAACAGAAGACCTAGGAAATCTTCCAGATGAACCAACACAGAATGAAACAATTGCCAAATTATCGGACCCCGAACTGTCGGGTGACCTTTTCAATAGTGTGAACCCCCCTTTGACAGGTAAAGAAGGACAGGTCACTACTGTAGTAGCCAAAGCACTCTATAAAACGACTGAAAATCCAGCCTGTGAGAACATCAAACACTCTACAGGGCATCGTACCAGTAACACAGTCATCAGAATCCTACTTGATAGTGGATCCGGTGGTGACCTCCTGTTCCATGCATGGAGAAACACTTTCCCTACTTGACTAGGCAGGTGCCAAAGTCTTGGCACACATCAAATGGGAGCTTCCTAACCAAAGGAAGGAGCAAAGTTAAAGTAAAGCTTTTGAGTATTTGAACAGTAAGGAGTACTGCTATGTATAAAATACGTACACAGACTCCAACGGATACACCGCAGTGCAGACATAGAACTTTACCTGTCTTCTTGATTATTAATATGTTATGCCTAGTATAACCCAGTCATAATTTAGTAATCACCCGATTATCTTCATCAATGTATTTGCTATGCTCCGCAGTGAATACTAATTTTTTTCACTGAGCAACTTCTGCAATTTACCACCGCAAAAGAAGCCACTATTTACAAGGCCGTACGAGCCATCGCTACACCACTGCCTCTCAACAAAGTTGTAGGCCAACCAACAACCTTCACCGTCAACCATCTCCGGCAACAAATCGCAAAGATTGCGGCAGCCGTCAAAACAAAAAGCTGGGGTAGACAACATGGCCATCTCGCACTCGTGCTCACCTACGCCGAGTATCGAAGCATCACAGGCAACCCGGACATCCTTGTTGATCGCTTGCCAACACCTCCAATCGTTGCCATGGGCCTCACAAACACCACTACGCTCACAAATCATGCAACGATCACGGGACTGCACAACCTCGCATGGCAAAAGTTTTGGAAACAAGAAGCCATCGATGTGCTCATTGTCAATAAAATCGTACGTGAGGCCATCAATCCCATGAACACTGAAGAGCTCCAAGACGACTACGTGGGATACAGCGGCCAAACCACCAAGAAGATATCCAACATCTCCAAACCAATTGGTGCATTGTCACAACCCTCGAAAACAAGCAAGCTGCCAAGCCTTTCACATCCAATGGGACCTCACAAGTCACATCACCAAGTTTGCCCGGGAGCTGGACAAGCCGCAGAAGCTTTGCCGTGACATTGGTGTCCTGGCTGTGGAATCCACAAAGATCCAATATTACGTGGAGAGCATGTATGCCTCCAAAATGTTTGATGACAAAGAGATTCAAGCGTGGGAAGTCAAGCCGTCAGCCAACAAAACTTGGGATGCCACAAAACCCATTTTGTGGCCATCTACAAAAACAAGGAAAAGCTCAACGCCGAACATGAGGCACGCACTGGCGGGTTTGAAAGTGCTAGCAGCTTTTTCAACAGCAGCAGCCACACATCCAACAATCCACCACACTTTCCACCCAACATCTCCTGTGCCACGTCGACTGCCGACCATCACTCACTGCTGGAATACACCAACAGCTTGGAAGGCATTGGAGGATGCTATAGAACATGCCGCCGCATCACTTTGGACAACACCACCATAATCAAAAAACTAGATGCTCAACAGAAAACCATCCTTGAGCAACAGACCAAGTTCATAGCTCTCCTGTCTCAAACAGACTTAACTCCCTTTGCACCTCCCACTTCAACTCGCAACCTTTGCAACAGAACCAATTCCATCACGCCAACGGAAGGATGCCGTGTCCCTCAGATCTGCAACTCCTGCAAGAAGGACAAGTGCTACCATGAAGATGACGAATGCTTTGCTTTGAAAAAGAACAAAGATAAGCGCCCCTCCTGGTACAAACCCAAGAATAGGATCCAGCGGGGACTGCTAGTTAACTTAGTGATTGTTTCCTTAACACTTTGGTTACAGCAAACAAACGTTATAGTAGTGCGCCACACCCCTCTGTTTGTTCACTTAACTATTGCTCCCCACTCGCTTGCCCAGAAACAAAAGTATGTTTCTTCCACCTCATCACCAAGATAAGGATAGCACAGCTTGGAGATGGCGAGCCACTGGCAGCATCTCTCAATCCCTTCATCCAACAGCTAAATTTAAACAAAAACACCCCACCCCACCAATGACCAAGCTTCAAGTCAAGCATGGCATAGCTAGCGGCTCGATTCCGTCAGCAATCAGTGACGCTGGGGCTACATCTACAGCTGGCACCAACGTACCTTCTACCAAAGTTTTCCTGTTACCAACTGGTGGCACAGCAAACACAATGCACCTTTCACAACTGTTGCTTGACGTCCATGCCCCAACCAACCTAGTTGTCATTGTTCCCAACATCACCCAGACACTGCAAAGTGGTAGCAAATTTGCTAATGCCGGGTACACCGAAGTCAATGACAAGGATGAAGTCAATTTCTACGACTCCGACAAAATTCATATTGATGCCACAGTCATCCTCCAGGGTTATTCATGCCCTCAAACTGGACTTTGGCTTGTACCACTACGTCAACTAAACCGTAATGACAATGACAATACCCTCATCCATGACTCTCCATGTGATACAAAATCTCTGAACACAAAATACGCCATACCATCCACAAAAGCTGTCCACGACCACTTGAAAGCATCCAGGGAGCGAGAGCTTCATACCATCCTCAACGTCTATGAGCTCCCCAGCACAGAACAAACCATCAGGTATCTCCATGCCGCTGCGGGTTTTCCTACCTAAACAACATGGCTGGCAGCCATTTGACAAGGGAACTACAACACCTGGCCACTGGTACCTTTAGCCAACCTACACAAACACTTTCCGCAATTGGAAGAAACACAGCAAGGGCACATGCGCAACCAATGCCAAGGTATACGCTCAACCAAGATAACATCTTGCACTGAACCAGTCGCGCCTTCACTCACAACCCCCTCCCACACACAGCAAGACATCTACATCAAGATGTATGACACCCGCGGCAGGGTGTACTCTGACCAAACTGGTAAATTCCCACATACGTCCAGCAGAGGTAACCGGTACCAAATGATCCTCTATCACACCGACAGCAACTCCATATGGGTGGAGCCAACCAAGAACAGAACGGAGGGGGAGCTTATCCTAGCACGCACCCAAGCCCTCACTCAAATGCGTGCCTGCGGTCTCACGCCACAGCGCCAGGTGCTTGACAATGAAGCATCAGCATTGTACAAACAATCCATTCTGGATTCGGGCCTCACATACCAACTAGTCCCACCCGATGACCACCGCCGCAATGTTGCCAAAAGAGCCATTCAAACTTGGAAAGACCACTTCATCGCCATACTTAGCGGCACGACAGACAAATTTCCCCTACACCTATGGTGCCAACTCATTCCTCACATGGAACGTCAACTCAACCTCCTGCAGCAATCTAATGCTAACCCCAAAATCTCAAGATACAATGCTTTACCTTTCGTCCCACTAGGTATGGAAGCCCTTGTCCATAACAAACCCACCAGATGCAAGACTTATGCCCAACACTGCTCCAAAGGTTGGGTCATTGGCACGTCAACAGAGCACTACAGGTGCTGGAAAATATGGTCTACTGCCACACACACCACTCGCATTGCAGCAACGGTGTTCTTCAAACACAAATACCTCACAAACCCATCCATATCACCTGCAGATGCACTCATTGCTGCCGTGGCAAACCTTGCACACATCATTCAACACAATGCCAAGGCACAGCACATTGGGGTCACAAAAATGCAGGACCTGCAGCCTGCAACAACTCTTCAGTGACACGGCCAAGCAACGCCTGGACACCCCAATACCACCCCAACAGGCCACTGTCAGGGCCCCACCTCCAAGGGTGCTAATAGTCAGGGCCCTACCTCCAAGGGTGCCAATACCTACGCCACTCCCTACAATCCCTATTGTCTCTGATGATGATGACAGTGATGATGAAAATGTGCCACCTCCAAGGGTGCCAACACATCACGCCTCCCCGTCGGCACCACACCCACAACCTACAACAACAACACCAGCTCTCAACACGCGCAGCTGAGTTTGCTCCCTTACATACAAAACAATGCTACACATCTTGTCCACTCATCACAATGGCATCACAGCCTCACAAGCTACATGATGATGTTATCCAACAGACATGCTCCACCCAGTTCTCAATGACAAGACTGGTGAGTTAATGGAATACTCCAGATCTTGTGTCTAACCCCAAATACCGTGACACCTTGACCTAAGCCGGAAGTAATCGAAAAGTAGTTGTAGATAAGGAAGTAAAAAGGATGTTCCAGTTGTTTGGAGTTTAATTTTATGAGCTAAAAACTGATTGAAAATGAGGACTGCCTCATGGTAGTCCTCTCTAGATTATCATGCATTTTGCATGTAATTCGAGGATGTTAGATTTTGATGCATCCTGTTGATTCATGCATGCCAAACTGGGTGTACATGCACCTGGTTGGGCTGTACATGCATTCTTGCATGCCAACCTGAATCCAGTGGAATCTGGAATGGGCTGTATATTTAATCCTGCCAATGAGTCCCCAGGACTCAGTGGTTCTAGTAATAAGCCCTGCAGGACTTAATAGTCTTGTTAATGTTGCCTATTTGGTGGGATCCTACCCTAGTTAGTAGAAATCCTATTTGTCTTTGTACCCTGGGACCTGTTCTTGGGCCCAGGAAGGGTCAGGAGTACCAGTAGGTATCCTTGGCTCATGTCACCGCCTCCACGAATGGAGCGATAAGGTGTCAATGCTCACGAAAAGAAAACCTCTCGAGGAAAAAAAAGAAACCGAGGAGGAGGAAAAGATGGTGTAGCAATGACGAAGCGTAAGTCTTGATAGGAGAAAGGTAAGGTACAAGGTGTTTAGTTTATTCAAAATATGGTGTAACCTCCTAATGTTAAGTCGCCGGACTTAGTTCCGCGCTGAACCCTTATTGTGCCATTCGTATGAACTGACGGATAGTCCAAGGATCACTTTCATACCGCTCTCTGTTTTAGGATACCGTCTTTTCGCAGCAGTACTTTGTCACCGGGCTGGTAGTCCCAGTCTATGCAGAGGCATTCGCCTTGTGTGTTACGGTCAGTTTGCCGTTGTCTATATTCCCTATTTTAGACCAGTCAGCAATGTAGGGGACGCCAAACAACATGTCCCTTCCAAAGATAGCTGCACCTGGCGAAGTTTTAGTACTGTGTGATAGGTAGAGCGAACGCCCATGCGGCATTTGTGAGAAAGTCAGCAATGTCACTCGCTGATGGTGTCGGCCATATCCAATTCAGCTGTGCGGAGCATCGCCATGATTGTTTGATGCACCCGCCGAGTATTATGCTCGCTTGAGGGTTTTGACACTGGTTGGCTTACGCTTCAGACCATATGATTCAGAGGGTCTCTCGGTGAAGTTTAAATTCACTTCCATTGTCGTAGATAATATATTGACTACGTGGGTAACGGCTAAACCAGGTCCTATTGACTAAATTACCTACTGTTGCTGACGCCTTGTCAAAGTAGGGTTGTTGTTGGACATGTGTGTCTTTGCCCTTGTGCCCCTTTGTACCCATGGGAATATCAAGCTTTGGGAGCTGTGATACCGCAACTCTACAATTTCAACCAGCTTGTTGCAGGATCGATCATTGTGACGCACATGAAGTCAATTTGTGTCTTGTCCTTGCCCTTGAGGGTGTACGGTCCTATAAGGTCCACACATAGCCTCCCAGGGTTGGTGATGGCAAGTTTTGTTGGCAGTTTCCCGTATTTTATCTGCCTGCGTTTGTTCACCTGGCAACTGTGACACTTTTGACGGTGATTGGACTGTCGCTCTTAGACCTTCCAATACATCGACAGACTAAGAGTTTCTTCGAGACGCTTAGTCCCGGGTGCTGTAGGTAGTGGTGAAACCAAGCTACCGCACGGTGTTGGAGGCTTGTTGGAATAACCATTTTGCCATCCTTGCAGAGTACTTTAATATTCTCAACTAATTGAGTTGAGTAGCCTTTGTTTAGTAGGCTTTCATCTTCTTGTTGTGCCTCCGCTATCTCTCTGGTTGTGAGGGGATAGATGGAGTCCTTCGCATGCATTAGCAAACACCTGGTTCATGGATTCCTGGGTGATATGCTGGGATGCTTCTGGCTGTGAGGTGTTGTGGTAGCACCAACACTGGGCAAAAGTCATCCAGGTTGACCTGTCATCTGTGACGGGTCCATAGTCCAGTCGGAGATGGCGCCCGCAACGGTGTTGTGGATGCCTTTGATATACACGATGGTGGGGCCATACTCTTCTAAGAGTAATCTCCAGCGGTACACTCGATCAGAGGTCAGACCTAGAGCATCCTGCATTAGATTTTGTGGTCAGTGTAGACCGTAATTTGTTGTCCCCAAAGCATGCCTTTGAACTCTTTTAGTGTTTCTACTATGGCCAGTAGTTCCTGTTCGGTCACGCTATATTTTGCTGCCTGACTCAGTTTTCTACTGAAGAACGCCAGCGCCTGTTGTTTTGAGTAATCACAGCCCAATTGAAATTTTGAACTATCTGTGTAAATCTCAAATCCCTGGGAATAGTCAGGGTAGGCCAAGGTAACATCGCGCGCGATAGTTGCCTTTACAGTGTCGAATGCTTGCTGATGGATGTCATCCCAATGCCACGGCTTTTCTTGGTTTTGTTAGCCCTTGTGACTTTGGTGTGTCCACATTCACCAACTAAGTTGGTTAATGGTGCAAGTATTTCACTGCGTCCCAAATGTCTCTGTAGTACTGGACCATGCCTAGAAACCCACGGAGCTGTTTAACATTTTGAGGCGGTGTTAATGCGAGGATTGCCTGTACCTTTTTGGTTGTGGTTTTATACCATCTCTGGATAGCACATATCCTAGGTATTCTGTCTCCATGGCACAGAAAGACGACTTGCGCGCATTGACGGTCAAGCCTGCATCTCGCAACCTAATGAAGACCCTTCTAAGTTTAGTAAGGTGATCTTCTAGGTTTCCCTTGCTGATGCATAGTAAATCATCAAGATAAGTTCTCACGAACTCAAGGGTTGCCATTAGCTCAGACATCTTAGCCTGGAAGATGTCGGAGAACATGCAACGCCATTGGTAACCGTAAGAGTACTTACCCCACGGAAAGATAATGGTGCATATTTTGGACGCATCTGGATCCAATCTAATGGTATAATAGCCCATATTTAGGTCAAGGGCTGTGGCATATGTAAAGCCTTCGAGTTCTTGTAGAACAGTGCTGATTTTGGGAATAGGAAACGGTTTTCTCACTATCCGCTTATTTACTTCCCTAAAATCGCTGACAACCCGGGTGTTGTGTTGTCTTATGATGAATGTGGGTGATGCCCACTCAGAATCATCTTGCCATTTGAGTACCCCTAAGTCACATAGTCGTTGTACCTCTCTTTTGTTATTTCTATGTGCTTCTTGGTATGGGGAAAGGCCTGCCATGGTATGGCTGTGCTCTTCCTTTAACTGGAGGGAGACCGCTTACAATCCCAGTCACCTAGTTTCCCACTAAATAACTCCTCAAACTCTTGTAGGAGCTCCAGTAACCTTGCTTGTTCTGGGCCACTTAGGTGTGTGCAGTTGTCTCTGACAATTGCCCTGAGATCCGCTTTTCATACTTAGCGTCTAGTATTTTTATGAGGCTTTTGTTGCCTCCAGAGTACTCTGTGGTTCCTTGGATGTCTCTTGGTAGATGCTATTGTTCATAGTCCAAGCTTTTTCCACAGTAGCTCTTGTCTTTAATTTGTTGATGTCTCTCATTGGCAGTGAGATGTCATCCACTCTGATTTCTTTTGTCCGAAAGTCTAGGACAATTCCTAACTCTTTCAAGGTATTACTACCAAGAATGAGGTCAAACCCTGGTTTGGTCATGTCATCTTCCTTGTATTCCACAACATCGGGTTGTAGAAGTACCTTGGAATGGGAGTATTCAAAGAATTTGACTCTGATCCTACCTCTTCCAGTTGTCTGAAGCTCCCATTTGACGTATGCCAAGACTTTGGCACCTGCCTAGTCAGGTAGGGCTTGTCTTTCCTTTAGGAAGGAAAATAAGGTCTCCATCAGACCCAGAGTCCAGTAGGACTTTAATTTTGTTACTGGGGCGACTCAAGAGAGGTTGTTTGTAGGCTCTGCCGGATTGACTTTCAGTCGCTGGTTCCATTATGGCAACTAATGCCGTGACACCGGAGGATCCTTGGTGTTTGTTGTAATCACTTCCTGTTTGTGATTAATATTGTAATTTACACTGGGCATGTCACATCAGCCTCAGTATGTTGTGTTTTATTACTGACAACTTTTTGTCGTAAGATTTTTAAGTTGGATGATGTCACTTCATTTTATTTCGAATTTTTAATTCGGATTTTTGTTTTGGAACAAGATTTTTGATATCTTGGTTTTGTGACAGTTGATTTAATTGATTTTGAATTTTGACTTTATTAGTCAGGATAGCTTTACTCGACTGGGGTAGTGTAACTGTCAATTGCAGTATTTAATTTACGCTTACATCTACGCATTCCCAGTGCTATCCGACCCGCACCTTCACGAACTGTCGCCGGAGTCGCTGTCACTTTCGAGTCATTAGCGCGACGCTTTGCGCTTACTAGACTTTTGCGGAGCTTTCTTCAACTCCGCCCGACTATCTGCAGGTTCGCGCTTCTCCTTTCTTTTGAACCGGCTTACCTGCCCCCATTCTTCTTGATAGGAGTACCGTCCTTGTTATAGCGACGGCAGTCACGACAGACTTTTGTGCGGCCCCCATGTTTCTTGCATAGCACACAGTTTTGGTCCAGCCCACCTTCTTGGGCTTCTTTGGGATCGGGAGTCCATCGACTCCATCCTCCGCTTGTATCAGCCCCTTTTGCCTTGGTCGATATGGCTTGTTATCGAGTTCCGCATTGTTCTCGATATTCTCTAGGACCAATAGTAGGGCCCTAGTACTGACCGAGTGGTATTCTCTGTGAGGTCATACTGGGTTTGCCACTTGGCTGGACACATGCGCATAGATGAGTCGCAAGCGCCATCAAGAGGCAATACCTTCTTGGTCGCCTGATTAGCCTTCGGGCTGTAATACAGGCAGGGCAATGTCTCGAGGTAGCTGTTGAGCTGTTCTACTCGGACAAAAACTGACGAATCGAAACCTGTTGGGCTTTTTCAGCGACGTGATATAATACTTGAGGGCCTCCTCGCCGTCATGACGGAACACCTGCAGTAGGTGAACGTGACGCACTCGCGGAAACGAGTTCCGTCTCGTGGGAGTCTCCGCAGCGGTACTCCTTGATGTCTTCCCAAGGAGCTTTAGTCACTTGGGCCTTGATAATCTTCTCCCGAGGCTGACGTGCCTCGCCGGAGAGGAGGTTTCCATAAAGCTCGGTTGCCGCCTCCAGCCGCCATGGGCGAAGCTTTGCATCTTCTAGAGCTTTCAAGACCTTGTCATACGCGGGCCTTGGCTTCTACTAGGGCAGGTGAAGCAGCCTCGTAGTCGTACCGGCGCATCTTGTTTATTGCCCTTCTTTTTTCAGCATTACATACCGCGGACGCATCCTGCTTGGCTAGTTCAGCCTCGATCTTGGCTGTTTCAACAGCCTTCGGCCGCCAGTCCGTGTCAAGCCCCATCTGCTTGCATGCGGAATCGCGGATTGTACATGGTAGAAACTGCTCGGGAGTCCCGGACGCCCATACTGCCACCTTTAACCTCGCTTCCCCGTATTGGGAGAGTCAGCTTGAAATAGGTGGTCTTTTGTCCTTCGAAGGGCATCCTGCACGGGATCCTGCTCAGGAATGTAACGATGGGGAGTTTTCCCTCCAACGCCACGTTCAGCTCCTACCCACTTAAGCCCTTCGGGAATCGCTTTCACGGAGGACATGGCTCGTAGTTTTTCACCTAGGCTAGTGCCTAAGAAGAGCTTCTTGTAGGAACTCCTTGGACTAAGAAAAATCGTCAAGACGGTGACGCGCAATGAACGTAGTACTCCCGCGTAGACCTTGCTTTTGTTCGACCGCCTGTGGGTCGTCGGGATGAGCCTTTGTGTGGTTGAGATGCAAGCAACTTACGAGTTCGACTATCGCACGATAGTGACCTAAGCCGGAAGTAATCGAAAAGTAGTTGATAAGATAGTAGAAAAATTGTTGTTTGGAGTTTAATTTTTTTTATAAGCTATAAAACTGATTGAAAATGAGGACTGCCTCATGGTAGTCCTCTCTAGATACCATGCATTTTGCATGTAATTCGAGGATGTTAGATTTTGATGCATCCTGTTGGATTCATGCATGCCAAACTGGGTGTACATGCACCTGGGTTGGGCTGTACATGCATTCTTGCATGCCAACCTGAATCCAGTGGAATCTGGAATGGGCTGTATATTTAATCCTGCCAATGAGTCCCCAGGACTCAGTGGTCTCTAGTAATAAGCCCTGCAGGACTTAATAGTCTTGTTAATGAGTCCTGCTTCTATTTGGTGGGATCCTACCCTTAGTTAGTAGAAATCCTATTTGTCTTTGTACCCATGGGACCTGTTCTTGGGCCCAGGAAGGGTCAGGAGTACCAGTAGGTATCCTTGGCTCATGTCACACCTGGGCTTGCATTTTGGGAAGGAACTTGGATAAATTGTGCAAGGCTTACCCGGCATTGTCAACGGCACCAACACCATCGCCTTCATCCCCAAAGCAAGCGTCCCACCAAACTGCTTGAAGGACATAACGTACAGACGTATTGTGGCTAACCCTATCGCATTCACCGTACAGTCGGAGGTAATAGAATTAACTTTCCTGGCGACTGCGGCACTCCCACAGCAGACATGATCACCATGAAAGTACTCCTCAAGAGTGTCATCTCCACAAAAAATGCCAACTTCATCAAAGATTTCTATCTCAATATCCCAATGGAACGCCCTGATTTTATGCGACTCAAACTTTCTGACATCCCCGACAACAAACTCTACAAACTCCGGGACATAGCACACGATGGTTATGTTTTTGAGTGCATTCAGAAAGGCATGTATGGGCTCCCACAAGCCGGGATAATAGCACACAAACTCCTTGAACAATGCCTCAAGGCCAATGGCTACCACCAAAGCAAAATTAAACCTGGTTTCTGGACGCACGGCTGGTGACCTATTTGTTTTGCACTCTGTGTGGACAACTTTGGCATAAAATATGTCGGGAAAGAACACGCTGACCATCTTATCCAAACACTAAAGGGTCACTACGAAATATCCATGGACTGGAACGGACGGCTTTATATTGGACTCACCCTGCAATGGGACTACTGCAACCGCCTCATCCACCTCACAATGCCCGGCTACTATGAAAGAGCTGGACAGCGTTTCCAACACTCCAAACCTAACAAACCACAACACTAACCGTATCCCAGTGCACCATGCACCTATGGCAACAAACATCAATTTTGTGACAGCGCCGACACATTGCCAGCACTGTGTAAGCAACAAAAGACTTTTGTACAAGAAGTAATTGGAGTTTTCCTTTACTATGTCCGTGATGTTGACTGCACCATGCTTATAGCACTTGGGTCATAAGCAACACAGCAGACCAGCCCTACAGAAGCCACACTTGCCAAAATCCACCAGTTTTTGGACTATGCACTGTCACACCCCTATGCCAGCGTCAGGTACCGGGCAAGTGATATGGGTTTAACTGCCCACAGTGATGCTTCATATCTCTCAGAAACAAACACACGCAGTTGTGCAGGTGGACATTTCTTTCTCTCTGAAAACTACTATTACCCCACCAACAATGGGGCTGCACAAACCATTATGCAAATCATCAAAGCAGTCATGTCCTCAGCCACAGAGGCCAAACTTGGGGCACTATACATCAATGCACTTGAAGTCATCCCACTGCATCACCTCTTCATAGAAATAGGCCATGGACATGCTTTTCCACTGGCTTTGCTGCTGCACCAACCAAAATCATTTTTGGCCATACTGGCGTGCTGGCGCTACCAACTTAGCAGACTATGTCACCAAGCATCACCCCACCATCCATCATCAAGCAGTACGACCCCTCTTCCTATCGGCTGATCAACCACTAATACCGCATTGGAAACTACTATCACCCTGCATTCCATGCAATACAGTCATGCGTCCCCCCAACATAAGACCAGCAGCTAGTGCTGCATAACTCAGCACAGATATGGTCTACACCATTCCGCTGCAAGGGTGTGCTATGTATACAATACATACACATAGTCCAACGGATACACAACGGTACAGACATAGAACTATACCTGTCTACTGGATTACTAATATGTTATGCCTAGTATAACCCAGTCATAATTTAGTAATTGCCCGATTATCAACATCAATGTATTTTCTATGCTCAGCAAGTACATAGTGACTCCCGACGTAGTAGAGTACAATAGGAAAAAGATGACCCAGCCAGTGTTCCACCTCATTCTTGGATGTCAAACCACGAACGAGCTTGGAATTGTTCTAGATTTTCGAACAAAAAAATTACCATTGCACTGGCGTTTTTCAGCAGGAAACTGTGGCAACGCAACAGAAGTACAGCATGACTGAACTAGAATTACTGACCATGTGGAAGCACTAAAAGAGTTCAAAGGCATGTTGTGGGGACAAAGATTAAAAGTCTATACAGACCAAAAAAATCTAATCCAAGACATCCTCGGATTAAGCTCTAACCGTGTCTACCGATGGAGATTGCTCCTCAAGGAATTTGGCCCTGAAATAGTTTACATTAAAGGCACACATAGCACTGTTGCTGATGCCATTTCTTGCTTAGACATCAGACCAGTGCCAAGCGAACACGAGAACTGGATGACGTTCACAAAATGCTGGTGTCATTACACCATGCAAGAAGAGAGTGCAATATAGAGACCTCTGCATACCAAGACGAAATTAATCTGGTGTTTGCAAACCACAGCAAAGAAGACGTAATCTACCCGTTAACAGTACGAGAGATTGCCCAAACACAAGAACTTGATGCCAGCTTGAAGATGCTTAAAGACCAGTACTTGACACAATTGGTCGAAAGTACAGAAATCCTATGCAAGGATGGAAAAATTGTCATTCGAAAAGATCTTCAACAACGTGCAGTTAGTTGGTACCAACACTATCTACAGCACCCTGGACACACTAGACTCAAAGAAACCCTTCGTGCTGCGATGTACTCGAAATTTATGCAAAATACCGTCCGGAAATATGTCAAAAACTGTCAAGCATGCCAAGTCAACAAGAGGCATAAGCATAAGTATCGGAAACTCCCTACTAAATTTGTCGTCACAAACCCTTGGGATGTAATATGTGTGGACCTAATAGGCCCGTATACAATCAAAGATAAAGATGGGACAGTGATTGATTTCATGTGTCTGACTATGATTGACCCAGCTTCCAGTTGATTTGAAATAGTTGAACTACCAGTAATCACTAAGGCGATTATTCCCCTGGATACAAAAGGGCGGAAGGGCAAAAAGACTCATGAGGAACCTAAGTTAGCATACTTTGATAATCATCAGCAATGATCAGCCACTTAGTGAACAAGACCTGGTTTAGTAGGTATCCACGTTGTCAATACATAATTTATGACAATAGAAGCGAATTCAAACTTCACTTCAAAGCCTTATGTTACTCATATGGGACCACGAGTAAGCCTACCAGTGTCAAGAATCTTCAAGCGAATGCTTTTCACGAATGAGTACATCAGGTGATTTCATCTATGCTCCGAACAGCTGATATTGACATGGCCCCTTTAGTAGAGCCAAGCGATATAGATAAGTTCGTAATGAACGTTGCTTGGGCCATTTGCTCAACATACCACACAGTACTAAAAGCCTCCCCAGGTGCAGCCATCTTTGGGCCGGGACATGTTGTTCGACATCCCCTTCCTGGCCGACTGGAATAAA
The DNA here is from genome assembly GCA_013187285.1 of Cyclotella cryptica. Classification (NCBI taxonomy): domain Eukaryota; phylum Bacillariophyta; class Thalassiosirophyceae; order Thalassiosirales; family Thalassiosiraceae; genus Cyclotella; species Cyclotella cryptica. Next base: position 177,488 of record JABMIG010000177.1, on the reverse strand, counting down.
ATTGGAGAATATAGGCAACACCAAACAGACCAAAACACAGAATAAGAAAATAGCTCAGGTCGTGATTGGGACTACAAAGTTGGTGATCAAGTACTTCTTAGAAAAGATGGTATACTCCGTAAAGGTGAAAGTAGATATGAAAGTGATCCTTGGACTATCACATCAGTTCATACGAATGGCACCATCAGGATTCAACGCGGAACCAAATCAGAAAGACTGAATATCACGAAGAGTTACACCTTTTTTTTACAACCAAACTTAAAACCGTATTAACTGTCAGTTTCAAAACGACAAAAACGGACTCTCCCTCTTCAAACAACACTTACTTGTTACACATGTTTAACAAACTCTTTAGTTCGTTATTGTTACTCTCACGAGAACCCTTTTTTCACCTAAACACACTTAGGTTTTTGTTCGATTTTTATCTGATACTCCATTTGTGGGGGCGAGTGACTTAGGCCAAGAATCTGCCATTTTTTGTACCCCTAGGTACAAAAATTAAAAGGATCATTCTCAGGACTCCCCAGGAAGAGAGTCCACTGCCCCTGATCAAAAGGCATGGCCCCCCAACACAGGAGTCCACTGCCCTACTCCCAATAGCATGGACTGCCCAACACAGAAGTCCATTGCCCCAAACGAGAGAACACCCTTGAGAAGGGTATAAACAAACCAATTTTGTGTAGAATCTACACAAGGTTCATTTGTATTGTGAGGATTGCAATTGCAGTTCCACTGCCCTTCCATCCTCACAATTGTTGCAAAATAAGCTCATAAAATCAAATCTTCGACACCCCTCAAAACTACCTATAATTTCCGCGCTTAATTTTTTTTGACAACCGGCTCAGGTCAGAAACCAAAGATTCTTGGTTGTGCTTACGGCCCCAGTACTTCCTCCCTTAACTTGGATGCATCGGTGCTGGCTGAGTGTTGCCAACGGAACTCGTTCGCTGTTTGCTATGGGGAACTTGTCTTCACCAGCTTCTGTACCAACTGGAGGAGTGCACCATTTTGTGCCATGCATTGATTTGGTGGCTCAGTTGGCGGTGCCACTCTTTCTCCTGCCTCCGGTGCTTTGCCGTTGTCTTCTCCCTTGACGGTTTGCAACCGAAACCCGAGCACAGCATCCTGCGTTACCGGAACCGGTGCCTGAGTTTTGATGTCCTTCAACAACGTTCGCAAAGTTGGGAGGGTGTTCGTGGTGGGGTTTTTGCAATTCTCACTGGTGCCGTATACGAGTAGGCCTGCAAGGAGGTCGTCAGTGAGCGCCATATTGCGTTCTTTGTCTTCGCCGGTTTTTTGAATAGTGATCGGTGTGAAAAGTTTGATGGACCTACAAAAAACAACTAGCAAATCAGACAAACCCCGCAACAACCATGGTACGAGGGTGCTGCCCCAAAAAGAATGAGATGTTCCGAGGTAGCTCGTGCTACCTCTGACTTGCCTTTTTGCTGGTGGTCAGCCCGACTTTGTCTGTCCCTCACCGCAATGTATTACATACCCCACTCACTTTGTGGGGTAGTACAATACAGTACCATACCCTTTCACACAAAGCAGTCCATCCTCATAAAAATGATGGATGGATCATGATCTGTCCAACCAGTCCCACTTGCTGGTCCCATGTGTTAGGCCAAAAGCTAGGGAATGTGTGATTCCTTGGGAATTGCAAAAAATTTTGCGGTTGCCATTTCAAATCCTAGGGAAATTTGACTTTGACAACTTTTTCCACTTATATAGGTAATACGTAGAACAATTCTTTGGGAATGGCCATATTAGATTTGAAATGCAAGAAACCTGCAATGTTGGTAGGATATTTCTACAAATTTGGCGGCAAACGCATCCGACTGTCGATCGAATTCATATGTACTAATCACTATGTAATGTAGAATCTTGATGTCAATGTTCTTCATGTCATATTCCTCAGGAATTGAAATTGCCCAGAATTTGCAATAATGAATCAACCAGTCCTCCTATTTTGATGCCAATACATTATGTTGGTATACAAAATTTATGCCTAACTAGTGCGGTTTGCAGAAGTCCGTCATCCATATTGATGCCAAAGTTGCGGGCTTTGCAGAAATCCAGGGCTCAACCAGTGTTCCCAAGGAATTGCACATCTCAAAAGTGCGATTCCTTGTCAAAGTACACATTCGGAGGATTTGAAATTGCCAAAAAATATTGAGGGCAATTCCCAAGGAATCACAAATTCCCTATAGCTTTTGGCCTGACACATGAAGTAAATGTGTTGTAATAGGCGATGTCGTACCATGGAGATGAGGGAAAGTAGTAGTTCACGTCAAATGTGTCAAAAAATATCACATTTGGAACTCGAGACATAGTTCCTGTGCTTGAAATATCACATCAGAAACTTCAAATGACCCTTGTCTAAAAATATCTCTGTAGGATATTATCCTCTGAATCAAAACCTCAGTAGGATGCTTTGCAGAACCAAAATCCCAGTAGGATTCTTCTCGGAACTAAAATCCTAGTTGGATTCTTCCCGGAACCAAAATCCCAGTAGGAATTTTCCCGGAACAAAAATCTCAGTAGGAACATTCCCGGAGAAAATCTCAGTAGGAACAACATCATTCATGATCTCAGCACTGTCTTAAATTGTTTCATGTGTGATAAAAAGATGTAAGCTTGTTCCTCGAGAAGTAGAAAATATTCATATTGTTCCTTATCATATCAAAAATGGATTTTTGTTCCATATGATGAAAAACTGTGTTTTTGATCCCAGTGCAAATGATTTGACTCTTGTTCCTACCAAGATTCAAGGTACAAAAATCAAGATTTTTCCAAAATCTTAGTTGTGTTGGAAACTGAGCCGTTTTCTCCTTCTTCTTCTTCTTCTTCTTCTTCTTCTTCTTCTTCTTCTTCTTCTTCTTCTTCTTCTTCTTCTCCTTCTCCTTCTCCTTCTCCTTCTCCTTCTCCTTCTCCTTCTCCTTCTCCTTCTCCTTCTCCTTCTCCTTCTCCTTCTCCTTCTCCTTCTCCTTCTTCTTCTTCTTCTTCTTCTCCTTCTTCAGTGAGACAGTTTTTTTTGCTTTTTGCCAAAACAGGTACTCACCAATTATTTGATGCTAACTTAACTTTAAATAATTCGTTTTTTGGGTTGGCATACATGGGTAGTTATGATGTTTTATGTCCTGTTTACCTTTAAAATTATATCTTACTATAAAGGGCGAGCACAAGCGTATACGCCTGAAGCACGCGAGGCGCTCGCGCCCTTTTGCTAATGGATTCTTGCCCCGATTTGCAACTGCGATTTAATTAATCGTAGACAAGCCACTTTAAGATGTCTCTATGAATTGCATACTGTCTAGCTCGCTACAAAAAATCTTGCAACAGCTGTTGGTAATGTTATATACATAGTGCTGTTCTTTAAGCTATTCAAAAAGATATAATTTTAAAGGTAGGCAGATATTTAAGACACTATGACTACCCATGTAAGTCCAAGCAAAAAATGAATTATTTACAGGTAAGTTTTGATCAACTTGATGGTCAGTACCTGTTTCAGCAAAAGTAAAAAGAGGGGGAGGGGGAGGGGGAGGGGGAGGGGGAGGGGGAAGGGAAGGAGGAGGAGGAGGGGAAGGAGAGGGAGAAGGAGAGGGAGAAGGAGAAGGAGAAGGAGAAGGAGAAGGAGAAGAAGAAGAAGAAGAAGGAGAAGGAGAAGGAGAAGGAGAAGGAGAAGGAGAAGGAGAAGGAGAAGGAGAAGGAGAAGGAGAAGGAGAAGGAGAAGGAGAAGGAGAAGGAGAAGGAGAAGGAGAAGGAGAAGGAGAAGGAGAAAACGGCTCAGTTTCCAACACAACTAAGATTTTGAAAAAATCTTGATATTTTTCAAGAATGGTTCTGTAAACTTGAAGGGAACATTTTAAAGTGTCACGAATCATTTTAGCCCTACAACAATGGTACTGTAAACTTGAAGGGAACGTTATCGTGTCACAAAAGATTGTCGAACAAGAACGATTTTGCACACTAAAAAGGGAACCTTCATAAACTACTTATATAAAAAGTATAATACGTGTCCCATATTATTATATTGTTATTATATCTCTTACTTTAAAAATGGGTGCAATTGCTAGCGGGGCTCGCGAAGCCTGAGGCGCTCGCGCCCATGTGACACTGCTACTTATTTAATTCAGCGTAGACAAGCAACTGTGGCACACTACGGTACGATACCTCTACCTCTAGGAGACAAGCCACTTTATTTTTCATACATCTTCCTCTGTCTCTACAAATCGCATTCTGTTTAGCTCGCTACAAAAAATCTTGCAGCGGCTGCTGGTAATGATATGGTGCAGATTTTTCCTGTTGAGATAGAGACACAAGAAAAATCATTGGATGATCCATGCAGGATTGGATTAGGGCCTATCCCTTCCAGACAAAAATGTTTCCTGCAACTCCCATACCATTAAAGCTGGCGAATTGGCAGCCCAACTCCTAAAACTACGACTAGGTATTTTTTCCGTGTCCCACACATCATTCTGTCCCACATGTTTCGCTCTCGTGACTTTTCTATCATATCGACGTTTTTTTTAATTGTCCGAGATAGTAGTGTTGCGCCTTACCATACCACCGCAAGACTGAACAGAACTAGAAACCAGCAATCTCTTCCAATCTCGGTCGTCGTCAGATTGTGATCGTGTGGCTGTATGTAGCATCGGGCCATACCTACCACTATTTGATTCACATTTTAGTCTTTTGAGATCGACATGAATCGTTTTGTCTGTCCAAATAGAATCAGAGAACACCAATTCTTTTCAAACCTCACGACAGCCGATGCTCATAATATTTTTGAAGTGCCGATTACTAAATCGATAACAAACCAAATTCCAAGTCTCCGCCAAAACACTACACAAAAAATGATGAAGTTTTTCTACATCTTCTCACTACAAACAATTGTGGCGTCTGCTCAGAAAGTTGGGAATCACATGGGAGGCAATAATACAGACATGTTTGATGAGCCGTCTTACCTCCGCAGTCTCAGGCGTAATGGAAACAAACAAGGCAAGGGTCGCAATGGAGGTATGAAGAATGGCGGATGTGCTGGTGGTCGTAGTGACATGATGGATATTATTCATAAACTCTTCGATAACAGAGGAAGCATCATGAGAGAGATCACTGAAACTCCTGATGGTGTTACAACATATACTCATTCTGATGACGACCAAGTTGCTAATTGGATCATTACCCAGTAAGTCTTGATGGTCCTCATGAACTTTGTTTATCTGTATTTCAAGGAGAGACTCATCAATTTCTTTCTATTGTTCAATTGTTTAGTGTGAAACAGATGACAAGTCTGATGGAAGCGGAAAAGGGAATTCGCCTATGGGATGTTAGATTATTGGTGATATTATGGGGACTTATCTATATGTACCAATGATCCTTATTCAGGCATCAACGGGCTTTTCCCAGAAGATTCTCCGCTTTTCCCAGGACATCATCTACAGACTTCTTTTTACATCTATGACACGAAAATTGAGACTCTTAGAAGACAAGAGAACTCCATTATGAATTCTAAGAAGCTCTCAGAACTCTATGGTTTATTCTACGGAGTTTCTACAATTATCTATTACTTTAGTCTTAACACTAATTTAAGCTCACAATTTCTACTTTACAACATTTTAAATTAACTGCAACTAATTTAACTACTGCCTAAACAGGGGACGCCCTACCTAGTCAGTCAACCTACCAAAACCTCGAGAAATACAACACGCTTCCTCTGCGAAAGAGAAGAAAGTCAACGGTTGGGACGGATCAATCTCAAGCATCACAACAAGTGAAATCGTTGTACTCACCAAGAATCAACGCTACGAACGTCAAAGATCGTCAACCACATCAAACACCGGTCAAACTAGTCAAGTCAAGGCAAGTCAGCCAAGCAAGTCCGTGAACAAGTCAACACAAACAAATTCTCAACCATTCCGCCCAGAACAAGACAATCAAGAATTCCAAGACCATACATGGCAGGCAACGCACCATCCAATGCCGAATTGGCACAACAAATCAGCACTTACTGCTGTGGTCGCCAATCGCCAACGCCATGGCCAACCAAGCTCCTGCTGCTGCTGTAGCACAAACCGCTGCCACTGTCTCCTTCGCTACCTCACCCGGAGTAGCCACCATCGAAGAACTAATTGATTATACAACCAAGCATGGAGCAAGCCTCTACGAGCAAGGCACAAAAGCACTAGGGACACCATTCAACATGAAATCAAATCAAGTGGTGATTTTCGAGAAGGAACAACAAGACAGGGCAAGCATGATGGGCTGGGATCAAGGCGCCCAAAACATCCTACAGTTCACAAACAAGGACGGCAGACAAATCAGCCTAATTGCCGAATACGGCCAAATCGACGCTGAAACACTCAAGACAGCATGCAACGAGTTCATGACAGGCGTCAACGCAGACAAACGAGCAGCACAAAACAACGAACAAATGTGGCGCTGTTTGTACAGCAGCCTCACCGAGGAGGCCAAGGCAACCCTGCTTACCTACAAGAAAGATTATGAAGTGATGGTGAATGGACAGCCTAAGATTGTAGCCCCTCTCATGTACAAAACGATGATGAGGCTGGCAACTCTCGATGGAAACGCCACGGTCACTGCTCTCAGGACTAACCTTCGCGAGCTCACGCAGTATGCAATAAAACACAATGGAAACATTGATGAGATACATACGTATTTTAATCAAAACTTCGCACAGCTCAAGGCAAGGGGACAGTCCGTGGACGATGTGCACACAATCCTCTTCGAAGCTTACCTTCAAGGGGTCCCAGACGCCACGTTTCACGATTACATGAGCAGGTTGCAAGACGACTGGATGGATCAGACAGGAGACATGAAGGATGCTACGCACGAAGACATCATGAAAAAGGCAAAGGCCAAATTTGACCTCCTTGTCAACAGCGGAAAATGGGGAGCTAAGTCTCCAGATCAAGAAAAGATCATTGCCTTGGAGGCACAACTCAAACAGCTTCAGGACCTCAAGCTCTCAAAACAGCTCCTCAACAAGCTCAAGCAAGGACAAAAGGGACAAGGCGGCCAAAACCAGAACCAGAACCAACCAAAGCAAGGGAACCAACAGCAGTCATCCGGCAAGCAAAGGAATCAAAAGGACAGGTCAAACAAAAGATTCCAAAAGAAGGACGAAGAATGGAAGAAAACTCCTCCCAAGGACAACGAACCCAAGCAAAAACAAGTGGGCAAGAAGACATTCCACTGGTGCATCCACCACATGAAGTGGACGCTCCACAAACCAGAAGACTGCGAGTTGGGCAGACAACAGGCCGGACAAGGCAACCAGCAACAGCAGCAACAACAGCAACAAGCCAACAGGCAACAAAACACGGCAAACCAGGCAACTTACGCTAATTTGCTAGCCCAATTGGCTTTGCAAGCTGCTGAGGCTGCTGAGGAATGATGGTGCGCCCCGGCATGGCTGGACCTTGGCTTACTGGCCATGGCCGAGCCCACCATTGTTTTGCAAATTCAAGCCTATTCACTACTTACCTTGTTCTGCATGTTCTGGTTCCTCTTCCAACAAACCTGGCACTTCCACCGATATCTTGAACTCCACGCCATCCGACACAGTCACCGCATCCGGCACCACCACTCTTGCCGATTACCTGTGATAAGAAGCAAGAGATCTGGCAAAAAGAAGCGGTTCCGTGAGAAAATGAAACAAAAGAAAAGAAAAATACCCAAACTAACTCACCTGTTAGTCGCCGCCTTCCGGGTTGGTTGTTGCGTCGAACGAGCCCTTCGAATTGCTTACCTTCGGGCCCGGCGGGCCGCCCGCTCCTTCTACTCCACCATACTCAAAGTGAGGGAGAAAACAACGGCAAAAGTTAGCCACAAATATTCATCAATAATTGCTTTTCAAGCAAACACAGGCGAGGACTTACCTACTCACCTTGCCCGCTTCGACACCGACTCCTTCCGCATCGGTGTTGACACCCTCTGCACTCGAACCCTCTCCGGCAACAAGGAACACTTCGAAGACCTGAAAACCTATGATGGATCAAAAGTCACTGGAATTTCAGGGGGGTTAGAAATCAAAGGAGTCGGCACTTTCGTTTTTCGGATTCAATCCGACGACGGCATCGTTGATACCATCAAGATCCCAGGCAGTTTCTACGTGCCCGGTCTCCAGTTGCCTCTTCTGTCTCCGCAGCACTGGGCAGAGACAGCTCAAGACAACTCGCCTGTCAAGTATGGGACAAAAATGGAGTCAGATGAGGACGGATGCACATTGCTGTGGAAACAGCAAACAAGAAAGAAGAGGATCAAACACGATCCACTTACCAAGACACCGATTTTTCGTACTGCCCCAGGGACCCTCCGGTATCAAGCTTTTGAAGCCACCTACATGGCTTGTGATGCTTCCCATCTGAGGGAGCAAGTCCGTGTCAATCTCGACCGCCTCCGCGGACAGATTGCACAGGACCCAGCCGAATTCTCGGCCGAAGAAGACCTCTTAAGACCTGCAGACCTCAAGAAAAGTGAGGGAGATGGTGAGAAAGGGGGGGAGACAATTCAGCCAACACAACAAGACCGTGTCGGCCCACTTACCTTCTCGCCAACTCCATCACTCGACCAATCTCAACTCCTCGAAGCTTCCACCCAAGCTGATGATGACCAGGCAGAACTCATGCGCTGGCACTACCGGCTTGGTCACCTGCCATTTGTTCAATTAAAACAATTGGCGAAAAACGGGGAGATACCGACGAAACTGGCTAAGACGACACCGCCGAGATGCGCCGGTTGCCTTTTTGGGGCCATGACAAAGGTTCCGTGGCGAACGAAAGGCAGCGAGTCAGGCAAACAAGTGTTCAAAGCTACAAGGCCAGGACAAGTGGTCTCTGTGGACCAAATGGAATCCACACAGCCCGGATTTGTGGGACAACTCAAGGGCAAACTCACCACACAGAGGTACAAGGCAGCAACAGTCTTCGTAGACCATTTTTCGGGCCTCCGCTACATCCACATGATGACCAGCACCTCAAGCAATGAAACCATCAAGGCCAAACTCGCTTTCGAACAATTCGCCGCCAACCATTTTGTCAATGTTGAGCACTACCACGCCGACAACGGCCGCCGCCGACAATGCCTTCATCAACCACTGCTCCGCACGGCAACAACGACTCACCTATTGTGGGGTCAATGCCCATTTCCAAAACGGACTGGCTGAAAGAGCCATCAGAGGAATCACGGAGGATGGAAGGAAGCAATTGCTTCATGCCATGGCAAGATGGCCTGAGGCAGTTGACTTGGCTTTATGGCCATATGCACTACGTTATGCAGTGCATCTTTACAACACTGTACCGGTGCTCGAGAATGGGGTTTCACGATTGGAACTCTTCGCAGGCACTCAAGTAGGAAAACGCATGCGGGATCACCATACGTTTGCATGCCCAGTCTTCGCCCTACAGAATTCTTTGGCTGCGGGCAATAGTATGCCAAGATGGTCACCAAGAGCACGCTTAGGGCTTAATTTAGGCCCAAGCCCATTTCATGCAAGAAACGTCAACCTGGTACTGAACCTCACGACCGGTTTGGTGTCACCCCAATATCATTGCCGGTTCGATGACTTCTTTGAGACAACACGTCACAATAGGCCTGACATTGTGACGTCAGCCACATGGAAACAGCTCGCGGGGTTGAAGAGGCCCGACGGAACACCTACAGCTCCGGAACCCTCTCGAACGTTCCAAGAAGCATCAATCCCACGAAACGATCGTGCGATGACTGCACCAAACGATCCCTTGGAGTTCGTGCAGGATTTTGAGCCTATTGATGACGCAGACATTCTCGCTGACGCTCCAGCTGATCCCGTGCAGGATTCTGAGGGAGAAGCTGTCACGAACGACGTATTGCCCGACGCCGGTACAAGTTCTCGTGGAAGACAACGCAAAATGTCAAGAGCTATGGCCGAGTCCGTGTCACAACGGGACTTCTACGGCAATAGAAACATGTACTACATGGCCGCCCAAGGGACTTCCAATGGACAAACGGAAGCAGACCTCTTTCACGATTCTCATTTGGAACTTCAAGATCGCATGAGAAATCCCATTGCGTTTCATGCAGAGATGATGGGTGACATCATGTACTTCCATCAAGCCATACGTCAGCCAGATGCTGGAGATTTTGTAAAGGCTGTAGTAAAGGAAGTTGAAGCGCATGTGCGTGACAAGCACTGGGTACTAGTCAAGAGAGAAGAGGTCCCACCGACACTGACGTACTTCCGGCAATATGGGCTATGCGCCGCAAACGGAATCTCACGACCAATGAGATTAAGGGTCACAAGGCTAGGCTTAACATCCATGGCGGCAAGCAAGTCTATGGTGTTAATTACTTCGAAACCTATGCCCCAGTTGTGACATGGTTCGCAATCCGTTTCATGATCATCCTAGCTATTTTCTTATCCTGGGCAATGCGTCAGATAGATTTTGTACAGGCCTACGCACAAGCTCCCATTGAGTGTGACATGTACATGGAATTGCCCCCAGGAATCGAGACTCAACATGGGAACTCTAAGGACTATGTCCTCAAGTTGCTTGCGAATCTATATGGACAGAAGCAAGCAGGGCGGGTTTGGAATCAGTACATGGTGGACAAACTCCGCGAAATCGGTTTTCAGCAGTCACTAATTGACGAGTGCGTGTTCTACCGTGACGATCATTTTCATAGTGTATGTGGATGACGGCCTATTCTTTGGTAGTGATGACGACACACTATCACTCATCATCAAGAGCGTGACTCAGGCCTTAACATTGAAGACCAAGGCCATCCAGCTGACTATGTTGGAGTCAACATCAAGAGAACCTGTGATGGTAACTACGAATTTACGAGCTTTGATAGATGCCATCATTGATGGCGTCAACATCGGTGACTGAACCTACCAAACCGTACCAAGGGTACATTACATGCGCCGTGACTCACAAATTCCAAGGGTTCAATTACCGCTCAGCCGTGGGTAAGTTGAACTACCTCGGACAAACTACCCGACCGGACATCATGTATGCGGTACATCAAGTTGCCAAATACTCCGCCGACCCTAGACAGGAGCATGGCGAGGCAATTGTTTATATTGTCAAGTATCTTAAGGCCACACGTCACATCGGCCTTCGCTTCAAACCAGACGCTTCCAAAGGCTTCCAATGCTACTGTGACGCAGATTTTGCAGGCAATTGGAACAAGGAGTTCGCAGAAAATGATCCCAGCACTGCGAAATCCAGAAGCGGATGGGTAGTCTTTATGCAGCCTGCCCCGTCATTTGGGCCTCTAAGTTGCAGTCACAAGTTGCGCTCTCCACCACTGAGGCTGAATACATAGCCATGTCTATGGCCCTCCGTGACGTCATTCCACTCATGGAACTTATCAAGGAAATGAGGAGCGTAAATTTGAAATAGTCAATACGCAGCCCTATGTGTATTGTAAGGTCTTTGAGGATAACTCTGGCGCACTTGAACTTGCCAGGCTTCCACGACTACGTCCACGTACCAAGCACATCAACGTATGCTACCACCACTTTCGTGAACATGTAAGGAAGGGCTTAATCAAGATCTTTCCCGTGGACACCAAGGACCAAATCGCTGACACTCTCACTAAAGCCCTCGCACAAAATGACTTCGTCCGTCATCGTAAGCTCATGTGTGGGCAATGATCGACTATGCCTTACACAAGAGATCATCGGGAGAGAGTGTTAGATTATTGGGTATATTTCTGGTACTTACCTATATGTACCAATGATCCTTATTTAGGCATCAACTGGGTTTTTCCGGAAGATTCTCCGCTTTTCCCAGGACATGATCTACAGACTTCTTTTTACGTCTACAAGACTAAAATTTGAGACTCCAAGAGCATCTCAGAAAGTTTCTACGAAGGCTATGGAATTCCTATTTACTTTACCTCTATTTTGAGACATTTTAATCTTAACTATTTTAAGCTCACAATTCTACTTTATCACATCTTAAACTAACTGCAACTAATTTACCTACTGTCTACCAGGGACGCCCTACCTAGCCAGTCAATCCACCAAAAACCTCGAGAAATATAACATCATTTAGTGCGGTGAGAGCATCATTGTCTGCCAAGATGTGCACAGATAAGTCACGGTCAACGGCGCGTTTAAGAGGACACTCTTAAGCGCAACTTCAAATTCATCGAAAAATCCTGGATTGTTGCCTGACAATCCAAATGCCACATGCAAGGGTTTGAGATGTTCTTCTGGTTTCTCTGGCTGAAGGAAAGAATCGTCGAAACGACCAGTTTGCGAGAAGCTTGAAGGTAAAAGATCCCTGAATGATAACTGATAGAATTACAATTGCAGTTAACGCCTTCACGAAAGCATATCCCGGCGATGGCGATGGCGATTCAACAGTCTATTCATTGACATGTTGAAAACAACATACAGGACATGCAGTGTAAAATAAATGAGTGATGAGCAGTGCACCTCTAATCTGACTGGAGGTGAGGGAATTAACAGAAAAAGGAAAGATAGCTGTTTAACGCCAATCAGAACACGATTTTTTAAGACCATGAAGAGAGCACAACATCTGCAAGACAGGCAACTCGCTAAAAATATCTTCTTTATAGCGAAAAATCTCGTGTCGAGTCATCACTTCAGTTGCGACGTGTCGTCAGTTGTCGTCAGTTGTTGTCAGATGGGTCGTGCGAGTCGTCATTTACTTCTTTAACCGACAACAAGCGGTCGTCTACTGGTCGTAACTGACAACCGGTTGTCGTAACATGTTTGTCAGTGGCGACTTTTGGTGTCGTAACATGGTCGTCAGTGACAACTTTTGATGTCGTAACATGACATAGGCCAAGAATCAGCCTTTTGTACCCCTAGGTACAAAACCTAAATAGAGCATGAATCAGCCTTTTTGTACCCCTGGGTACAAAACCTAAATAGGAGCATTCTCAGGACCCCAATAGGAGGAGAGTCCACCTCCCGGCGGCATGGACTCCCAACATGGAAGTTCAGAACCCCAAACAAGAGAACACCCTTGTGGAAGATCTGAACATCTTTCAGATGGGTATGAACATACCATACTGTGTAGAAGTCTACACAATGATCGTTTGCATAGTTTGGACTGGAGTGCAGTTCCGCTGCCTTTCCATCCTCACAAATAATCACAAATATAGCTCATAAAATCAAATCTTCGTCACCTGTCAAAACTACCTATAATTTTCGTGTGATATTTTTTGACGAATCGGCTCAGGTCATCACATGGTCGTCACTGACGTCTTTGGCTGGCGTAACATGGTCGATCAGTTCACGACTTTTAAGGTAGTACCATGGTTGTAACTTACGACTTTGGTGGCAGTAACTTGGTCGTGGTCGTAACCTGTCGTAAGGCCGATCCTTATCGTCTGCGTAGCGTAGTCACGCGATCGCGTTTTCCGCGATTTTGGATGCGTCACGTAATTATCGAGCCTTACGGTTGACAGATCGTAGACACTCGTTTCTCTGTATCCGTCTACGTCAACACGGACCTTATCAGGGACGCAGTAAACATCGTACATTGCGAGTTGACTTGGTGTGATTGTGGTCCTGAGTTGATAATTTGAATTCTGTTCATAATTTTTCGAGTTGCATTTTCGGATTGGTGCGTCTTCAGAATACACAAATATAAAAAAGAAGACATCCCGCCATCCCGCCATCATTATGAATACATCATCTGAGTGTGGACACGCACACCCGTCTATCACCACCATTTCGTTTAGGCAACTCCACCACCTTTGATGGTAATGGAAATGCATAATTCCGCCGCCCAATAAAACGTCTGACACTATGGAAGCTAAGGCAAGTATGGATTTCAGATTCAGCTATTCATGTTGTAAGTGAGTATGGCAGTGACACAAACGACACAAATGTACGAGCTTAATCAATTAGGACCGCGTTAAATTGTTATCTATCCTCTGCTGCTTCGTCCAACACAAATGAGAACACGCATAGTTATTTTGTCCTCTGTCCTCATCTGAGAACGCAGAACTTTCACTGTCAGATTCATCGGACTCCAAATGCAAATCTGCGGTCACAGCCAGCTCCTTTGCATCTCATACGCCTCATCCCTTTCTTTCGTTAACCATTTCAAGGAGTACACTTCTGTGATGTCTGGGTTGGCCGGAATCTTCGTCACGTCTATTTTCATCATTCTGGACTTCATCGTCAGGGCAACTTGCATCATTCCGGACTTCAACGTCAGGGCAACTTTCATCAGCGAGTATTATTTCGTACTGAACTCCGGCGAGGCCGCACAATGTTTGTTTGCATGACCTGAAACATGATGTGATTTTGAACTGGAGCAACAGGGTCGATGGCATTGGGAATCGGTGCGTTGTTGAAGTTTTCATCCGTCTGTGGTGGCGCGATTTCGTTGTCGCGAGCTTTGTTAAAAGCTTTAATAGCATCAGTAATGAAAGTAGCTTCACCCGGTGTCGTGGTTGTATCTGACAAGATAGCGCTTGCTGCATGCGTATGTTTTCGAAACAAGTTCAGAAGGCATGTTGAATCCCATTGCAAATTTGCTTGGATAAAGAGAACCGTAGCACCGCGCGTGCTCACTTTTGGATTGAAGGCCACAAGCCTTTTCCAGTAACTTTTGATAAAACCAGAGGCGGCGTCAGGATCTGTGTACAGCCATTGTACCAATGACATCGTGGGACCATTGGTAAAGAACATACTCAAGTTCCCTTCCCAATCCTGGTCGCGCAGCTTACCCTTGAGGTATTGGCAGATCAATTGTCTGGATGAACTTTATGATGTTACTTTTCTAGCTTGCTGATTTTTCACGCGCTTAACGCTGAGACCTTTCTTCTACATCTAAATTTTATTACATACAATGGTAAATCTATGGATGTCTAAAGGTAGACTAAAAGCCTTTTGCTCTATTGGGCTATTCGCAGTTCGAGCGAACGAACCTTGTCGTGACACTCGTCTAATAGAAATTAATTTTTTATTCGCCAAAAAGCTATTCTCTATTCTCTATCGGCCCAACCAAGTCACAGCCTTAGTATACTAGAAAATTAAACACTTGTAAAGATTTTTATACTTGATGTATTTGGATAAAATGCTCTTCTAACATTAAAGGCTGTGTATTTTAGTTCAGCTCAAGATGTCTTATAATCTAATTGGAGGCAAGGTTATCAATGCCATCATCAATCTGCTTGTTAGTTAAATGACCAATAATTCTTCCTTCCAAGTTAATTGGCTCAAATCCTCTCTTCAGAATTTGCTACACCCCAAGTATAGGTTTGTCCTGATGCACCTCCCATATGAATGGTGAAGGTCTTCATCAACGCACTGTCAGTTACACCATCAAATAGCCTGGCATCCATTATTTGTGGGACATTCAAGAATTGTTTTGCTGACTTTGATGGTCCCTGGTGTGCTGTCTGTGACTAAGGTTTAGTCACCTAATGTATACATACAGTCACAGCAGTTGTAAAAGTGGATCAGCAAGGTCTCACGCTTACATGATTATGCGGTGGCTTGCAGTACAAGAACATACACAACATGTTGTTCACTGTCTGGTAAATGTGCTTGCTCATAGTTGATTTTGCATTTTAGCTTCTAGATTGCACATCAATGATGTCAAAACTGTGTAGAAGGGTTTGAAAGACACATCAAACAAAGTCCCTACCTTTTATTAGGGAATCATAACAGAGAATAAGGGTGTGATGTAAATCAATACCAGACAATATTATCTCAATTGTGTTCTGTATCTTGTTTTCGTGCCAATGAAAGATTATGAGATTAGAGACAGTGCCTATGCATGTCATTGCATTGAATTTCACTTTTATGCCATAGACAATAGCACCAAGGGACCAACCAATGCCTGCTTCTCTTCAGAGTGCTATTTTCATTTCTCACATAGGGAGTATTCTGTATTCTTTGGCTGAAACTTGTTATTTTTGAAGTGATCACACTTGAACCTGTTGATAATGTATCTCATTTTTTGGTGATAGACATTTGGTGATAGCACCTTTGCTGAAGTGTCTCACACAATCACTCATCTCCATGGTATCCCAGGACTTGATAAAATCACCTCACTGTTTGATCTAGCATATCTTGTGCGAAGCTGTTCCCTTCATATTTATTGTCTATCCTGACACAACAAATGAAGTCATCAATATGTTGTCAATCTGCCTGTAAAAGCACTGTTCTGGATATTTTGCATGTAGAACTAGTTGCCCATCTTATGCTGCCGTGTGTGTGTGTGTTCAATCAAAACCAAAACTCAAGGTATTTCTGTGGTATCTGTTATACCATATAGCTATAGATTTGGGATATCTCTGATGGTGCCATTCTCTTGATTAAGAATTCCAGAATATTTTTGTTCTCCTATGAATGCTTCTTTGCGATCCTTGCCATCCAACATGATGACGGACTTTTCAAGTTTCTTTCTATTTACCACAGATGAAAATGTTATTTACATTGAATAGCATTTCGTTCCCAATTCTACATAATTTTACTGGACCATCTGTCCTAATGTGAGTCCTGTCAATATCTTTGATCCTTGATTTACCTTGCATAATGTAAGTATCAATCTAATAATTGATGAGTCGCTGTGAATACCATAACACTTTTGTTGATCCGCGAGTGCAAATTTCATGTCAGCTGTGATTAAAAATCACATCTTTTCCTAATATGCCTGTTGCATTTTTGGTGTTCAACTAAGGCTTTTTAGAAGCCAAACTTCACCGGGCCCCATGTCAAGATAGCAATGGAAACCAACAAATCAACAAGGAACAAGAAACAAATCTGGCTTTGCATGGAAGCAACAAAGGATTGTAAGCGATTCTAGAAACTCTTAGATATACAAGGGCTGCAACTTGTAGAATAGTTGGTTCCATTTTTTCGGGAAGTGTTTAAAAGATAAATCTTTCAATGTTTTTTGTCAGGCAGTGTTCCGGGGTGTAACAGAGACAATCCATTCAACCAAGCAACATCAAACCAAAATCAACACAATCAAACTAACTAGCAGACTGCTGTTTCTAGCCCACATTCCTCTCAACACAATAAACATGAACACTAGAAAATTAGGCTTCACATAGGACTAAACAAGCATAGACACATGTCTCTCTATGCCAAAGGGTCAGCGCAGTGGCATCAGCCACAAACAGAGAGGGTAGTCTCACCTCTTTAGAAAAGGGGTAGTTTGCCCGGTATAGGGTCAACAAAATGGCATGACATTGGCACGGCTGTCACTGGTATTTTTCTTGTTTGGTCGGATTGGAAACTTTCTGAAGGTGCAGGCTGGGGGTAGTGTGGTGGACACTCTGATGGTCTGATGAAGTGTGCTCGGAGAGGACTGCCTGTTTTGCTGCAAGGGCAGAGTCCATTTCATCTAGCCATTGAAACAAGTTGTGGTGGACAAAGCACCTAGGAGTCAAAAGTCATTCTGAAGAAGGTGACAATGACAGGGGACAAGATGAGTGGTGTCGATGATCATCATGTCTCACACATCCTACTGCACCCAAATGTGTTTGGAGGAGGCCTGGCCTTCTTTCAGGCAGAGGTGGATTTTGGCATTTTGATATGCCTACTGTCAATGAATGATGCTGAGAAGATGCCGGATGAAGGTGACTGACAATATGCGGATATGGAGGTGAGAGCTTGCCCAAGAGAGAAATTCAGCCTGGAGATGAAACATTTGGTGGGAGACCAGGCCTTCAAGGAGGTTGTGCCAACCAAGGTGATCGTGGTCCCAGACATATGGGAGCAGTGCTGGGAATGTGTCCAAGAAGAACACATGCACAAATTACCTCTGCCTAGGAGGTAGTCCTGACAGAGGCCAATTACCTACTTATTTAGTACTCTTGGGTACTAAATTGAGATACTGAATAGGGATCAATTCTGACCTCCCAAGGAAGAGAGGTCCCGAAAGGGACAAAATCCATATCTTTGGATCTTTGGCAATAGCATTGCCCTCCTATCAGAACACCCTCAAAGAGAAGGGTAGAAACATACTAGGATTATGTAGAAACCTACACAAAATCCCATTGTTTTGTGGTTAGGATGAAAGGGATAGCTTTGCCCTTCCATTCTTGTTTATTCATAGCAATAAGCTCACGATTTAATCAACAGCATTAATTCATCACAGCGTATCTACATTTTACTACATAGTACAAAATTACATCGTTGGCTTAGGTCACTATCAATTGATAGCCTTTGCACGACCAAGCAAGTTGTCTGTCCGACTTTCCACCATGCATCGTCCATCAGGTACTTGTTAACCATGGTAGGTTTGTCTGTCTGTCGTCTGTCGTCTGTCATCTGTCGCTCGAGACTGTACAATACCCTGGGTATGTTAGGCATTGCAACTTGTGTTGTTTGACTCCAAGTGAGTAGCAATAGCCAAAACTGAGCTACGAGTTTATACTCAGCCAGTTGTAGTGAGTTTCACTCACAGGCGGGACATGTCATTGAGACAAGTAGCCATGAACAATTGCCCTTGGCGTCAGTGAGGACTAGATCCCACTGGCCTGGGTATGCTCCTTTCATTAGCAGAAGCGTAGTATTAGATTGCATGGCGTAAAAAGACCACTCGTGACCTATTACACGCACAAGTAGTGGCACAAAGCTCAATTGCGATATTGCTTGTAATAGCCCCTCAGTGAGCAAGGAGGCAATAAATTTAAATGCCTTGGGTTTACTTTTTTTTTCTCCCAAAAGAGCAATATGTGTATGTTCTGTTATGTATGGAAACAAAAACACGATTAGACTAAAATTAGTCGTACTGTGATCACATGCAGATGCAGTGACAACACGGAGTGTTTAAAGTACATAGCCAAATAAAAGGCAGTACGAAAAGATCTTCTAGGGTAAATGGATCCCGAAGTATTCTGAATAGCATCTATGGCCTAAAAGGCTTGCTCGTGACCCCCGAGTTTTCGTCACTCCAAGGACTTGCGATCCCCCAGGAAGTTCTCATCGCTGAAGTGTTGCATGCTCCAAGGATCCAGTTCCCTTGTTCGTTTGCATGGTGCGGTGGGAGTATTGAAGGAACACTGCACGGGCATAGGTTGGATGCAGGACTCAAGGTTTCGAGATTGGCTACGATAAAACCTCATTGGGAAATGCAATCGCGCAGGACTTTGTCCCACGATCGCAGATTAGCCCCATACAAATGGGAGCGAGTCACAACACAGCCTATTTCAGAAATTGTACGCAACACAGCCCTCGCGATCACGATCTGAATAAAACGACCACATATTGTTTGTCTTGGCCTCATGGCTCAGCCCATGAGAGTGAATGACGGGCCTAGGAGAGAATACTGTTCTACTCTGCATAAAGGCATAGAAGCGCAACATATTGCCCCATACAGGTCTAACGTCAGCATGGCGTGGAGTAACCTCCAAGTCCCTGAATGCATGGGGCAAAGAAGGACCCATAAATTGACTATGTGTCGATCCCCAGAAATACTCATGATCACAGAGCTAACCACTCTTGTGAATACTCATTTGGAGGTAGAATAACAGACTTTCCAAGTAGCGTAAAAAAATGACACTTGCACTAAAAACTCAAATTTCAATATTGTTACTGAGGTTTCTCCCAACAAGAGAAACTGTTTGACCAAGTTTTGGTGTCTTGGAAAAAAGTGCCTGTATACCTCTACTTTTCAGAAGAGGTGGGTTTACAGCCTATAAAACAGAGCACAACCAGTAAAAAATTCAAGGAAAAAGTGAGGACAATTTACCTTGGTGACTGGAGGGGTTATTTGACAGCTGACGTAAGAACTGGCTGTACAAGAACAGAACCCCCAAAACCAAGAGAAACTACTGTAAAGTGAAAAGTGATTCTTAAAAAGAAGTAAAAAAGGACAAAAAGTTAGGAAAATTGTCCAAACTCAAAGAATCATTACGGTACTGTAAAAGTTGATATGTTCACTCTGCCTTTAAATAAGACTTCATGACAAGTCAATAAATCATTAGATTGATACTGATGCATCCAGAACCCATTTCATACCTAGAAAATCCAAAGAAGGTCTTACCTGTTCAGGTCTAACAGAAACAAGCATGGGTTTTCCATGTGCCTCACAAGCACATTCAATGGAATCAATGATGGCCATATGGTTCTGAACAGAACTCATTTGGATAGTCTCCAAAGGCTAGCCTGGAAGACCGCCTTAAACAAGGTTAGGATGGACTTACCAAGCAGCGAGTACCGGTTTGACTGACAAACTATAACACCTCTGCACAAGGACAACAAGGGCTTAATAACAGACCCAAAGTCTTTTTATGGCAAAAGCACCATGCTTACAAGAAACTCGCTAAACATTCGCCTATAAAGGAAACTCACAAGTTACTGGGTGGTCCAATACCAGAGAACCTTAGATAAGACAACATGCTCGTCTCCCTCTCTCACAACTAGGGTTGTAGAGGAGGGAGAACACTGTCATCAAAAGCCACTAACATGGCCCATGAGACAAGGTACCCAAAAGGAAGACACATGTATGTTAAGCATCACCAACTCAGATTGGGGTGGCTTGCATTCTAGTTCAGTTTACTGAACTTAGAGTGCATAACCACAGAATAAGAGAAAGAAATCCTCGACCATATTAAAACATTATTGGATATTCAAACAAACTGTGTAAAACTAGAAAATGGGCTCACTACGACTCAATAACTAGTATTTGATTGGTATCCATACTAAGGGACTCATAGGGTCACAAAACACCTTGTTCTTTGTTAAGGACAAGGGGATTACCATAGGTAGTGCAACTAATTGTAGTGCAACAAACCATAAAACAAGCCTCAAAATCATATGAGCACAAGAACACAAAGATCTGCAACCTTTGTTCTTGCAAACCACACAGAAAAATTGTGAGTATCCCTTGCTAATAGGGAATATAATCTCACACCAAAAATAAAGTCAAACTATGCACATCTCTATTGAGAGACATGTAGCACCATGTTGACATGCAGTGCAAGCCAAAAGCAGCTATGCTCAGTAATGTAGAATGGCTTAATTAGCTAAGACAAATCCAAATAGAAGACAACAATTATGTTGTCAACATCAAGAAAAATCCACTTCTCCATGATGTTTGCTGTGAAGTCACAATATGGTTTCATACACCATAAAATGATAATCAACCACTGTCTTTCAAAAAACAGAATGGTACGTACATGCAATATGTTGCAATGTCATTACCACCAACAACAAGAGTTGTACAAGCACAGACCTCACTGGAGGATCCTTGCTACAAAGTACAAAAGGATGTCAAAGCAATGACTCCGTACTCTAAATAGAAAAAAGACATAGACATTGATGTTTGAACCTTCCAATGATTCTGGTCAATCCATTAAATTGACTTGACATTGTTAACTTGCGGTAGTTGACCCTTAGGGCAACTATTCCCATGGATACATAGGGTAATAGAGCAACTAGAAGGACAAATTCTCACACCAAGGATGCATAAGAAAAGTAACAGAATATCTGTACTATTACACCTTCGTAAATAGACCTGGTTCAATATCCACATTGTGCGCACATGGTACAATTAAGGTGTAGTTTCTACACTACACTTTTCGGACCATATGTATGTCATTTGGATTCCAAGTGTAAGTCAACCAGAGTCTTCAACAATAAAAAACCCAAAAAGTGAATAGTTATCTAGAGATCAAGTAGATTCTTGACCTGCTGACAAACCATGGTCTAATCAGCAGCTTCTAGTGGCACAATCTTGTCCTAAACAAGAATTCAGATGCCTTTCACTCATACCTACTATGCAGTGCCTATCACCTCAATGTAGTGTAGCATTCATAAGATGGAATTGTTGTTCAGCAATCCACTTTTGCACACACATATAGAATAATAGGAGATACCAGGCAACACCAGACCGACCCTACTTGATCCTCATCAAAGTTAGGTCACATGGTCCGTGAAAGTACTGCTTAGTATAAAGGTCATTTACCCCGCAAAAATATTCCGTCTGTACAACGGTGATAATTGGACTATCACAAAAAGTTATACGATGAGACAATCAGGGTTTCAGCGGAAGTCATAATACTTGGCTTAGGAGAGTATAAATACACCAGCTTTGTCGTAAGCCAAAAAATCTCCTCTACAAAGAACTTACACTTCATATAGTACAACAATGTGTATGTACAAATGTCACAGGTAGCTTGCACATTTTTACCTCAACCAGAAGGTTTTTTCTGCAAGTTTGGCTCGTAATAGTATTTTTTCCCTCACAGATGTTTTACTTTTCCTCGAAGCCACACTAATTGTCCGATCGTGGGGGCAAGTGAGGCCAATTACCTACTTATTTAGTACTCTTGGGTACTAAATTGAGATACCAGATAGGGATCAATTCTGACCTCCCAAGGAAGAGTCCTGAAAAGGGACAACATCCATATCTTTGATCTTTGGCAATAGCATTGCCCCCTATCAGAACACCCTCAAAGAGAAGGGTAGAAACATACTAGGATTGTGTAGAAACCTACACAAAATCCCATTGTTTGTGGTTAGGATGAAAGGGATAGCTTTGCCCTTCCATCCTAATTTATTCATAGCAATAAGCTCACAATTAAATCAACAGCATTAATTCATCACAGCATATCTACATTTTACTACATACTACAAAATTACATCGTTACGGCTTAGGTCAAGTCCAGGAAGCCTAGAATGAGGATTTTGTCCATACCAATGTCCTCAAGCCAGGAGACTAGGACCAAGACCAACTTTTTGAACCTCACTGTCCTGCAGGGTCAGGACATATTGTAAAGCGGGAAACCAACTCACTCAGTTTGTGACAGCATGTGCACCAATTTTATATGCTGGGGTCAATTTCGGACAACATCCTGTTTGTACTAGCAAAGTGGGAGACTTCCTTACTAACCCAGACCCAGCGCTGCTGAGGAAGCTCTGCCTGGCATCTTTAATGGCCCAGAAGGCAATCATCAGGAAGAGAGCAGCCCTTCCTTGAGACATGAGGTTATCTTGACACCATAAGAGTAAACCCGCGCACCCTCCAGGGGCCAGTCAGAGGAGATGATGCATCAACAGTTGATTGAGTTGATAAGAGGAGATTTTGCAATCCCGTCTGCTATGACATTTATCTGGCAGAGGAGCGGAAGATCTTCAAAATGCATACTGTCGTCTTGGTGCAGCAGGATGCGGTGATGCGGAACACTGGCGGGTAAACCCTGTCGACTTGTTGAAGAGTCTGATGACATCCGTCTGACGTTAGGGTAGTAAAGCCGACAATTTCTAAAATCTAGAGTATGTGTTTTGCAATGGAGGCAGCCCTTACCTAGTATTCGATTTCAAGTTCACTTTAAAAAAACACAATATTGTTCCTTTCTGCAAAGTAGTGAAGTTCCATTGAACTCTACATGCCAACAGCTTCAATTCGATTGATATATTGATATTTCAAGAGTCATGATGCAGGTATTGTACTGATGAATGATACGGTTCACCCATGGCAAGTGAATGATAACTCCATCAGGCATTACATACCCCACTGGGCTTGTGGGGTAGTACAGTACCATACTCCTTACACACAAAGCAGTCCGTCCTCTTAGAAAATGATATCCATAGATGGCTCATGATCCGTCCAAGCGGTCCCATTTGGTCGTCCCATGAAGTAAATAAGGTACATGTCGTAAAGCTATGTCATACCATATACATATATTCTGTATTGTGCGGTACGAGTCAGAATGGACTTTGAACCACGTCATGTCAGATATCTTTGACCACTTGTGTGACCTCATTATCCAATCCCTGCCACCCAGCCAAGGTTGCACAACTCTTTGGGACTATCTGAAGGGCTTAAGTCCAGCTCTTCAGGTCCTCAGCTTCTGCGGAAGGCAGCTGCAATTGCACTGCCATAACAAGCCAAAAATGATGAAATGGTTCAAAGTCCATCCCGTAGAAATTGGTATGGTTTCTACGGAGCAAGGTATGTCAGATATGGGAAGCTCTAGAAGCCATCTAAAAATTCTCGCACACAAGCAATTCTCACGCACAAAAATCACACACAATCACTCTCTCTCTCTCAACACAACAATTACACGGCAGCTGAAATTCAAGGCTGCAGGAGGGACGAACTCATCATAATCGTTTGCAACTGTTGCCCGCAGCTGGCTGATTGTTGTCGTGATCTCTTGGTCGCAAACAGTGTATTGGTATTTTTATTGTCTGTGCTTGTGTGTTGAACATGGTGTCCTGTACGCAGCCATCTTTTTTGAAACCTCATAACATGACTCCCTCCTGATTGCCAAGCTCGCTTTGTTCGTAACTGCTGCCCCCTGCTTTCTGATTGTTGTCCTGATATAATCGTTTGCAACTGTTGCCTGCAGCTGGCTTATTGTTGTCGTGATCTCTTGGTCGCGAACAGTGTATTGGTATTTTTATTGTCTGTGCTTGTGTGTTGAACGTGGTGTCCTGCACGCAGCCGTCTTTTTCGAAACCTCGTAACATGACTCCCTCCTGATTGCCAAGCCCGCTTTGTTCGTAACTGCTGCCCCCTGCTTTCTGATTGTTGTCCTGATCTCTTGGACACGAGCATTGTATGTGCATTTTGTTGTGTGCTTGAATGTGTGTTTGACAACACTCAGAATGTCCTGCACGCAGCTCGTATTCTTAATGCTGTGTTTGCTTGCCAATTGAAGACGTGTCTGAACTGATAACATTAGGATTAATTGTTGTTTGCAAATTATTTTATTGCTGTTATTTAGATGTTAAATGCCACATATCAGAATTGTATTGTCCCCTCCCCCCCTGCCTGTGTCGCTAATTCCAGCATTCCTTTAACACAATCCATTACATCAACTTGTTCATTCTCACCCTCTTCTTCTTCTGTTGCTCCATCAGCGATTATATCATCGCCCTCATCATCACTCGCAGCTGGGGAAGCTGTTGGGGATACGCGAGCCATCCGCTCCACACACCTAGCCCGTTGTTCCTGCAGGTCCTTTGGCATCCCCGGGTCTTTGTTAGACTGCTTCTTATATTGCAGATAAGTTGAGCACTCGTCCTTGCTAAAATTCGCAAACATATGAGTGCTCTCGTGCCCATATTTCTCTCATAGCTTCTTGACTCCATCGATTTCCTTTGCTATATTGACCTTCTTTGCATGTGCATTCTTTTCTAACTTTTCATTCCCTTCCCGTCTCTTTTCATTATATGCTTCCAAAAATCTCGGATCTCGAAGGGAGTGAATCCCATTGCTGGCCATTACACCAGAGGTAAGTTTCTTTGCTTCTTTCAAGTTTTGAAGAATCAATTCTCCTCTCCTCTTCCTCTCATCTGCTGCTATTTTTGCCTGTGATGATCTTGCTCGCTTGGCAATCATCCTATCAAGAATAGTTGCCGCCATTCCTTCATGAATGTTAAGGTTAAAGCTTCTGTCGGAAGTTGACTGGACAGCAATGTTGGCAGTTGAATTGGTAAGTGCTTCTGTGATGACAGGTGATGAATCATCAGTTAACTCTTTGTGTTCTAACAGCTTTCTATTTGGGGGGTTCCATCCCCGATCTGACATAGCTCTGAGGTTTGAATTGATGCTTCCGTAGGACTTCTTGAACACTCTGTTGATGAGAGGGATGATATCGATCGGCCCAATCACACACGGTAAGCAATTAATGCTCTTCCATACCATCATCCACTCCTTCACTCTTGTCTACTCTATTTTGAACTTACCATTCTGTTCTGATGCATCTCCAACTTGCCACAAAACAGTTGCATACGGCACACCGAGGCAGACTCTCCATTCATGAGAGTCGTCGTTTATATAAGAGACAAACTTTGGATCCAATCTACTTTGGTGGCCGTCAACAATAAGCATTGGTGTTGGGCCACCCGGAGTTTGTTTGAAGAGTTGGATTCCATCGAAATACTCCAGTATTTTGACCAGAATAGCACCGGTGATTCCACCACTCTCGGATGCGAAGGTAAGACAGTCAACTTGTTTCCCCCTGTAAGTGCACTTCGGACCTTCAGGATAATATTTGCTCTCACCAATATTTAACTCCAAATCAATTTCTCCCTTTTCGTTGCGAATAGGATTCTCCACGGTTATGTCGATTCCTGTTTTCCATGTCATGGGGACTTCTTCCTCTTTGTGTTGGAAAATGATCACACAGCAGACGGCTTCACCGGAGCCAGAAGTAAAGGGAAGAATAGTAAAACGGTGGTCGGCAATGCTGCACACAACTTGAGGTACAGTTCCTTGCTGCACAATGTACTTTCTATTTCCAACATTTCCATCTTGTTTCTGATTTGTTTGACGCCCACTCTCATCTGCAAAGAGAATATAATCAGGGTGATCTATTTTCATTTCTTGTATCAATCCGAACATCTCACTCTCTCCCACTTCATTTCCTTCACGGTCCAGGTACACAGGGTTTTCACGAGGCGAGGCGATGTTTGCTTCTACCATTTTGTTGTATATGTACTCATACATTTGCTTTATGTTTGACAGCTTTGTCCAGTCCGCACAACTGGATGCAAACTTCTCTCCCTTCTTCGAAACTATCAGACTGGCATGCCGCTTTTTGAAGCCCTGCCACCAATTTTTTCCGACGCTTCCATATGATGATGAGGTTACGGTACGTGCTTTTTGAAACTGTGTCAAACTCTCTGCCATTTCCGTTTCACTAATCAAATCATTCATTATTGCCATTACCTCCTCACATGTAATAGGCTGGCGAATCTTTCCCATCTGAATACAGATGGCGACCAAGGCCATTTCAGCGTTTTGCAACAGTGAAGAGGTGCCACGGTGAGTAGTAGTTAGACTCTGTCGCTTAATTCTACTCCTTACTGTGCTCTCAGAAATCTTACTATTGATGCTAAACTCCCCCTTCTTCTGCTCAATGACCTCCTTCAGAAAGCCTCGTGTTACAGTCTTGCTTTGAGCTCTACATTGAATGAGTTCATTGCTGTATGACATTGTGATTGCATTCATACAATCTTTGTAATTCTTCGTGTCTTCTATCTTCTTCTGAAGCGTGCTACCCTTAGGTCTTCCTCCTTTAGACGGATCCGTGATTTCATTGGCAGTTTCATTTTTGTCACTTTCGAAGGATGGACATGACACGGATGACACATCATTATCATTTTTGTGGGTTTCTTTTTCATTGATTGGTGGTGCTTCCTCTATTGGTTCTGCGAATGCTCGTTTCCTCTTCTTCAACTGCCTTTCAACCCTCTTATATAGGGCATCTCTTTTAATTTTAATTCCCATTAATTCTAAACAATGGAGTTTCGCTGTGTAAGAGTCTCGTGCAGTCCTGCTTTTCCAGCCTTCTTCTTTCTCGTCTACTAGATCATTAAGAACAACCTGCACAGCCTTTTCCTGTATTTTCTTAAGATAGGGGCTTTCAGTGCTGATTTTATGTGATGTGAATATTATTATGAGAGAAAGTGTTTTTATCATGTGTTTGCACATGTTATGTGTTGTGCCACATATAACATAATAAAAATGGTGCAACTTGTGTGTGTAAATAGGCTGCAAACTTCGCGTGCCCAAAAAAATAAATGACATTTTTGATGTGTCCACACTCTAGATAGAGTTATTTCACTGTACTATGTCACGAAGTACGGTCAGACTATCTGACAATTCGTGTCCATGCAATTTTAAGGGTTGACGTGTACATTTGTACGCAGGAATAGTAAATTTCCTCGTTCGTGGTTCAAAGTCCAGCACGTGGTCCAAAGTCCATTCTGACTCCTACCATGCAAGCTCGTGTCGCCCTACTCATGAGGGTGTTCCTCTGATCATGGATTCTCCAAATAAGAAACCCATGACTTGCATATAAATCCATTAACTCTACTGCTTACTAGTATTCGATTTCAAGTTCACTTAAAAAAACACAATATTGTTCCTTTCCGCAAAGTAGTGAAGTTCCATTGAACTCTACAAGTCAACAGTAGGGGGGTGCACACCAAAAACAAACTTTTTTTCTAGTTGCATGATTACCACCAAAAGTTAGCGGCATGAAGATATAGGTGTAGTAAGAGTCTCCCTAATTTTTTTTTGAAAACAATCGGCCACTTGTAGCACTTCTAGCACATATTTTTTGTTGTTAGTGACTGAGGTATTTACATTGTATGTATGTAAGTACTAAGTTTTTTACATCATTTCTCCCACCTATTCTATACATACTTACATTTGAAATGTGTGGCCACAGAGAGATCATGATGCTGTGGCTTCTATAGGCACTTGAAGCCTACACCAACCAAACCAGGGATACTAATCATTAGTAATGACAATGTAGTAGATGTTTTGTCATTCACATGGCCCATGGGGTCTGTGCAGCACACCATTTAATGCTTTGATCAGTCGCTTGTTGAGATAGGCTGTTTCTGTTTCTAAGTACACAGATTTTACATGCTTCCCTCCTGATACGCCAATAAGGTACATACATATTATACCCAAATGAAGTCACTGAGGCATCCATGCCAATGAAACCTGCCATGGGCACTTGGAGACTACCCTGACCAAACCATCACTGCGGATTATTGGGTTTGACCACAAATCAAATGTTTTGTTACTCACATCACTCACAAGGGTCCATCAGCATACACTTGAACATATTGAAAGTAATGCAGGAATTTGAATGCAAATTGCTCTGTTAACAACAGATTAGTTTGAGAAAGTGATGTTTCCTGCATGAAACATTCAAGAAGACTATATTCAAGTTGGGATTGGGATTTACTATTGACCCCACAAGATGAATAATGTTGTCAGCAGAGGTTTTAGGTTCATTAAGTGCTGTAAACTGCATGAAATATACAAGCAAACTTGTTTCATAATGGCATAAATTATTTTCCTCAAAAGATGAGTATATTATTGATAGTCCAGCAGGTTTAATAATTGATGAATTTAAGTTTAAACCACTTTATACTTGAATGATTGTTATTTATATCTCTAATTAGACTCTAAGTCTTTCATTAGTTTTCATCTGCTTATGAAACAATATTGCAATAGAGATCTTGTGGTTTCCTCTAAATCAATTATTACTAACAATTTTTGGTTGATTATTGTATACGCCGCTTTGATTATTTTCTGGTCAACTACCGCATACTCTTCTTTTAGCTGCTGTTTGATTTCCTTACCAAGCCATCACTCCATTGGTTGTTGCATGTGTTGAATTTATTAAACAAGGTTTTGTGTGTTGATTGTTGAGTGCTCTTGTTTTGAGTTTCAACTTGATTGATTGTTGTATGTTCTCAAGTTGGCGTTTGATGAAATGTTGTACACTCGGCTTGATGTTGCTGCTTGATTGATTGTTGCATGTTTTCATGAGTAAAAGTTCCTCCTCATTGTCGCTGCCATGTTTTTGTTGATACTGGCATCACTGCTGATGCTACGGCAACCACATCAGCAGTCGTTGTTCCCACTAAGGGTGACATTGCCACCATTTTTGCCATTCTCTTCGTACTTCCATTAATGCCATATCCTTTTGTCCTATCCCTGCCACAATACAAACACACCTCATTACTGTTGCTGTCACACCAGTTGATTGTTGTGTTTGGTTGATGTAATGGGGTGGGTGAGTGTTGATTTGTCAGTAAATGTGATATCAAGAGAGAGCGTGAATGTCAGCAATATAATTTTGGCACAAATGCACACAAATGAAAAAAGATTTATCAAGCAGCGGTGGGGTTTTAGGAGAGGATGAGCCCCTAACAATGGGGTTGAGCTCCCGAAAGAGCTCCCGAGGTTGCTCTAATGCGACTTTAGATGATTTCGGTGCCAAATTGAAGGACGAATTGCGGTCGTAAACAACAAAACATCGATGAATCTCTTGGATGGAGACTTCCTAGTGTGAGCGAGCGTTTGATTGACAAGGCTGGCCGATCGTTCGAACGATCGAGTTCTCAGTAAAATGCAGTTCAGCACGTGTCACCACACTTTTGGCACAATCGCTCCGTGACGGCGCATCTTAGACCAAATCCTCGCAACTGCGCAAAGGTAATAGTATAAACTATGCGCGATTGCAATGAGTTGGTCTGCAATCGACCTTTTGCATTGCAAATCGTTGCCACAATGTTCCAATTGTGGCTGACACATTTGCTTAATTGCAATGCAAGTGTGAGCTGATCGCCACTTTTTAAAAGATACCTGGCACACAATGGAAGAGTGTGGGGGTGATGGACAGACCATTTTTAGAATTAAAAAAATCTGGTGTGCACCCCCCTATCAACAGCTTCAATTCGATTGATATATTGATATTTCAAGAGTCATGATGCAGGTATTGTACTGATGAATGATACGGTTCTCACCCATGGCAAGTGAATGATAACTCCATCAGGCATTACATACCCCACTGGGCTTGTGGGGTAGTACAAGTCAGAATTGATTTTGGACTCTTATTTGTCAGATATCTTTGGCCACTCGTGTGGCCTCAATATCCAACTCCCGAGACCCGTTCAAGAGCACAAAACCCTTTGGGACTATCTTGAGAGCTTAAGTCCAGCTCTACACGTCCTCAGCTCGTCATGATCACCACATAAAAATAGCTACAGTAAGTAGTCTAAATTGAAGTAGTGGTTCAAAGTCCAACACGTAGAAATTAATATGTTTTCTACACTGATGTCCATGTCAGATAGCGAACATCGTGAAAATTGTGGGATTATGCTAGGATGATGGCACATCATGCGCATTCGTGCGCGATATTTTATTTCTTGTGACGCAACGTAAGTCACGGACAGACTATCTGACACTTCGCATTCAAGATTTTTTTGTCAAAACATATACAACTTCACGTAGGAATAGTACATGACCACCTTAATGGTTCATAGTCCAGTCAAGAGTCCAAAATCAATTCTGACTTGTACCATATCATACTCCTTACACACAAAGCAGTCCGTCCGAGTAGAAAATGATATCCATAGATGGCTCATGATCCGTCCAAGCGGTCCCACTTGGTCGTCCCATGAAGTAAATAAGGTACATGTCGTAAAGCTATGTCGTACCATATTATATTTACATATATTCTGATATTGTACGGTACCATGTAAGCTCGTGCAGCCCTACTCATCACTACGACTAGGTATTTTTTCCGTGTCCCACACATCATATTCTGTCCTACATGTCTATCATATCGACGTTTTTTTTAATTGTCCGAGAGTAAGTGTTGTGTTGTATTACCGTACGATACCACGGCGAGACCAGCCACATTTGGAGCACATTTGGGATCTCAACATAAGGCTTTTTGTCCGCCCGAACAGAACTAGAAACCAGCAATCTCTTCCAATCTCGGTCGTCGTCAGATTGTGATCATGTGGGCTGTACCATAGCACCGGGCCATACCTACCACTATTTGATTCACATTTTAGTCTTTTGAGATCGACATGAATCGTTTTGTCCGTCCGAATAGAATCAGAGAACACCAATCTTTTCAAACCTCGCGACAGCCGATGCTCATAATATTTTTGAAGTGCCGATTACTAAATCGATAACAAACCAAATTCCAAGTCTCCGCCAAAACACTACACAAAAAATGATGAAGTTTTTCTACATCTTCTCACTACAAACAATTGTGGCGTCTGCTCAGAAAGTTGGGAATCACATGGGAGGCAATAATACAGACATGTTTGATGAGCCGTCTTACCTCCGCAGTCTCAGGCGTAATGGAAACAAACAAGGCAAGGGTCGCAATAGAGGTATGAAGAATGGCGGACGTGCTGGTGGTCGTAGCGACATGATGGATATTATTCATAAACTCTTCGATAACAGAGGAAGCATCATGAGAGAGATCACTGAAACTCCTGATGGTGTTACAACATACACTCATTCTGATGACGACCAAGTTGCTAATTGGATCATTACCCAGTAAGTCTTGATGGTCCTCATGAACTTTGTTTATCTGCATTTCAACGAGAGACTCATCAATTTCTTTCTATTGTTCAATTGTTTAGTGTGAAACAGATGACAAGTCTGATGGAAGCGGAAAAGGGAATTCGCCTATGGGACGATTTATTCGAAAAAGCCTTTGAGTACCATAATTTGAACCACTTGACCTTCTCCGAAGTCGAGGATGGAGTTACGGTTACACACGAAGTGAACCATGATGTCGAGGGCCAAGCAAGAGATTGCCTTGTGGCCATCATTCACGAGCATTCTTCAGTTGTATCAGACTTCATTCAACGCGGGTCAGATGAAGCGCAGGCAAATCATGCTGTCCCCGACATATGTTCAGGTATGTAAGGAACATTAATTTGAATCTGGGATGGGAAATTGGATTCCTCCCCATGATGGTTGCAGAGTCTGCAATACCTGACTGCTTCCTGTAGACCGGATGCGCTATTGAATACTAGGAAGAATAAAACTTAAAAAGAAAATGATTAAACTTAATTACTAACTTCTACTTATGATGTTAGAAGACGCACTCGCGAGGCAACGTCACTGGACTTCGTTCAGCATATGAGATTGTCTTTCAAAGGTCGAGAATCAAACCTACCTGACAATGTCAAACGCATGCATAGCAAATCTACTTGTCCTCTTGTTCTTTTTCATCGTCGTCGTCCTCTAAAGCCTGTCCTATTATTGCGAAGACGAAAAAGTGGCATGTGGGAGGCCTGTGGGTTCATCTTTACTCATGCTAACTGTCCACAACAATTTGATCATGCACGAGTATCCTTGTTAGCTTCAAAGCCAACTTGGCTTGCGTGTAGCACTCTCGAGAAGATAAGAACACCCCAAGAATAGCATCCTACAATACTGTCAACTACACAATAACAGCATGCACCAATCTTACTCAGCATCACAATCAGGTGGAATTTTTCGACTAGGAAACTTCTGTCATCTTCATGCAGAAATCATTTGTTGTCACCACAAGATTCTAACATGGTTGATCTCAAGATTTTTGTGGAATCTGTGGAAATTGGTATGTCACAATCCTAAAACATAAGTTTCAAGGAAAATTGTGTGCAAGCATTATAATATTGCAAAAAATATCAGGAATGCAGTCTGCCACATTACAACGGAGTTTACTTTACTATCAATAACTAATGACAACAAAAAGTTCAGTAGGATCAGTCACTAAAATTCAAACTAAAAGTATGGATCTCTCAAAGAAATGTGACACATGCTGATATTTTTGGAAATGGTTATCAGTAAACCTTTTCGGTTGTTCCTTAGGAGTGTTTGGTACATAAACATATGTTTAGTATACTAGAAAATTAAACACTTGTAAAGATTTTTACACTTGATGTATTTGGATAAAATGCTCTTCTAACGTTCAAGGCTGTGTCTTTTAGTTCAGCTCAAGATGTCTTATAATCTAATTGGAGGCAAGGTTATCAATGCCATTAACATCAATCTGCTTGTTAGTTAAATGACCAATAATTCTTCCTTCCAAGTTAATTGGCTCAAATCCTTTCTTCAGAATTTGCTACACCCCAAGTATAGGTTTGTCCTGATGCACCTCCCATATGAATGGTGAAGGTCTTCATCAACGCACTGTCAGTTACACCATCAAATAGCCTGGCATCCATTATTTGTGGGACATTCAAGAATTGTTTTGCTGACTTTGATGGTCCCTGGTGTGCTGTCTGTGACTAAGGTTTAGTCACCTAATGTATACATACAGTCACAGCAGTTGTAAAAAGTGGATCAGCAAGGTCTCACGCTTACATGATTATGCGGTGGCTTGCAGTACAAGAACATACACAACATGTTGTTCACTGTCTGGTAAATGTGCTTGCTCATAGTTGATTTTGCATTTTAGCTTCTAGATTGCACATCAATGATGTCAAAACTGTGTAGAAGGGTTTGAAAGACACATCAAACAAAGTCCCTACCTTTTATTATGGAATCATAACAGAGAATAAGGGTGTGATGTAAATCAATACCAGACAATATTATCTCAATTGTGTTCTGTATCTTGTTTTCGTGCCAATGAAAGATTATGAGATTAGAGACAGTGCCTATGCATGTCATTGCATTGAATTTCACTTTTATGCCATTGACAATAGCACCAAGGGACCAACCAACACCTGCTTCTCTCCAGAGTGCTATTTTCATTTCTCACATAGGGAGTATTCTGTATTTTTGGGCTGGAAATTTGTTATTTTCGAAGTGACCACACTTGAACCTGTTGATAATGTATCTCATTTTTTGGTGATAGACTTTTGGTGATAGCACTATTGCTGAAGTGTCTCACACAATCACTCATCTCCATGGTATCCCAGGACTTGATGAAATCACCTCGCTGTTTGATCTAGCATATCTTGTGCGAAGCTGTTCCCTTCATATTTATTGTCTATCCTGACACAACAAATAAAGTCATCAATATGTTGTCAAACTGCCTGTAAAAGCACTGTTCTGGATATTTTGCATGTTGAACTTGTTGCCCGTCTTATGCTGCTGTGTGTGTGTTCAAACAAAACCAAAACTCAAGGTATTTCTGTGGTATCTGTTATACCACATAGCTATAGATTTGGGATATCTCTGATGGTGCCATTCTCTTGATTAAGAATTCCAGAATATTTTTGTTCTCCTATGAATGCTTCTTTGTGATCCTTGCCATCCAACATGATGACGGACTTTTCAAGTTTCTTTCTATTTACCACAGATGAAAATGTTATTTACATTGAATAGCATTTCGTTCCCAATTCTACATAATTTTACTGGACCATCTGTCCTAATGTGAGTCCTGTCAATATCTCTGATCCTTGATTTACCTTGCATAATGTAAGTATCAATCTAATAATTGATGAGTTGCTGTGAATACCATAACACTTTTGTTGATCCGCGAGTGCAAATTTCATGTCAGCTGTGATTAAAAGTCACATCTTTTCCTAATATGCCTGTTGCATTTTTGGTGTTCAACTAAGGCTTTTAGAAGCCAAACTTCACCGGCCCCATGTCAAGATAGCAATGGAAACCAACAAATCAACAAGGAACAAGAAACAAATCTGGCTTTGCATGGAAGCAACAAAGGATTGTGCGATTCTAGAAACTCTTAGATATACAAGGGCTGCAACTTGTAGAATAGTTGGTTCCATTTTTTCGAAGTGTTTAAAAGATAAATCTTTCAATGTTTTTTGTCAGGCAGTGTTCCGGGGTGTAACAGAGACAATCCATTCAACCAAGCAACATCAAACCAAAACCAACACAATCAAACTAACTAGCAGACTGCTGTTTCTAGCCCACATTCCTCTCAACACAATAAACATGAACACTAGAAAATTAGGCTTCACATAGGACTAAACAAGCATAGACACATGTCTCTCTATGCCAAAGGGTCAGCGCAGTGGCATCAGCCACAAACAGAGAGGGTAGTCTCACCTCTTTAGAAAAGGGGTAGTTTGCCCGGTATAGGGTCAACAAAATGGCATGACATTGGCACGGCTGTCACTGGTATTTTTCTTGTTTGGTCGGATTGGAAACTTTCTGAAGGTGCAGGCTGGGGGTAGTGTGGTGGACACTCTGATGGTCTGATGAAGTGTGCTCGGAGAGGACTGCCTGTTTAGTCCATTTCATCTAGCCATTGAAACAAGTTGTGGTGGAAAAAGCACCTAGGAGTCAAAAGTAATTCTGAAGAAGGTGACAATGACAGGGGACAAGATGAGTGGTGTCGATGATCATCATGTCTCACACATCCTACTGCACCCAAATATGTTTGGAGGAGGCCTGGCCTTCTTTCAGGCAGAGGTGGATTTTGGCATTTTGATATGCCTACTGTCAATGAATGATGCTGAGAAGATGCCGGATGAAGGTGACTGACAATATGCGGATATGGAGGTGAGAGCTTGCCCAAGAGAGAAATTCAGCCTGGAGATGAAACATTTGGTGGGAGACCAGGCCTTCAAGGAGGTTGTGCCAACCAAGGTGATCGTGGTCCCAGACATATGGGAGCAGTGCTGGGAATGTGTCCAAGAAGAACACATGCACAAATTACCTCTGCCTAGGAGGTAGTCCTGACAGAGGCCAAGTACCTACTTATTTAGTACTCTTGGGTACTAAATTGAGATACCCAGATAGGGATCAATTCTGACGTCCCAAGGAAGAGAGGTCCTGAAAAAGAGACAAAATCCATATCTTTGGATCTTTGGCAATAGCATTGCCCCGTGACATAGGCCAAGAATCAGCCTTTTTTGTACCCCTGGGTACAAAACGTAAATAGAGCATGAATCAGCCTTTTTTGTACCCCTGGGTACAATACCTAAATGGAGCATTCTCAGGACCCCAAGTAGGAGAGTCCACCTTGCGACGGCATGGACTCCCCAACACGGAAGTTCAGAACCCCAAACAAGAGAACACCCTTGTGGAAGATCTGAACATCTTTCAGAAGGGTATGAACATACCATATTGTGTAGAAGTCTACACAATGATCGTTTGCATCGTTTGGACTGGAGTGCGGTTCCACTGCCTTTCCATCCTCACAATAATCACAAATATAGCTCATAAAATCAAATCTTCGACACCTTCGAAACTACCTATAATTTTTATGTGATACTTTTTACGACGAATCGGCTCAGGTCACTATCTATAGATAACCGTGGTGTGACCTTCGCGCACCGAAGCCATCGACATCCAAACCTTCAGACACAAGGTACACTAACAAATTTTTTATCGCGAGCGGCAAATTTTAACTTTTCGCACCAGCGATACATTTTTTTGCACGAGCGACGATTCATCCAAAATCGGCTACGCGATCAACGAATTCCTATGGTTTTGCGATCTACGAGCTCTCCAAAAATTCTCCCGCAATCAGCGAGCATCAGCGATAAACTTGGAGCGATTGACTTCTGCGATCGGGGATTCCTATGAGTCGGATTAATTTTGTGATCGAGAATTCTCGCAAAATAGTTGGAAGCAAGACTTTCAAGAAATAAAAGCCGACGAAGAAAAATTTAAAAATAAAAATAATAAAAAAATCTTTTTGAGCTAACCTCAACAGGGCACCCAAGACCTTCTTCAAGTCCTTGTTTTATAATACGCCCCTTGGCGAGGCAATTAAGAGGATGTCGACCAGCAAGTCAAGCCCAGAAGGACTCAAGCCGCAGGAGTGTGAACGGAGTTCAGGGAGGTCTAAGCCACCCATTTCCTACATTCCCACTGCCATGGACATCCCGAAGCTAATCAACAAAATCAAGGTCTCCAACAAAATGACCTTGTCTGTCACCATCTTCGACGAGGGAAGTCCTGAACAGTTCCTCAACCATGTCCAGACCTCGATGGAAATAATTTCCCAGAGAGGCTTAGACACGGACTACGGGGAAGCCTGTAAGGCAGATATAAAGGCTGAGGCAAAACTGACTGTGGCCACTGCGGTCAAAGCCAATTAAAAAGGGACAGATGAAAATTCCCCCGTCCTTCAGTCGTGGAACAAAGCAACTGCTGATAAAATCCACACCAGTGAGGCCCTAGTGGCCGCTGGCCAAGCAATCTTCCTGCAGTACTCCACTCAATTGTCGGAGACTGCCCGTCGTCCTTGGACCACCATCGTTGGGGAGCAAATCAACTGCGAACCCTGGACAGATGTGTATGGGACCAAGCATCCCACAAAACGCCCGGCATCTTGGACCTCCTTTCAGGAATGTGTCCAGTTGCACCTGCAGACCGTCTTCAGGACTGATGCAGCGGAGCAGGAACGTTTCTATATCAGCAATGGGCTGAAGAAACCAAACAGGGTACCCACCAGGGACTTTGTGCAGAGAATCCAGCGCTTTAACGGGTATGTGGAACTCTTGCCATGCCTGTTTTACTCTTCAAAGGCTGCAAAGTCTACGAAAGTATGCGGGCCATTTGATGATGCTGACTTGGCAAGCCACATCCTCAGGATGGTTCCTAGGAACTGGCAGGACCAATATGAGCTCAGTGGAGCTTTGGTACCACAGAGTGTCAGGGAACTTCTCCAAGTCCTTGAATGCATCGAGAAGGCCTACCCCACCGAGAAGGTTGGAGAAGGACCCAAGACTGTAGCCAAGGCTAACGACTCATCTAGGAAGAAGATGGTCTCTTTTAGTGACCGGATTCCTTAGAAACGTCTCACAGAGAAGTACTGTTCTCTCTGCAAGAAACATGGGGGTGCACATACCACCCACAACACTCGGATTGCTGGAAGTATGACTCAATGGGACCCCAAGTCAAGCTTCAAGGGGAGAAAACCAAATGGAAACTCTCGTGGACTAGAGAGACCTGCTCGAGGAGGAAGTAGCTATGCGCAGCTATCCGCTAAAATCGACAAACTTACGAAGTCCAACAAGAAAAGGAAGCGCGCTATAGGAAAAAAGAAGCGTAAGCATCACGACATGAGCAACAGTGATGATTCAGATCTTGAGATGATGGGTTGGGGAGTACTAAATTATTGTGTAGTAAAATTGATTGTAATGAAATGATGAACACTTATCTTAGTCCGATTAAAACTTCCCCACATGCCAACATAACATTTTCTGGTTCAAACAATACATGTTCGAACCTGGCAGAAGACCTAGGAAATCTTCCAGCCAACCTTACACAGAGTGAAACAATAACTGAATTGTCGGACCCCGAACTGTCGGGTGACCTTTTCAATAGTGTGAACCCCCCTTTGACAGGTAAAGAAGGGCAGGTCACTACTGTAGTAGCACAAGCACGCTATAAAGCAACTGAAAATCCAGCCCGTAAGAGTATTGAACACTCTACAGGGCGTCGTACCAGAAACACAGTCATCAGGATCCTACTAGACAGTGGATCTGATGGTGATCTCCTGTTCCATGCAAAGGGAACGGAGAAACGCTTTCCAAACTTGACTGCAGGTGCCAAAGTCTTGGTGCACGTCGAATGGGAGCTTCCTAACCAAGGGAAGGAGCAAAGTCAACTTAAAGTTCTTTGAGTATTCGAACAGTAAAGAGTACACAGTGACTCCTGACGTAGTAGAGTATGATAAGAAAAAGATGGCTAAGCCAGCGTTCTTTTTCATTCTTGGATGTCAAACCATGAAAGAGCTTGGAATTGTTCTAGATTTTCGAACAAAAGAAATTACCATTGATCATATCATTTTGCCAATGAGAGACATCAATAGTCTGACCTCATCAAACTTGGATAAAGCCTGGGCTGTTAACAACAGCATGGCAAATGAACAGCAAAGTACGCAGGAAGCGACACAGTGAGAAGTCAAAATCCTAGATGCAAATTATAAAAAGGCAG
Organism: Cyclotella cryptica; assembly: GCA_013187285.1. Classification (NCBI taxonomy): domain Eukaryota; phylum Bacillariophyta; class Thalassiosirophyceae; order Thalassiosirales; family Thalassiosiraceae; genus Cyclotella; species Cyclotella cryptica. Next base: position 138,384 of record JABMIG010000177.1, on the reverse strand, counting down.
ACCTCCAATCAATTGTTAGCACCAATTGTACTCACCTAAGTCTCCAAGACCAAAACTTGTTGCTGGAGTTACTCACAGAATTTGAGGAACTTTTTGACGGAACACTAGGTGATTGGAACACAGAGCCTGTGTCCTTCAAACTTAAGGAGGGCGCAAAGCCATATCATGGCAAGGCATACCCAGTACCAAAATCTCGCAAAGAAACAACTATCAAAGAACTAAATAGATTATACGAACTGGGAGTGGTAGTGTTTCAGCCCGAATCGGAATGGGCGTCACCATCATTTATCACTGGAAAACAAGACGGAACTGCACGCTTTCTCACTGATTTTAGAGAAGTAAATAAACAACTAGTTCGAAAGCCGTTTCCATTATCCAAAATCAGTACAGTCCTGCAAGAGCTAGAAGGATTTACCTATGCTACAACCTAGATTTAAACATGAGTTATTATACCATTAGACTGGATCCTGATTCATCCAAAATATGTACCCTCATTTTCCCATGGGGCAAGTATTCCTACCTCCGCTTGCCAATGGGCATCGTGAGGTTCACCAGACATCTTTCAAGCAAAAATGTCCACACTGATGGGAGCCTTAGAGTTCGTGACGAGCTTACCTTGATGATTTGTTATGCATCACAAAGGCAAACCTGGAAGACCACCTTGACAAATTGAAAATGGTGCTTACCAGGCTACGCGAGGCGGGCTTGCGAATCAACACCCGAAAATCGTCATTCTGCACCTTTGAAACAGAATATCTAGGTTATACCCTCACACGAACAGGGATTAAACCACAACAGAAAAAGTACAGGCAATTCTCGCGATCTCATCGCCGAAAAATGTCAAATACCTCCGTAAGTTCCTGGGCATGGTCCAGTACTATAGAGATCTTTGGGCAAGACGCAGCGAAGTGCTTGCCCCACTCACCTCACTGGTAGGAGAGTGCGGTCACACCAAGCTCACCAGAGCCAATAAGACGAAGAAACCTCCATGGTACTGGGACACGGTGCATCAAAAAGCATTCAATGATGTTAAGACTTCAATTGCCAAGGATGTAGTCTTAGCCTATCCCGATTATTCAATGGAATTTGAGATATATACTGATGCCTCGTCTAAACAACTTGGATCAGTTATCACCCAGGGTAATAGGCCCCTTGCATTCTTCAGCAGGAAGCTGTCAACGACGCAACAGAAGTACAGCGTGACCGAACTAGAACTACTGGCCATAGTGGAAACACTCAAGGAGTTCAAAGGCATGTTGTGGGGACAAAGATTAAAAGTCTACACAGACCATAAAAATCTAATCCAAGACGCCCTCGGATTAACCTCTGACCGTGTCTACCGATGGAGATTGCTCCTCAAGGAATTTGGCCCCGAAATTGTTTACATTAAAGGCATACATAACACTGTTGCCGACACCATCTCCTGCTTAGACATCAGACCAGTGCCAAGGTTTACATTAAAGGCACACATAGCACTGTTGCTGATGCCATTTCTTGCTTAGACATCGGACCAATACCGAGTGAGCACGAGAACTGGATGACGTTCACAAAATGCTGGTGTCATTACACCATGCAAGAAGAGAGTGCGATAGACACCTCTGCGTACCAAGAGGAAATGAATCTGGTATTTGCAAAACGCAGCGAAGAAGATGTAATCTACCCGTTAACAGTACAAGAGATTGCAGAAGCACAAAAGCTTGATGCCAGCTTGAAGACGTTGAAAGACCAGTACTCAACACAATTGGTCGAAAGTACACATCTCCTATGCAAGGACGGAAAAATGGTCATTCCAAAAGATCTTCAACACCGTGCAGTTAGTTGGTATCACCACTATCTACAGCACCCTGGACACACTAGACTCAAGAAACCCTTCGTGCTGCGATGTACTGGAAAGGTATGCAAATACCGTCCGTAAATATGTCAAAACTGTCATGCATGCCAAGTCAACAAGAGGCATAAGCATTAGTACGGGAAACTCCCTACTAAGTTCGCCATCACAAACCCTTGGGATGTACTATGTGTGGACCTTATTGGCCCGTATACAATCAAAGGTAAAGATGGGACAGTAATTGATTTCATGTGTCTGACTATGATTGACCCAGCTTCTAGCTGGTTTGAAATAGTTGAACTACCGGTAATCACTGAGGCGATTGGTCCCCTGGATACAAAAGGGCGGAAGGGTAAAAAGACCCATGAGGAACCTAAGTTAGCATACTTTGATAAGTCATCAGCAATGATCAGCAACTTAGTGAACAAGACCTGGTTTAGTAGGTATCCGCGTTGTCAATACATAATTTATGACAATGGAAGCTAATTCAAACTTCACTTCAAAGCCCTATGTGACTCATATGGGATCACGAGTAAGCCTACCAGTATCAAGAATCCACAAGCGAATGCAATTCTAGAACGAGTGCATCAGGTGATATCATTGATGCTCCGCACAGCTGAAATAGACACGACCCCTTCAGTAGAGACAAGCGATATAGACAAGTTTGTGACGAACGTCGCTTGAGCCATTCGCTCAACATACCACACAGTACTAAAAGCCTCCCCAGGTGCAGCCATCTTTGGACGGGACATGTTGTTCGACATCCCCTTCCTGGCCGACTGGAATAAAATTGGAGAATATAGGCAACACCAAACAGACCAAAACACAGAATGAGAAAATAGCTCAGGTCGTGATTGGGACTACAAAGTTGGTGATCAAGTACTTCTTAGAAAAGATGGTATACTCCGTAAAGGTGAAAGTAGATATGAAAGTGATCCTTGGACTATCACATCAGTTCATACGAATGGCACCATCAGGATTCAACGCGGAACCAAATCAGAAAGACTGAATATACGAAGAGTTACACCTTTTTTTAACAACCAAACTTAAAACCGTATTAAATGTCAGTATCAAAACAACAAAAACGGACTCTCCCTCTTCAACAACACTTACTCGTTACACATGTTTAACAAACTCTTTAGTTCATTATTGTTACTCTTATGAGAACCCATTTTTTTCACCTAAAAACACTTAGGTTTTTGGTTCCTTTTACCTGATACTCCATTCGTGGGGCGAGTGACATAGGCCAAGAATCAGCCTTTTGTACCCCTGGGTACAAAACCTAAATAGAGCAGGAATCAGCCTTTTGTACCCCTGGGTACAATACCTAAATGGAGCATTCTCAGGACCTTGACTCCCCAACATAGAAGTTCAGAACCCCAAACAAGAGAACACCCTTGTGGAAGATCTGAACATCTTTCAGAAGGGTATGAACATACCATATTGTATAGAAGTCTACACAATGATTGTTTGCATTGTTTGGACTGGAGTGCGGTTCCACTGCCTTTCCATCCTCACAATAATCACAAATATAGCTCATAAAATCAAATCTTCGACACCTGTCGAAACTACCTATAATTTTTGCGTGATACTTTTTTACAACGAATTGGCTCAGGTCACTCCCCTATCAGAACACCCTCAAAGAGAAGGGTAGAAACATACTAGGATTGTGTAGAAACCTACACTAAATCCCATTGTTTTGTGGTTAGGATGAAAGGGATAGCTTTGCCCTTCCATCCTTATTTATTCATAGCAATAAGCTCACAATTTAATCAACAGCATTAATTCATCACAACGTATCTACATTTTACTACATACTACAAAATTACATCGTTACGGCTTAGGTCAAGTCCAGGAAGCCTAGAATGAGGATTTTGTCCATACCAATGTCCTCAAGCCAGGAGACTAGGACCAAGACCAACTCTTTGAACCTCACTGTCCTGCAGGGTCAGGACATATTGTAAAGCGGGAAACCAACTCACTCAGTTTGTGACAGCATGTGCACCAATTTTATATGCTGGGGTCAATTTCGGACAACATCCTGTTTGTACTAGCAAAGTGGGAGACTTCCTTACTAACCCAGACCCAGCGCTGCTGAGGAAGCTCTGCCTGGCATCTTTAATGGCCCAGAAGGCAATCATCAGGAAGAGAGCAGCACTTCTTTGAGACACGAGGTTATCTTGACACCATGAGAGTAAACCCGCGCACCCTCCAGGGGCCAGTCAGAGGAGATGATGCATCAACAGTTGATTGAGTTGATAAGAGGAGATTTTGCAATCCCGTCTGCTATGACATTTATCTGGCAGAGGAGCGGAAGATCTTCAAAATGCATACTGTCGTCTTGGTGCAGCAGGATGTGGTGATGCGGAACACAGGCGGGTTACCCCGTCGACTTGTTGAAGAGTCTGATGACATCCGTCTGACGTTAGGTTAGTAAAGCCGACAATTTCTAAAATCTAGAGTATGTGTTTTGCAATGGAGGCAGCCCTTACCATATTGAGGATCGATGATAGGATTACGCTCAATGACTCCGAGGACGTTGCCTGGTAACGAATGGAATGCATTGATCAATCAGTACAGTGCTTTCACTTTAGAGTATTTCTTGAGGGTGTTCCTCTGATCATGGATTCTCCAAATAAGAAACCCATGACTTGCATATAAATCCATTAACTCTACTGCTTACTAGTATTCGATTTCAAGTTCACTTAAAAAAACACAATATTGTTCCTTTCCGCAAAGTAGTGAAGTTCCATTGAACACTACAAGTCAACAGCTTCAATTCGATTGATATATTGATATTTCAAGAGTCATGATGCAGGTATTGTACTGATGAATGATACGGTTCTCACCCATGGCAAGTGAATGATAACTCCATCAGGCATTACATACCCCACTGGGCTTGTGGGGTAGTACAGTACCATACTCCTTACACACAAAGCAGTCCATCCTCTTAGAAAATGATATCCATAGATGGCTCATGATCCGTCCAATCGGTCCCACTTGGTCGTCCCATGAAGTAAATAAGGTACATGTCATAAAGCTATGTCATACCATATATTTACATATATTTACATATATTCTGATATTGTACGGTACCATGTAAGCTCGTGCAGCCCTACTCATCACTACGACTAGGTATTTTTTCCATGTCCCACACATCATATTCTGTCCTACATGATGTTTCGCTCTCATGACTTTTCTATCATATCGACGTTTTTTTTAATTGTCCGAGAGTAAGTGTTGTAGTACAATACCGTACGATACCACGGCGAGACCAGCCACATTTGGAGCACATTTGGGATCTCCACATAAGGCTTTTTGTCCGCCCGAACAGAACTAGAAACCAGCAATCTCTTCCAATCTCGGTCGTCGTCAGATTGTGATCATGTGGCTGTAGCACCGGGCCATACCTACCACTATTTGATTCACATTTTAGTCTTTTGAGATCGACATGAATCGTTTTGTCCGTCCGAATAGAATCAGAGAACACCAATCTTTTCAAACCTCGCGACAGCCGATGCTCATAATATTTTTGAAGTGCCGATTACTAAATCGATAACAAACCAAATTCCAAGTCTCCGCCAAAACACTACACAAAAAATGATGAAGTTTTTCTACATCTTCTCACTACAAACAATTGTGGCGTCTGCTCAGAAAGTTGGGAATCACATGGGAGGCAATAATACAGACATGTTTGATGAGCCGTCTTACCTCCGCAGTCTCAGGCGTAATGGTAACAAACAAGGCAAGGGTCGCAATGGAGGTATGAAGAATGGCGGACGTGCTGGTGGTCGTAGCGACATGATGGATATTATTCATAAACTCTTCGATAACAGAGGAAGCATCATGAGAGAGATCACTGAAACTCCTGATGGTGTTACAACATACACTCATTCTGATGACGACCAAGTTGCTAATTGGATCATTACCCAGTAAGTCTTGATGGTCCTCATGAACTTTGTTTATCTGCATTTCAACGAGAGACTCATCAATTTCTTTCTATTGTTCAATTGTTTAGTGTGAAACAGATGACAAGTCTGATGGAAGCGGAAAAGGGAATTCGCCTATGGGACGATTTATTCGAAAAAGCCTTTGAGTACCATAATTTAAACCACTTGACCTTCTCCGAAGTCGAGGATGGAGTTACGGTTACACACGAAGTGAACCATGATGTCGAGGGCCAAGCAAGAGATTGCCTTGTAGCCATCATTCACGAGCATTCTTCAGTTGTATCAGACTTCATTCAACGCGGGTCAGATGAAGCGCAGGCAAATCATGCTGTCCCCGACATATGTTCAGGTATGTAAGGAACATTAATTTGAATCTGGGATGGGAAATTGGATTCCTCCCCATGATGGTTGCAGAGTCTGCAATACCTGACTGCTTCCTGTAGACCGGATGCGCTATTGAATACTAGGAAGAATAAAACTTAAAAAGAAAATGATTAAACTTAATTACTAACTTCTACTTATGATGTTAGAAGACGCACTCGCGAGGCAACGTCACTGGACTTCGTTCAGCATATGAGATTGTCTTTCAAAGGTCGAGAATCAAACCTACCTGACAATGTCAAACGCATGCATAGCAAATCTACTTGTCCTCTTGTTCTTTTTCATCGTCGTCGTCCTCTAAAGCCTGTCCTATTATTGCGAAGACGAAAAAGTGGCATGTGGGAGGCCTGTGGGTTCATCTTTACTCATGCTAACTGTCCACAACAATTTGATCATGCACGAGTATCCTTGTTAGCTTCAAAGCCAACTTGGCTTGCGTGTAGCACTCTCGAGAAGATAAGAACACCCCAAGAATAGCATCCTACAATACTGTCAACTACACAATAACAGCATGCACCAATCTTACTCAGCATCACAATCAGGTGGAATTTTTCGACTAGGAAACTTCTGTCATCTTCATGCAGAAATCATTTGTTGTCACCACAAGATTCTAACATGGTTGATCTCAAGATTTTTGTGGAATCTGTGGAAATTGGTATGTCACAATCCTAAAACATAAGTTTCAAGGAAAATTGTGTGCAAGCATTATAATATTGCAAAAAATATCAGGAATGCAGTCTGCCATATTACAACGGAGTTTACTTTACTATCAATAACTAATGACAACAAAAAGTTGAGTAGGATCAGTCACTAAAATTCAAACTAAAAGTATGGATCTCTCAAAGAAATGTGACACATGCTGATATTTTTTGGAAATGGTTATCAGTAAACCTTTTCGGTTGTTCCTTAGGAGTGTTTGGTACATAAACATATGTTTAGTATACTAGAAAATTAAACACTTGTAAAGATTTTTATACTTGATGTATTTGGATAAAATGCTCTTCTAACGTTCAAGGCTGTGTCTTTTAGTTCAGCTCAAGATGTCTTATAATCTAATTGGAGGCAAGGTTATCAATGCCATTAACATCAATCTGCTTGTTAGTTAAACGACCAATAATTCTTACTTCCAAGTTAATTGGCTCAAATCCTTTCTTCAGAATTTGCTACACCCCAAGTATAGGTTTGTCCTGATGCACCTCCCATATGAATGGTGAAGGGCTTCATCAACGTACTGTCAGTTACACCATCAAATAGCCTGGCATCCATTATTTGTGGGATATTCAAGAATTGTTTTGCTGACTTTGATGGTCCCTGGTGTGCTGTCTGTGACTAAGGTTTAGTCACCTAATGTATACATACAGTCACAGCAGTTGTAAAAAGTGGATCAGCAAGGTCTCACGCTTACATGATTATGTGGTGGCTTGCAGTACAAGAACATACACAACATGTTGTTCACTGTCTGGTAAATGTGCTTGCTCATAGTTGATTTTGCATTTTAGCTTCTAGATTGCACATCAATGATGTCAAAACTGTGTAGAAGGGTTTGAAAGACACATCAAACAAAGTCCCTACCTTTTATTATGGAATCATAACAGAGAATAAGGGTGTGACGTAAATCAATACCAGACAATATTATCTCAATTGTGTTCTGTATCTTGTTTTCGCGAACTTAAAGATAACCTTAATTTCTCAGGATGAGGGACACCTCCCAATAATGGCAAGAATATTGCAAATCGCAAGAATAGGTTCACTACCCAGAAATACCATTTGGGACAAAAAGAATTATGTCATCAACTAATGACACAAACACAAATCAGAACTGTGTAGGATCCTATACAGTATCATTTTGTGCAATGAAGCATATTTGCTCCATTGCTACTTGTTACTAACTAACAACTTAATTCATAAAAAAGCAGTTCACAACAATGTATCTACCCGTTAACTACATAGTAGAAATTACATCGAAACGTCTTAGGTCGCTATCAATTGATAGCCTCTGCGCTACCAGATGGGATTATCTGGCTGTTGTTCCACTATCCATCATCCGTCCCATGTCGGTGTGATGACCATGGTGGGTTTGTCTGTTCGTTGTGCCTTGTTGCTCAAAGATGTACAATACCCTTGGTATGTTACACTGGCGCAATTGTGCTGCTTGACTCCAAGAGTAGCATCAGCCACAGCTGAGCCCCAAGATATGTACTCCGTCAGTTGAAGCGAGTTTCACTTACAGGCAGACACCTGTTTTCTAAACACATAACCAAGATCAATAGCCCTGTATGTCACTGAGGACTAGATCCCATTCGAATCAGGTATAATCCACTTTTGTTAGCAGAGTACCACCTCCATCAGCTGATAAGTCCACAAGGTTTTGAACATGAGTAAAGTACAAAATTTGCTTAATCTAGTCTAGATTATCCTCATTGGAATTAAGTAAAATTTAAGGAATTTTAGACTCCGTGACTTGAATTTGACAGAGAAAAGTCAGGGTTTGATGGTTTTTTTAGTTTTCACGGTGATCCTGGCTGACTTATCGGCTGACGGAGATAGTAATTTAGCACTCAGTGCACTTGCAGTGAAAAAAACCATTTGTGATGTATCATACGCACTTGTGGCATAAAAGCTAACTTGCACAATAGCTCTTAGCAGCCCCTCATTAAATGAGGAGGCAATACACATAAATGCCTTTGTTTATTTTTTTCCGAAAGAGCAATATGTGTGTAGTCTATTTTTAGATAGCAAAACACGATAAGACTTAAAATATTTCCGTACCCGTGATCACATGCAGATGCAGTGACACCACAGAGTACTATGTACTTATAGCCAAATAGGCAGTACAAGAAAACATGTTCTAGGGCCTAAAATGCCCTACAAAGAATTGAATGCCTCTAAGGCCTAAAGAGCTTGCATGTGACCACCGTGTTAGATAAGAAAAGCTTGTTGGCTTGCAAATAGCCACCGCACATCTTCTGGTCAGAGGAAAATAGAATTCAAAGCCCGAAAATAAAAATTCAGATTTATTTAATTTGAAATTAAAGAGCTCCTTAGGAAAAAATCTTAACCAGAATTCAACTGTCAAGTTTAAATAACCTGATTGTTTCAAATACCTTGCTACATTTAAAAATAAATTAAAATGCTAAGAAATCTTCTGGTATCATGAACTGTTTTCTCAAGAAGATGAAATCTTCTCCCACGAAGAGAAACATACACACGTGCCATGCTACACTACTCACAAGCAAAAGTATCAACAAAGCAACTGGAAATCAAACCATGTTGGGTTCCGAACCCCTGATATGGTGTAGGACATGGTTCCAATGCATTCCCCATGTTGCAAAATTAGGAACATCAATATGCTTTCCTTACCCGGCTAGGCAGGTGTCAAACTCTTGGCACACGCAGGATCGGTTCTTCCTACACAAAAGGAAGAGTAAAGTTGCACCATGTTTTTTATCGCACAAGCAAAAAATCCTGTCATAACATGCTTTCTGCGTACATATTGCCCAGAGTGACTAAGCCAGCATATGACCTCAATCTTTGACCAATGCAAGGACTGAGTTATAATTGTTCTAGATTTTCAAACAAATAGCAACATAAAATATGTTAAGATCAATTTTACCTTGTCAGTGATAATTGATGTCAAAAGTCTGCTAAAATCCGTGAACCATAGTTGAAACAAAACCTGGACACAACATATCAAGCCCATAGCTAACCACTTAAGTGAAGTACTCTTCTTGAGCAAAATACTCATGATCACAGAGCTAACCACTCCTGTGAAGTACTCCTCTGGGGGTTGAGTAAAACAGAAGACCTTCCAAATAGTATGAAAAAACTGACACTCACTAACACTAAAATCTCAATTTCATACAGGTTACTGAGATTTCTCATGACAAGAGAAACTGTTTGATGAAGTTTTGGTTTGTTGGAAGAAAGTGCCTGTTTCCCTCTACTTTTCAGAAGAGGTAGGTTTACAGCCTATAAAGACAGAGCACAACCAGTCCAAGAATCCATAAAAAGCAACAATGAGGACACTTTCCCTTGTCGACTGGAGGGTTTCATTGACAGCCGTCGTCAGAACTGGCTGTACAAGGACAGAATACCCAAACAAAACCAAATGACTGTGTCCAAATTCAAAGAATCATTACAGTACTGTAGATGTTGCTATGTTCAACTCTGCAACCACCCAACTCTGCAAACACCATAAGACATCATGACAAGTCAACAAATCATTAGACTGGATACTGACGCATCTAGAACCCGTTCATGCTTAGAAAAAACTGAAGAACGTTACCCATACTCAGGGCTAGCAATAGCAATCACGGGTTTTCCATGTGCCTCATGAGCACATTCAATGGAGTCAATGATGACAATAATGTTTGCTATAGAACTCATTTGGAGTAATATAATACTCTCCAAAGGCTATCTTGAAAGACCACCTCAAACAAGTTTAGGATGGACTTTCCAAGCAGCGAGTAAAGGTTTGAAACCAATAGACAACATCTCTGCACAAGAAAATAAGGGCTCAATATCAGACCCAAAGTTTTCTCATGGCAAAAGCACCATGCTTACAAGCACATTTGCCCATAGAGGGATCTCAGATGCTACTGGGTGGTCCAGTACAAGGGAGAACCTTAGGCAAGACATCATGATTGTCTCATCTCACTCACAATTGGAATTGTAGAGAAGGATGTACAATGTCACTAAACCCCACTTCCATGGCTGATGGGACACAGTACACAAAAAGATACACACCAATGTTAGACAATTGTTACCACAACAAGTCTAGAGCAACGCCAACACAGGCTGGGTATGCTTGCATTCTAGTACAGCTTGCTGAACATAGAGTGCATGAACACAGAATAAAAAAGATTGAATCCTTGACCATGATTAACATTATTGGATTCAAAAGAACTGTGTTTTACTTGATAATGGTCTCACTGAGACTCAATGACTAGTACTTGATTCTCTTGTGAGAACTTCTGATGTTTTACCTTCAGAATTTTCCATGGAGAACACACATGGTATCCATAAGTAGGGACTCATAGAGTCACTGAAACGCATGGGTCTTTTTGCTCAAGACAACGGGATATCCATAGATAGTGCACCTACTTGTTGCACAACAAACCATAAAACAGGCCTCATAATCATATGAGCGCAAGAACAAAAAGGATCCACAATCTTTGCTTATAAAATCACAGCACATAGAATTGTGAGTATCCCTAGTTAAGCTGGAATACCATTTCACACAAGAGATAAGTCAAACATGAACATCTCTACTGATACATGTAGCATCTTGTTGGCATGCAATGTTACTATGGTTTAACTATAGACAAATCCCAAGAGAAAATAACTATTACATTGTCAACATCAAGGAAAGTTCAATTCTCCAAGATGTTTGCTGTGAAGTCACAATATGGTTCCATGAACCATAAGATCACCAAAATTCTGATGTAACTTACGTACATAAACACCAATTCCCCGTCACAACAAACCGTATCCCGATGTAAAAAATACATCGAAATTGAAAATATACTAGACAGGGATCTTCGTCATCACTATCACATTCCCTCTAAAATCAGACGTAATTGTGAATATGTTAAAATATTATTATTCTCGATGTGACTTTTACATCAGGTACTTTATTACGATGGGACAAAGCATGTATCGGATATAAATTCCTTCTAAAGGAAACATTGCTTACTCATCGCCCCCAAATCTTCTGCTCAGCCCTCTAACTGCAAACAAGAAACACTGGTAATCTCCCCGTCCACTCGAGTGTACGCTCCCCGTCCACTCGAGTGTACGCTCCCCACCCACTCGAGTGTACGGGGAGGTTACCGGAGCCCCAGAATGGTATCTTCCGGTAACCTCCGGGTACACTTCTGTAACCCTCCGGTAAACTAGTGTATGGGAGGGTTGCGGAATCTACCGGGAGGTTACGGAAATTTGAGACCAAGAGGAGCTTTCGGATTTATTTCTACGTGCGATAGGAATTGGTACTTTTTCTACAGGAAAACAGACTTCGCAGTAAGTCTTAGAATCGATATCAATCTAATTTGTGGCTATAACAGCATTACTTAGTAGCTAAAAAAATGTTTACCGGTGGCATACCGGAGTATGGGAGGGTAACCAGAAGTGTACGGGAGGGTAACCGGAAGGTTACGGGAAGGCTACGGAGAGTACCAGAGGGTTACCGGAGCATACGGGAGGGCTACCGGAACGTTACAGGAGGGTTACCGGGAGGGCTACCTACTGTTGGACTACAATAATAGAGTATGTGTAATTTATCTCCACTAATATAATTAAACATACTACATTAACATATTTTAGGGGCCCGCCCAACACATCGCCCACCAAAAGGACACAGGTGCCAAAATTTCAGCCCCAAGCTGCTCCAAGATGAAAAACGATACTGTGGACAATATTATCACCAAGGTAGAAGAAAATTAATTATTTAATTGAAACTAAGCTGAAATGAAAACAATTGTAATATAGTTTGACTTCAATAACTCACCATAAAAATTTACATGCCTCTGCCGAACGTTGTTGGCAACAAGGCAGTGCAAGGCAAAATGCCAAACTCAGTCTGTGGACTGAGTTTTGGCTGTTCCCGTGCCTGGCCTGAAATAAAATAATTGAAAATTGGATGTAGTCAAGACAAGTGTAAAAATAATAATTGTATTCCATGCAACTCACCTCTATTAATATACTCGCCGCTGCCAAATATCGTTGGCAACACCGCGGTGTAAAGCAAAATACCAAACTCAGTCTGTGGACTGAGTTTTGGGGATTTCTGAACTGGGCCTGTAACAATTTGATTGAAAAAATTTAACATGTGTTGAGTACAATAGGGTGAAAAAAGATGAGTTCATGAAAACTCACCCCCAAAATATACCCACCGCTGCCAATTGTTCTTGGCAACACAGCGGTCCAAGGCGGAATGCCTAACTCAGTCTGTGGACTGAGTTTTGGTGACTTTGCCAGTAGACCTGTAACTAATTAATTGGAAAAAATCAACATGTGTTGAGTATAATAGGGTGAAAAAAGATGAGTTCATGAAAACTCACCCCCAAAATATACCGGCCGCTGCCAATCGTTCTTGGCAACATGGCGGTCCAAGGCGGAATGCCTAACTCAGTCTGTGGACTGAGTTTCGACGATTTGCCAGTAGACCTGTAAATAATTAATTGGAAAAAATCAACACGTGTTGAGTACAATAGTGTGAATAAAGATGAGTTCATGAAAACTCACCCCCAAAATATTCCGGCCGCTGCCAATTGTTCTTGGCAACACTGTGGTCCAAGGCAGAATGCCTAACTTAGTCTGTGGACTGAGTTTCGGCGATTTTGCCCGTAGACCCTTAACTATTTAATTGAAAAAGAAATGGACGTGTGGTGAGTATACTGGTGTAGAACATGAAGAGTTTTAAATATCTTACCCCCAAAATATACCGGCCGCTGCCAATTGTTCTTGGCAACACGGCGGTCCAAGGCGGAATGCCTAACTCAGTCTGTGAAATGAGGTTTGGCGATTTTGCCAGTAGACCTGTAACTATTTAATTGAAAAAAAATTAACATGTGTTGAGAACAATAGTGTGAAAAAAGATGAGTTCATGAAAACTCACCCCCAAAATATTCAGGCCGCTGCCAATTGTTGTTGGCAACATGGCGGTCCAAGGCAGAATGCCTAATTCAGTCTGTGGACTGAGTTTCGGCGATTTTGCCCGTAGGCCTGCAACTATTTAGTTGGAAAAAAATTTGCCGTGTGGTGAGTATAATATTGTAGAACAAGACAAAATCTTGATTACTCACCCCCAAAATATACCCGCCGCTGCCAATTGTTGTTGGCAACACGGAGGTGCAAGGCAGGAGGGATAACTCAGTCTGTGAACTGAGTTTCTGCCGTTCCCATGATGGGCCGGTGAGGTATCAGTGATGTAATTGAAAAAAATACAAATGTGTGATGTGAAAGCAGTGAGAGGGCGCACTGCTACAGTTGTGTCTGGGTCAAGCATCATTGTTGTAGTATGGTACCATACGTAGATGTACTAAACTGTATTATCATACAAATATGCCACACAAGAATTAGGTGATGTGATACATAGGAATATAAAACAAACACGTAGACACACTACTCCAATTTTCAGCCCCACTTACCATTCTTATGTTGTGTTCTTATTTTTTGGCGCATTCACTTCTGGTAGTACCATATTTTGAAAATATGAATTGGCCCAAAACGCACTCACCAAATGAAATCATAGATCAAGCCTAGAATTGAAACCAAAACTAGACCCAACAGGTGATCTTGCAGTTTACAACTCTTGATTCGCAAAATGTGAGTCATGAAACAAACAACCACTCCAAAGATATTTTTTGCTTCAAAGCTTAGCGTGATAAACAAAAATGTGGCTTAAGTAATGTATAAAAAAACCGGTAACCCACCCGTACACTCTTGAAAATCCGGTAACCTCCCCGTACACTCTGACATTTTGCGAGTGTACGGGGAGTTACCGTTGTTTTTCGTTTGCAGTGCTGTTTCTCTCTTCACATCTCATCTCTTCCCATCATCATCCATTATGTCAGATCGCCATTCATCATCATAATTGCTCATCGATCATCACTATGATCGTCACAACTAATCTCTTCACATCATCTATCTCATCAGATCGTCATTCATCGTCATACTTGCTCATCACTCTGCATCTCTCCGCATCATCAATCATCAAACATGAAGCTCAACATTGCATCAAAAGCATTGACATTGGCTACCACTTTTGGGTGTGGGTCTTATGCAACAGGCACTCATCTTCTCAACAATGCAATGGAAACAACAGGTGCAGCTGTCGCATTTGCAGCAGCAGCAGCAGCAGCTGCTGCTGGTATCTCTTCCACCACCACTCCTACCGCAGCTGATGCACAGGTTACAGCAGAGAATATTGAGAAGGGATTTGTTTCTGAGAGTTCGGCATGTACATATCAGGAGAAGTTGGTATTGTTTGCCTTCTTTCTCTCGGACAATCATCCTGAGTGCATTGCTGGAGACCACCAAAAGGAGCTCCAACGCCTTGACAACATGGACAAATCAGTTGCAGCTTCCTCAGGAGAGAAGGAAGGAAATTGCAGCAATGTTCGTGTGTATATGCTTGACGCACTTAAAAATGTTCAGCCAGTTCACAATGGCTTACATCATCACTCACCAATCAAACTTGATGGCAACGGAGCTATTACGTACAAAATTGTTTGATCATTTATGAGGACCAAAACAAACCGTGTCAAAGTGGATTGAAAGGTAGCTGAGAATTATCTGGAGGTGATTGGAAGTGAGGAGGAAATTACTGATGATATGATGGATGAAGCCACCGGGAAAGTCTCTCTTGACATCTATCAATCGTTTTCCACATTTTTTGCAATCAGAAGCTTGATTTCGTATCTCTACAAGTTGGCAGGGTTAAAGAGGTCTGCTGATTATGTTGCAAACATGAACAAATTTATGGGAGGGATGAAGCGTTCGACACAGGCAGCAAAGCAGCACCTTGGGCTAAAACTGACAGAAGGAAAGCGCCCCATGCCAATGGATGTTTATGAAAAGATTGGAACACGATCTTTCTTTAGTCCAGAGAAAGAGGATGTGTTTTGTCATCTATTTTTTGTTTTAGCTTGGTGCCTGATGAAGCAAGCAGAAAACTGTGTTGGAGCAAAGGTCAATCACATCTCATTCAGAGAGGATGCATTGGTTTTTGAATTTGCAAAACAAAAGGAAACCAAACCAGAGATGAATTTGGTCCTTGGCATGTTTATGCAAACCCAGAGAAACCGTTGATTTGCCCTGTACTGGCTTTTGCATGGTATTTATTTTGCTACCCAGATACTCTCAGAGGTGACGCACCATTATTTGAGGGTTCAAATCAATATAACCGATACTCTACTAGTTTTTCAAGGCTTCTAAACGAGATGGATGGAGAGTTGAATGGATATGACCCGAGTGAGTTTGGAAGTCATTCAGCACGTAAAGGAGTTGCAACATGGGTTGCCGGAGGATGCACTGTTTCTCCTCCTATTGTTTCATTGTGTTTAAGAGCAGGGTGGTCACTAGGTGGTGTTAAAGATAAATATCTTTTCCATGAAAATGCAGGAGATCAATATGTCGGATGGTGTGCAAGTGGCCTCAAGACCGACTTGTATAAATTTGCAATCAGCCGTGCATATTTTGATTTCTCATCTTTACAATCAGAAGAGGAGAGGCTGGAAAAATAGAGAACAATCAAACAATGGCTCTCAATTAGCATGGAACTGTTTTGCATCTATTTGATATCACTACAATTATCTCAGGACGAACCTCTATGCAAACTGTATCTTGTGCAATTACCTCCCATTCAAAGAAATACCAGAAAATTTCAAGAGTTTCGCGACCACAGCATACCCTTGGACCAAAACTTCATACACTCCATCATTCACCGGTATCCCTCCCCATGTTATTCAACTCTCCAAATTGAGGGAATTGAAATTAAAAATTGACAGCATGAAGGAAGGGGTGTTGAATGAGATAAAGGATGAAATGGAGAAAAGGGGCTTTGCTTCGTCTGAGTTCAATACTCACACAGTGACATCCCGTATTGATGCAGTTGGGGAGATGGTGAGAACCATGTTGTGAAATGTGAATCAAGTCACGAGGACGGCAGATCAGCAAGCGGCAACTGATTTTTCAACTGTTTTAGTCATTGATGAAGAAGATGATTGCGAAGAGGAAAATGAGTCAGAAAGGATTCACGAAAAGAACGAGCAATTATTGACCTAGGAAGAAAAACAACTACGACGTTCTCGAAAAAAGAACGTGCAATCAATTCAGTCAAGAAGAGAAATCTCACTATGGGATGCCACCATGGCATGTTGACTCCACTGCCAGAAGATTGGGAGTTTCCTCCTATGACTTGGGCACAACTCATACAAAATTGGTTCATCGGAAACAAAACAGAAAACTTACCACCTTTTGTTGATTTGAATAGCAAGATTGTCGCCCATTGCAACAGGAATTCAGGGAACAGAATGCGCCTAAATATGAAGGCCATGATGCGGATTGTAGGTTAGAAGCTAGAGAAAAGGGGGTTTGGGTTGAAAAGAAAAGTGAGTGGATGGCACCACTTGTGCAGAAGATGATTGAGGCGGTCCAAGTTGACTTCATGAAAAAATACCTTGATGGCAGCAATAGACAGGCCAAAGCATAGTGGAGCACAGTATATAACAGGATATTGAATGCAGGAGTATTCAAGGTGCACAGTACTAGAAAGCGAAAGCAAGCAGAGGCTACTTACGAGGAGTGAAACTGCCCTTCACGCAGCGAAAAAATACTTAATCACGTCGTACCAAAAAGAGGTAAAGCAACGATCAACCGGGCAGATCGTTGCTCATTTAAACATCTGAGCACGTAGCATTGACGACGCAACAAAAGATGGAGCATTGATGCTGCTCGCTGAAATGTCAAGGCTTGTAGCATCCACAAGGCAACGAACCAAATTTTGATGACCAAATGGTCGACTAAATGGAGGCCAGATGGTCCATGTTTGCAGTTTTGATGATGCTGACATGGGTACACCAATGGGGTGGACAAGCAAAGGGGGAAAGCACTCCGATTGGAGTCCCTTCTCTGCCTACAACACTGTCCTACCTCATCAATGTTCACCTCGGCTCGACCATCAACTCTTGGTTGTGAGGGATGATGTTTGTGGTTGGTGGTTGTGAAAAAATGAAAATGCCAGCATAATAACATGGCACGCTCAACATAAAACAGAACAAAATATCTTAGTGGGCGTCAGAATTATTGTGAGCGTGCACTTTGTCCAAAATACTATGTACGCCCACCAAAAGCCCCCAATATAAGTTTACATCGAAATTCACTCCATGAGTACTATAGATATAATAGAGTCAACAACTGTCTTTCAAAATACAAAAATAGATGCGTACATGCACATTTAGCTATGTTGCAATGTCATTACCACCAACAAATGAGTTATAAATGTAGAGACCTCCCTCCAAGGATCCTTGCTACAAAATACAAAAGGATGTCATAACAATGAATACGTACTCTTCTGGTTGGACCTTCCAATGATTATAGTCAAACATAAGTTGCATGACTTGACATTGCTAACTTGCCCATAGCTGACCCTTTGGGCAACTATTCCCATGGATACATAGGGGTGACAGAGCAAACAGAGAGACAATATACTAACACCAAGGATTGCAAGAATATCTGTACTATCAGCACCTTCACACCTTTAGACCTGGTTCAATATCTGCATTGTACACACATTGTGACAATTAACGTGCAGTTTTAACACTACACTTTCGGACCATATGCATTTCATTTGACTTCCCAGTGTAAGTCAACCAGATTCAAAAATCACAACCCAACAAGTGTATAACTAACTAAAGATCAATATCAACCAAATCATGGAGATGCTTGGCCTGCTGTACCAATCATGGTCTTGTCAGCAGCTCCCAGTGGCACAATGTTTTCCTACACAAACACCCAGATGTCATTCACTTATACCTATTATGAAGTGCCTACCGCCTAAATGTGGTGTAGCAATCAAAATGGAAGTTTTGTTTGGCATTCCGCTCTTGCACACACAAAACAAATCAATGCGAGACACCAGGCAACACAAACCCGACCGTAATTGATCCTCATCAAATTTATTGTCACATGGTCCACGAAAGCAAGGCTTTAGTATACAAAAGTATTTTTACTCTGCACCATTATTCAGTCTGTATAGCAATGCTACTTGGACTATAACAAAAGTTATACAATAAGACAATCAGGGTTTCATGCCGAAGAACAAAATAATTAATTTGACTTAGGAGAGTACAAAGACACCAGCTTGATATAAGCCATTACAAATCTCCCTCTCCTCAAGAACTTACACTTCATATGCTACATTAAAAAATCACTGCAAATGAAAAACACCGGTAACCTCCCCGTACACTCGAGTGTACGGGAGGTGGGAGGTTACCGGAGCCCCTGGAATGGTATCTTCCGGTAACCTCCCGGTACACTTCTGTAACCCTCCGGTAAACTAGTGTACGGGAGGGTTACCGGAGTCTACCGGGAGGTTACCGGAAATTTGAGACCAAGAGGAGCTTTCGGATTTATTTCTACGTACGATAGGAATTGGTACTTTTTACAGGAAAACAGACTTCTCAGTAAGTCTTAGAATCGATATCAATCTAATTAGTGGCTATAACTGCATTACTTAGTAGCTAAAAAAATGTTTACCGGTGGCATACCGGAAGTGTACGGGAGGGTAACCGGAAGGTTACGGGAAGGCTACTGGAGAGTACCGGAGGGTTACCGGAGCATACGGGAGGGCTACCGGAACGTTACAGGAGGGTTACCGGGAGGGCTACCTACTGTTGGACTACAATAATAGAGTATGTGTAATTTATCTCCACTAATATAATTAAACATACTACATTAACATATTTTAGGGGCCCGCCCAACACATCGCCCACCAAAAGGACACAGGTGCCAAAATTTCAGCCCCAAGCTGCTCCAAGATGAAAAACGATACTGTGGACAATATTATCACCAAGGTAGAAGAAAATTAATTATTTAATTGAAACTAAGCTGAAATGAAAACAATTGTAATATAGTTTGACTTCAATAACTCACCATAAAAATTTACATGCCTCTGCCGAACGTTGTTGGCAACACGGCGGTGCAAGGCAAAATGCCAAACTCAGTCTGTGGACTGAGTTTCGGCTGTTCCCGTGCCTGGCCTGAAATAAAATAATTGAAAATTAGATGTAGTCAAGACAAGTGTAAAAATAATTGTATTCCATGCAACTCACCTCTATTAATATACTCGCCGCTGCCAAATATCGTTGGCAACACGGCGGTGCAAAGCGAAATCCCAAACTCAGTCTGTGGACTGAGTTTTGGGGATTTCAGAACTGGGCCTGTAACTATTTAATTGAAAAAAATTAACATGTGTTGAGTATAATAGGGTGAAAAAAGATGAGTTCATGAAAACTCACCCCCAAAATATACCCGCCGCTGCCAATTGTTCTTGGCAACACAGCGGTCCAAGGCGGAATGCCTAACTCAGTCTGTGGACTGAGTTTCGGCGATTTCACCAGTAGACCTGTAACTATTTAATTGAAACAAATTAACACGTGTTGAGTATAATAGGGTGAAAAAGATGAGTTCATGAAAACTCACCCCCAAAATATACCGGCCGCTGCCAATTGTTCTTGGCAACACGGCGGTCCAAGGCGGAATGCCTAACTCAGTCTGTGGACTGAGTTTCGGCGATTTTGCCAGTAGACCTGTAACTAATTAATTGAAAAAAATTAACATGTGTTGAGTACAATAGTGTGAAAAAGATGAGTTCATGAAAACTCACCCCCAAAATATACCGGCCGCTGCCAATTGTTCTTGGCAACACGGCGGTCCAAGGCGGAATGCCTAACTCAGTCTGTGGACTGAGTTTCGGCAATTTTGCCCGTAGACCTGTAACTATTTAATTGAAAAAAAATGGACGTGTGGTGAGTATAGTGGTGTAGAACATGAAGAGTTTTAAATATCTTACCCCCAAATTTACATGCCGCTGCCAATTGTTGTTGGCAACATGGCGGTCCAAGGCGGAATGCCTAACTCAGTCTGTGGACTGAGTTTCGGCGATTTTGCCAGTAGACCTGTAACTAATTAATTGAAAAAAATTAACATGTGTTGAGTACAATAGTGTGAAAAAGATGAGTTCATGAAAACTCACCCCCAAAATATACCGGCCGCTGCCAATCGTTCTTGGCAACACGGCGGTCCAAGGCGGAATGCCTAACTCAGTCTGTGGACTGAGTTTCGGCGATTTTGCCCGTAGACCTGTAACTATTTAATTGAAAAAAATGGACGTGTGGTGAGTATAGTGGTGTAGAACATGAAGAGTTTTAAATATCTTACCCCCAAAATATACCGGCCGCTGCCAATTGTTGTTGGCAACATGGCGGTCCAAGGCGGAATGCCTAACTCAGTCTGTGGACTGAGTTTCGACGATTTTGCCGGTAGGCCTGCAACTATTTAATTGAAAAAAAATTGCCGTGTGGTGAGTATAATATTGTAGAACAAGACAAAATCTTGATTACTCACCCCCAAAATATACCCGCCGCTGCCAATTGTTGTTGGCAACACGGCGGTGCAAGGCGGGAGGGATAACTCAGTCTGTGGACTGAGTTTCGGCCGTTCCCATGATGGGCCGGTGAGGTATCAGTGATGTAATTGAAAAAATACACATGTGTGATGTGAAAGCAGTGAGAGGGCGCACTGCTACAGTTGTGTCTGGGTCAAGCACCATTGTTGTAGTATGGTACCATACGTAGATGTACTAAACTGTATTATCATACAAATATGCCACACAAGAATTAGGTGATGTGATACAAAGGAATAAGTAACAAACACGTAGACACACTACTCCAATTTTCAGCCCCACTTATTATTCTTATGTTGTGTTCTTATTTTTTGGCGCAGTCACTTCTGCGGTAGTACCATATTTTGAAAATATGAATAGGCCCAAAATGAACTCACCAAATGAAATCATAGATCAAGCCTAGAATTGAAACCAAAACTAGACCCAACAGGTGATCTTGCAGTTTACAACTCGTGATTCGCAAAATGTGAGTCTTGAAACAAACAACCACTCCAAAGATATCTTTTGCTTCAAAGCTTAGCGTGATAAACAAAAATGCGGCTTAAGTAATGTATAAAAAAACCGGTAACCCACCCGTACACTCTTGAAAATCCGGTAACCTCCCCGTACACTCTGACATTTTGCGAGTGTACGGGGAGTTACCAGTGTTTTTCGTTTGCAGTGATCATATGAATGTACAGCACACCACAAGCAGCTTGTGCTTTTTTAACCTCAAAAAGGTTTTTTCTGCAAGTCTGGCTTGTAATCCGATTTTTTTCTCACAAAGGTTTTACTTTTCCCCGAGCCACGCTGATTCTCCAATTGTGGGGGAAAGTGACATAGGCCAATTAGGCCAATTAGGCCAATTATTTACCCTACAGTAGCATTCTAGGGTGAATTTAAAGATACCCTTAACTTCTCAGAAGATGAGGGACACCTCCCAATAATGGCAAGAATATTGCAAATAGCAAGAATAGGTTCACTACCCAGAAATACCATTTGGGACAAAAAGCTTTATGTCATCAACTAATGACACAAACACAAATCAGAACTGTGTAGGATCCTACACAGTATCATTTTGTGCAATGAAGCATATTTGCTCCATCGCTACTTGTCAGTAACAAACAACTTAACTCATAAAAAATCAGCTCACAACAATGTATCTACCCGTTTACTACATAGTAGAAATTACAGAAACGGCTTAGTTCAATTCTTTGGCTGAAAATGTGTTATTTTTGAAGTGATCACACTTGAACCTGTTGATAATGTATCTCAACTTGGTGATAGCACTATTGCTGAAGTGTCTCACACAAGCACTCGTCTCCAGGGTATCCCAGGACTTAATAAATCCACCTCACTGCTTGATCTAGTATCTTATGTGAAGCTGTTTTCTTCATATTTATTGTCTGTCTTGACACAACAAATGATGTCATCAATATGTTGTCAAGATGTTCGATGAAATCCACCTCAAGGTATTTCTGTGGTATCTGTTATACCAATTAGCTATAGATGTGAGATATCTTTGATGGTGCCATTCTCTTCATCAAGAATTCCATTGTGTTTTTGTTCTCCTATGAATGCTTCTTTGTGATCCTTGCCATCCAACATGATGACGGACTTTTCAAGTTTCTTCCCATTCCCATTTACCACAGATGAAAATGTTATTTGGAGTAGCAACATTGAATGTCATTTCTTTCTCAATTCTACATAATTTTACTGGACCATCTGCCCCAATGTGAGTGCTGTCTCTGTCATGGATCACTCATTTACCTTGCATGATGTAAGTATCCATCTAATAATTGATCAGTTGCCCTAAATGCCTTAACACTTTTGGTGATCTACAAAGGCAGAGATCATGTCAGCTGTGATCAAAAATCACATCTTTTCCTAATATGCCTGTTGCATTTTTGGTGTTCAACCTGCATTAAAGATTAATCCTTGTCGTAGTTGCTGCTCTTGTCCTTGTCAACATCTATAGGTTCCATGACAATTCTAACATTCTTATCTGGATACTTCTCATAAAAATCAATAATCATTGAATAATTCCCTCTCCCACATGTCATACAATGATTCATCTTTTTCCTTGTAGTCTGTCTCTTTCTCAAACCCTTTGGAAACACCCAAGATAGAATAGAAATGACTAAAACCCATGCCCATAGTCACAGTCCTTGTAGCATTGGCACGACGCCCCTTCTGATCTTGGTCAAAACTGCACAATCCAAGTCCCTGAATTCTCTTATCTTCCCACACTCTCATCTTCCTCATCCTCTTTGTCATGATCAATATATTTTATACCACCCTACTTAGCAGAGACCCTTGCAGCATACATCTCATCCCCCTTAGAATTGAACTGCATCTTCTTTGAATCCTCCATGTATGCATGGAAAACCCTCCCTTCATTCTCCTTCAACTTCTCAATAATACTTTCAGAACAGTAGCTGTCAAGTTTACAGTACTTGAAGTCATCATTGGTCCAAGTCACTCCAGCCTTTTGAGCTTGAACACAACATGCTTCACATTTCTTGTGACTGTAGGATGCGCTAATAACAGATAGTTTCTTGGCTTTCTCTGGGGATAGATTGGACCTCTTCCCACTTTGGTTGTCCTTGAATTCCTTCCAATTGCACTCTGCTTGTCCACAGCCCAGGGCGGGCAAAGTAGTCAAGCACCCCACTTCACCAAACACATCAGTAAACCCCAAAGAATACCTCTTGTGCCACCCATGGAAAACACAGTCCTCTCTCTCAGCACTCACCCAAATATGCCCTCTTGAAAAGTACCCCTTCCTACAAACAAAGTCATCTCTCTCCTTTCAGAACTTCTCAATGAGATCCGCTAGTCATTTTCCTTAGTCTCTGAACTTTTCTGATATTACAGATGACAGTTCAAAGGCCAAGTTGGTCAATAAGACTAACAATGCTCTTGAACGTTACAACCGTCATTTCAACAGTCTTTTTGGCACTGATCACCCTAAGCTAGATGCCGTTGTCATAATTCTTCGTGATGAAGCTGATAGGATTGTTCAAAGGTTGGAGGATGTAGATAAAGGTAGAGAACAGCCTCCTGAGTATCTTGAGCCTGTGTTCCCTAAAATTCCAGATGAGTTCTGGGAAAAAGTTGGGGTGAAGAAAGCAAAGGGTAAAACTGGTGGAAAGAGGAAGGGAAGGGCTAAGGCATAATTGTGCGGATGTCTTTTTTGTTTGGGGTCTCATTGTGTGTTTTTAGTCTTGATTTTGTGAGTGACTAGTAAAAATTTTAAAAGTAGTGATATTGAATGTTATTAGTGAAAAAGGAGGTAGTATTATGGAGAACAAATGGGGGACGGGGGACGAAAGGGGGACCAAATTAGAATTTACCCATCAAATTAATCTCCTTGCCATTATTATGGGCCTTTGTATGTTTTTGGAATACAGCCCTTGGTCTTGTTGGGTAGACCCAAATACGTTCCAATGCTGTGTATTAAAAGATGAAATTTGGAAAGGTCCTAAATAAATTAGAAATGCATAAAGATTGACATACCATCTTGGCAAATTTTGAATACTCCTTCAATGGTGTAAGATTGACAAACTTTTCCATAACCAATGCTACAACATGCTCAGCCCAATGATTAACCTCCACCCTAGAGTAGTGCCGTGCCATGCACTGTCTAGCTTTCTACACATTACTTGCACCATGAAAAAGTATCTGCATGAAGTGCTGCTTATTTGGATCAATTTTAATCATGAACTTCAGCATTTCTTGTGATATAAACTTGACGTCCTTTGTTGCCAGCATGTTGGTGCCCTGTGCAATCGATGACGTCTTGAACACATGCCAGATTGTTTGGCAATGAGGCATCACATTAATGAGTGGAGTACCCTTCACTGTTGCTTGAACACCGTAAATTGATAGCCCATATATGGAGATGTCCTCCATTAGCTTCTTGTACTCCTCCTTGTAGTATGTCTCAAAGGTTGCGCCCAATAAAATGCCGTCATTTTTATGCGGGGTTGGGGGCTTGTATGATGAGCCACACTGCTGGATACGTTTAATCATTCTTGTGAATATAGGATCTTCTGAAGTGTTGTGAGGTCTGTTATTGGCAAGGATCCAGTGAGCAATTGACTTGACATTGCTCGATTCATGCCTGCAAGGATTGTCTGGAAAAGTAGCCCAATTTGAAGTATTGATGTGTTTTGTTGGCAATGATGAAATGTATGTCAATGATGAATTAGTCATTGGAGACTCAGTAAGATTGATGACGGGTGATACCAGCTCTTCCGGAGGTTGCTTCCTTTCATCCTTCCTCGCATTGTATGCTTCCGCAATGCCAGACTCAGTGGCTGCAATTTCAAAATCAAGTTCTTTTTCGGCATTTGACTGTCTCATTTCCTTTTGTTCTAAGTTTGCTTGGTACATCTTCATGTAAGCCTTCTTGTATTCAGCAGGGATCACAGCACCGCAAGGCTTCGTGTCTTTCACATAACCCGTGACATGTCCAAGAGCCTTGGTGTGCTTGTGGCCACTCCAATCATTTCCACAGTGTTTGCATCTCCACCTCATATTGCATACTTCATCTTGGAACTTCTTTATTAGATTGGAGTCCCATACAACTTGAAAGGTTGTGTCTTTTGCACTTGTTGATGCAGAGACAGATGAATCCTCCATCATGGGAGGCGCAGAGGACAATAGAAAATCATCACTCTCGGGAAGATCAGTGACACTTTCCAACATTGTGGACAATGAAGACAAATCCCAGGACCCTGGGCAATGACAAGCTTGGTAATGGAATGGAATTTTGGCTGAACAGGGGGTTAGAGATCAAGATATGGGAACCAAAAGCCTCCAAAATGAAGCAGGGACAACTGCCTGGCAAAAATCACCTTTCTCAGCTTCCAAATGGCTAATTTGGATGGAACAAAGAGGGCTCTCATGACAAAGATGACGACCAGAATGAATTTGCCTGTTTTGGGGTCTGTAAGGGATGTTGGGGTTGAGATATGTGACCCACAAGCCACAATACTGAATCACCAAGAACTCACACACACAAACTCAGCTTCCAGAAGGCCAATTTGGATAGAAGAAAGAGTGCTCTCACAGCGTGGGAGGTGGCACGAATGAATTTGGCTGTTTTGGGGTCTGTAAGGGATGTTGGGGTTGAGACATGTGACCCAAAAGTCGCAAAAATGAAGCAGCAACAACTCAGGCACAAAAAACACCTACCATATAACCCTCATTATAAGAACGGGCAAATGTCCAAATGATACCTTAAATGTTCCTATAATGCGAGGCGTGTTAGTGTTTTTAACACGGGAGGTGTGAAAAGTATCTGTTATTTTATTTTATTTTATTTTTTACCTCCTACTACGATACAATAGACATAGGGCAATAATGTGCCCACCGACCATTCTTGGAACAGTCCAAACTCCCAACCGTAGAATAAGTAAGCCCACCAGTGATGTGATTGATGTGCCATGTGTGTTTTCACATGATTCCCCGTAACTTTGCATCCAGACGGAGTTACGGGGAGCAACATATATGTGTGTATTGCTGTGGACTTGAGGAATCTAATGGAGAAATAATTAGAGCAATAGTTAGTGTTTTAACAGCTTAAAACACAAATGTCCTGAGAATCGGCGAAATGTTCTTATAATGCGGTAGCTCTTATAATGAGGGTTATACGGTATGTCGGCTTCCAGAAGGCTGATTTGGATGGAACAAAGAGGGCTCTCATGGCATGGGATGCAGCGCAAATGAATTCAGTTGTTTTGGGGTTTGTAAGGGATGTTGGGGTTAAGTTATGTGACCCACAAGCCGCAAAAATGAAGCAGCGACAACTCAGGGACAAAAACACACCAATCTCATCTTCTAGATGGTGGATTTGGGCGGAACAAAGAGCGCTCTCATGGCGTTGGAGGTGGCACGAATGTATTTGGCTGTTTGGGGGTTGATAAATGGTCTGGGATAGATGTATCAGGATGGGGGATGAGCTGCAAATGGAAAAACCATGGTTGGTTGCATTTGTGCAGTGCTGTGTGGGGGGAGACAGAACAAGAATCAGAAGTTGAGGCTGCAAGTTGCAACACATGAGCTGGGTGAAAATGACAGACCGTTTTTTTCAGAGCATTACTGTGACTTCCTGTGGTCATTACGTGTCACATCTCAAGATTAATCTTTCAATAGTGGACAGTATTTTTACCTCTCCAGTGACCAACTCCTGTGTCAAAAATTAGTAAATTACTGAGGAATCACATATTCTGAGGTAATTCCACAGTAATTTGAAACTAAGCTTCCCAAAATTCCCACAATTTTCAAGCCCAAGTCCATAATTCCTGGAGCTAATTCCCACTACACTGATGCGGAATGACTTGGCTCTGGTTGGAAAACAAACTCAGTGACTTGACTCCAAAGCTAAGCTGCTTGGCTCCAAAACAAACCGGATCCAAGCACATGGCTCTGCACAAAAATAAAGTGGAACTGCAAGTTGAATTTTGTCATTCCTTTCAGGTAATACCAATTACATCTTCTTCTCAGCACCATACCTCTGTCTGAGAGCCCCAAAATCAGAGGGAGTTAGTTATATAGACAATACATTATAGTCATACAGACAATCCTTGGAAGTGTACGGTTCTGCAATACAATATAAGTTATTGATATTGTTAGTATACATGTCTATTACACTGTTTGATGCAGTATATCTTCAAAGCAACAATGATTACTTACTTTGATCTATTGCTATAATGCTTTGCCAACAAAGATTGCCAAATTGCAATAACTCAATCCAATGCACCATCACAGACTGTATAATCAGTCGATCGATATCAACCATTCCCAATTTCAATCAATCACCAACTAGTTCAACTTCAATCAATCATGACAGATATCAATTTTGCTCCATCAATCCATTGCAATGGATCAATCCATCACACATTTTCAATCTGCTGCAATCTCTTAATCCGACACATTCTATCAATCCATTGCAATTGGTTGATCCATCGCAATCAATTGATACATCTCAATTGATTGATAGGTTGCAATCAATTGATTCGTTGTAATTGTTTGATCCGTCACAGTCGATCAATCGTTCACAATTGAGAATCCACTGCAACAATTGTTCGATTTGTCACAAGATCTATTCATCATGGCTAACACCAGCAGATGCCGCACATCTTGCATGAAATGCCATAAAGATAAAAGAAATGTTCCCCAATATTCCAATCATTGAGAACATGCTCCAGTTGCCACAAATGTTGTAAAAAAGGTATAGTCTGTAACTTTGCTCACCAAATTTCAGAGGATGTTGCTTTCTTAAGTCAAGTACCTCCAAGGAACCAAGTGATATCAGCGGATCCGGTACTTCCTCATCAAGTCAACTTCTGGCAAAGAGAAGAATAATTGAAACATCCATTGGGAGCCATGAAGCAGATGAGATTGGCCATGCTGCCCTATTGCTACCATTTACCATAACCTATCCCAACTATGACAATATATTTGAAGATGAATTCAAAGATGGGGAAACAGACAAGAGTGGCTGTGCTACTCCTGTGCCTCCAGATTTGTCTTCTCCTCAGGAGAAGTTCTATAATGAAGATGACTTTGATGATGGGGACGCAGACAGAAGTGGCCATGCTATTCCTTTGCATCCTGATTCTCATTCTATTAATGAGATGAGCAATATCTCTGTGCATCAAAAATTCAAATCTCTGTTATAAGTAAACTCAAGATGAAAGGTTACTCGACACTTGTTTGAGTTTCTTCTTCGCTCCTCACAAGTTGTTCCTTATGAGATGAGTACTTGTTATAATGGCTTGCCATTATGTATAATGGCATATCAGTATTTATATTAGCTATGTTCATGTTGGTACCAATTGCATGACCAGTATTATACTGCTGTGTTGGGTATTAATACTGGTCAAGCCAACATTAATACTGAAATGCCCAATATTAATATTATATTTAGGAGTATCATTCCTTTCATCTAAATTAAAATTAAAATCTGCTGTTGTGACATGTCAGTATTAATATAGAATCAACCATTATATTTATACTGGACATGCCAGTGTTCATTTTACCAGTCACTGCCATACACCATAAGTACACTATACTGAGGTAATAGGCACCACGTATGCCTTATGATGATTTTTTTATGTCGTACACTATAAGTACAATATGCTGTGGTAATAGGCACCATGTATGTCTGATAATGATTTTTTTGTCTCATGCACTATAAGTATTTTACAGGTACTTTCTATGTAAGGATACTTAATTCCATATAACGTCTTGTTAGAATTTCATTATATTAATCTTATATTTTTAACACCTAGTACAATATGCAATGGCTACATTCATCAGTAAATTCTGCTTACTTGGAAGACTGGTACATTGGTAAATTCCTATTGCTCAAAATACAAAAGGCACAGGTGCAGGAAAATTTTCATAACGCAGCATCCCAATTAATAAAAAATTGAAAAGGATAAAAAATGCCGCGCGGCAGCAAGAAATACAATAATATGAAGGCACGCTATAATTTACTTTTACATCATGTTCAGATTTGACATGTTGTCACTGAACTATTGTACATTTACAGACTTCTGTCCTACCCACTAGGTTATGACAAACAAGTATTTGAAGACAGCAGACAAGCTGCTCTAACATTGCAAATATTTTTTTGACTATGCATGCGTTTGCGGCATCTGTTGAATCTTTTTATTGGAGACACATCTTGTGACAAAGAAGCATCATCGTGGTCTCACCCCAGCAATGTTGAGGACTACACAATGTTGGTAACACTTGATGAAATTCCAGGTTTCAACATAATAAAAGCACCAACAACCCTGGGACATTGAGGGAGATTAGCTGCTTAAGTGTAGATGAACTTAGAAGGGTTTATAAGGCAAGATTGAGTGAGATGGACCAAGACACGAGGGAAGTCAAGGAACAGCTTAAGAGGAGCATCATCATGTGCTATGGTAAGAAGAAACACAAGTCAGGACGGGAAAATGGTAGGGGGATTAGAGTTGGGGGCTAACGTCAGCAGCATGATGGCACTATGATGCTGTCAAATGTAGAGAAGGAGAAGTTCCACGAGTAGAAGGGGTTATCATTATCGGACCTAAGTTCACTGATGGACAGAAGAAGATATCTTTCTGTGATGCTGTGAAAGCAGAGGGGATTGAGTTCTACAAGCAGACTCATCAAAGATTGACACATTTCCTCAGCAAGGCCAGCAACAAGGAAAATGTTTCCTTTTTTGAAGGATGATGAGGAAAAGGATGATTGGGTGGTTGGATTGGCAAACAACAAGAGGAGTAACGTTACTGCCTCCACTGATGACTCTTTACCTCCATCCGATTCACCAAGATGTGTGATTGCTTTAGTACCGGGTGATGATGAATATGATTGAATGATGGAACAGATTAACAATGGTGAAAGTGTTTGTTCCAATGAGTGAATATTTTTTGATAAAATCTTTCTAATGGTGACTTCATTCATTTAGGAATAAAAAGTATTCACAACATTAGAAAATTGTTAATTACCTGTGATGAAAATGAATGGTCACTTGCAATTGCAATGAACATAATTCTTCAATTGTGATGAATATAATTGTCCTCTCTCAAGGGACATAATTGTCACTCTTGATGGATGTATTTAGTCACTCTAAATAGGAAAGAACTTACACACAGCCGCACCAAGCTCGGACTATTTTTGGGACAGTGACGTCCTATGAGAATGTTGTGTATATCGTTGATGACCGGAAAAGGTGGGATAATACCAATAGCAAGTTGGTTGAGTGACCTAGAATCCAACATGCTCTAGTGGAGTCAATACCTTGTTGAGTAGATGCCAAATGTTTTTAAGGTGAGCAGTAGTTGCAGTACGTTAGGAGCAATGGCCTGGATATCTTCCTTAGCACAATCCGTTATGTAGCACCATACTTGGAGGAGGTCAGGAAGTTGGGGACAAGCTTGTTCAACGGATTCTGTGAGGTAGGGCTTGAGACCTAAGCTTTGAAAGATATCAATGAAGTCATAGTACACGGTTCATTGAATGAAGTCATAGCACATTGGAGTGTACGCATGGTCTTCTTTGTTAAAACCCTTTTCATTTTCCCCCTTGACATACCTTGCATTGTGCAGGTGTATAGTGTAAATTCTCAGTGATAGATCAACAAAGGCCAAGAGAGGGAAGAAAAGAGGTTGTGAGTAATTGCTTTTCCGGCAAGTTACCAAATTAAGGATATGAAACAAACATCACAATGGACACAGTACAAATCGTAATTCAGGTCAGTGACCAGTTGTTACGAAAGAAACCATACAAATCGTAATTCAGGCCAGTGACCTGAAAAACGTGTTGAAATGGTAGTTGATCAACACTTACTCAAGTTGTAAAGATGTCTTGTACAGAGAAGTTGAGGGCGTCATTCATTGTGCTAAATGCAGCTCCCAGGAAAGTCAAACAACTCATACACTGATGCAGCGTGACATCCACATGTTTTGTTTTCTTCAGGGACGTGATGGTTGATGTTGGCGTGTGTCGATGGTCGCTAGGGGCTGAAGAGGAAGCGTCTTGATGTTCATAAGGGTGGCCGAAAGCGGAATCAATGAGGTTAGCAGTGAAGACAGTTGCTCCAAGATATGAGATTTGTGGAAGTTGAAGTAGAGTGTCTTGGTGGGAATGACATACCAAACAGGCCCGGCGACGTGTATGAGATGGGTTTGGGTGGACGTTATGGCATTTATGTAGTAGCATAAGATGAAGTTCAGGAAAGATTTTGCTTCAGGGGATTCAGTCTCCTCAAGACTTTGATGGCAAAATAAATTCTGTTTACCCGGGACGTAGTGGGCATGTTGATCTTGGGATAGTTGCAGCGTGTTTGTCCAGTATTTTGATTGGATTCTTCATATGTGACTTGCTTGGATCCCTAACTAGACTTGCATATAGGAATTCACAAAAGGTGGCTGTAGTCTTTTGGTAGGATTGTTATGAGAGAGCTATGTGAAGAAGCCAAGGAAAACCATTTCACAGTGGGATCTTGATGGATGCTCAATGAAATCCTGTACGACAAGTTCATCTAACCACTTGAAGTACTTCATCAACAAGGACTCGGAAGAGGTGGCAGGTCCATTATTTTAATAAGTTTTACAACCACACTTGTTGACAGGTATGTAGTGAATTCACAGGGGAACGTGGACATGTTTCGAGAGTGATCAGACGAAGTCAAATCAACCCTTTTTGCCAAGGTCTTAACGAATTGTGCGCATAGATGCATGGGATGAGGGCAATTTGAAGCACGTTTGCCATCGGAGATCTGTTTGCTGAGTGTGATGAGAGCAGACAGAACATCATTTGGAAGGATCTCTTGAGAGGGAGAAGTAATGTAGTAGAGAACCACAGTTGAACACTTATGCAGGGCATGCCACTTGACAGATCCGTTGAGCACATTGTCAAGTTCAACTAGAAAAGTGGTATCCTTTGGCCACGCTTCTCAGTCCTTCGTAATAATCCTATTTTGTGTGAAATGGCAATAGGTAAGATCTGTCTTGGAAGAAATTGATCCTCTGTTGGGATCAATGAAATGACCTGCAGCCAGAGATGTCGAGACAAAACAGTGGCTGGCGGTGCTGATGAAGGAAACGGTAGAACAACCGTTTCTTGTAGCTTGTGAGGAGGTTGTTACCAACAATGTAATTGTCAGGGTGTAAGTTGTGTTCAAAATACAAAGCAAGCAGCACTTTGAATTCTTCCTCCAAACCGGAGGCTTTTGCCCAAACCATTTTGCCCTCATCTATAAAAGAATTTACATTCAGGACCTGTTCCCATTTGTCTAAAAAGACACACCCCAGTCTTCTTGGACATCCTGAGGCCTAGTGGATACAAATGATGGGTCATCTTCTAAGGTATGAACACGCAGGGCCAGTTCAGTAAGATCATCGAAGGGGTGTGCATCTGAACAGTCTGTGTAAGCAAGGAATGTTTTCATGCCTGAGCCAGCGTTGGACATATGTTTACTGTCAGAAAGTTGGGCGGCAATGGACTTGAAGGCTTGGAGTAGTTGAACATAATTTCAGCTACAACCAAACTGTTGAAGAAAACATTGTGATTACAATTGAGAAGGAATACTTGGGGGACTTCACCAGAATTGTTGTCGTGTGTTGCGTAGAAGTGACAAACGATTGGGCAAATCTTTTCTAACAACACAAGGGAAAAATGGCACAAAAATGTGAGTATTTTTTGATACTTTTGTGTGTAAAATGGAGCAATCAATGAACTCAGGTTGATTTTGACCCACATATGCACACCCTTCCTCTTATCTTCAATGGAGGTGTGCTGAAGTTGGCGGGTAAAGAAATTGATGTGCTTTTCTTCCTGGTGTAACTGGATTCAGAGATTTGCACACTTCACAATTTGGGTGAAAAAGGGGCTGTTAAAAACAGGTTGTTGCTGAGTAGTCATAGAGTCAGGGTGTTTGCCATGTGAGTGCTGAGGGATGATGCAATAGGGCCCAGATGATTGCTCCCTTTTGAAGCATGCTGGTGATCCTGGTTTGCACCATGGCCGTGAGCCTTTTTCTGCTGCTTGTTTCTCACTTTGCATCGCAACAGGGTATATAAAAAATTGGGCAACACAGTGGCATTCCTTAATCTTGCCCCAGTACAACTGCATCATGAAACTGGCAAGTAACTTTGGTCTGGGGATAGCATTCGAGAATCAAATGTTGAAATTTGGGGGATAAACAATTCAATTTTTCCAGTGATTGGGAAAAGAGAGCTCAAGGATATTGGCCAAAAAGGAAAAAGGCAAAGTTGGAGTAGACTGAAAAACCGTGCCATACACATATTATTGTTCTTTGCTATAGACACACATATGCGCTCCCTATTACTTGAGTTAGAGGGGACACATACAAATATCAAGAAAAGTAGCCCATTGGGACGTATAATTTGGTGGTACTTATAATACGGAATATACAGTAATGTTGGTTAGAATGTTGATGTTATTATAAGGGTGAACAAATCTCCAACACACATTTTAACTATTACTAACGGCCACTCAAAGATGTTTTGCAGCATGCAAGACAGAAAGAAAATAATTGAAACAGAGGAAGTATAAAGTTTAAAATAAGATGGTGTGTCTAAGCTTGGTTAGTGGATGCATGTGCCAAATGCGTTTCTGTGTGCCTTGCACACAAACTTGCCCATCTTCAAAATAAGATACAATTTTAAAGGTATGCATGCAATCATCAAAACACTATGACTACCCACGTGCGTCAAATGAAAAATTACTTATTTACAGGTAATGCTCTCAGGTAAATTGTTGAAGTGACTGTTATGGTCAAAGGTGAAAAATTGTCTTGCTGGAAGAGAAGGAGAAAAAGTGGTTTGGTTTCCAGTACAACTAAGGTTTTGAAAAAGTCTTGATATACAGCAGTTGGAAACATTGGGAACCTCATCAGTAGGAAGAGAGCAGACAAATAGATTGTTGAAACACATCCCCTTGGGAGTGTTTCCTCAGCAGTGGTGTCATTTTGTTGGTGAGGTTAAGGGAAACGGTGTACAAGCATTTAACATGAGATGGGACATTATGGCAACGAATGCAACGGTGGATGGTGGTGCCTTCTTTGTTCCCTTAATTGATTTTGTGAATGGTGACATGAGGTATTTGCAAGCTGTGGTGGTGACAGTTCCAGCTTAGGTGGTGGTCTTTTCCTTCCTGTAGTACTGGTGTAATGTATGGATGAGAATGGCAGCTACAGCTTCTAAGCTGGTGAGTGTTTAGTTAGAGGAGAAGGCGGCAGTTGTAGACATGACATTATGGTGCTATGTGCTTGTGATAAAGTGTAATGATGTATTGCCATTGACGAGAGAGATGGGTGAAGAGATTGGGTGGGAAGATAAAATGTGTGGCAGCCAAGAATCACAAATATTTGGTCGATGCTTCTTGTTTAGAGCTTCAAAGTTGACTGGAGTCCCTGGCCGATTGGTGTTGTATATGTTGGGACCCCTTTTGGCACCATCCCAGTTCTGGCACTGGGGCACTGGGACGTTGCAAAGTCCCAGTGCCAGCACTGGGCGAATTTGTCCCTGTTGTGGCACCACCATGGCGCGATCATTTAGTATTATATGTAGTGTGGTAGGGTTAGGCACCCAGTTCTCGAACGGGGCGCCCAGTGCCAGCACTGGGTCCCCATTTTGGCAACGTGCCAAAACGGGGACAAATTTGCCCAGTGACAGTGTTAGGTCCAGTGCTTGGTAATTTGCAATTGCCAAGCAATTGCAAAAATGGGCAAAAATCACATTGCAAATCCTTGTCGACGTTTGCATTACCAAGGAATTGCAAACAATTCCTCGACAAATTCGGTTTAGCTCGGGATTTCTGCAACGACCTCTTGTTTGGCATCAATTCTGTTGTGTGACACCTCTGATTGGCATCAATGGAGCGTATACCATGTCCGTTTGGCATCAATTTTTCCGTTCGACAGTACAGAACAGTAGTCATTTGTAAAATAACTGAGAAATTACAATTCCTTAGGAATTATAATACAGATTTAATATCTTCGTGATTACAATTCCTTAGGAATTTCAATATCGCCCAGGTTTTTTCGCCATTGCAATTCCTTGGGAAGAGAAAACTGACCCAACATAAGATATTAATTTACGTAGGGATTGGTACAATTAATATCCCTGTCAGTTGAATGCGTTTCGCGCCAAATTTGGCAAACAACTACATCCAAACTGACAAGTCTCGCAAAATTCAAATGCGATTCGGCTGTCGTCAAAGAATTGTTCTGCGTATTCCCTAAAAAATGCAATTCCTTGGCAGTGCAAACGTCGACAAGGAATTGCAAAGTGGAGTTTGCAATTGAGGGCAATTGCTTTGCAATTGCAAATTACCGAGCATTCGGCCTAACAACAGCACTGGGACTTTGCAACGTCCCAGTGCCAGAACTGGAACAGTGCCGAAACTGCTCGGCACTTTGGACCTTTACAGGGTGATCGCGCAATCTGTGTCAGTTGGGATATTACTACCTGATATGACCCTCTCTATTGAAAAGAAATTGGTTTTCAGGCCAATTTTCAGGAAGCTTCGCATTAGGGGTACCTATTCCTGTCTAATGCATTCGCAATTTGTCAAGCGTAAGCATTTCATTCACCATGCCGAGAACAGCTGCTGCGGGTTGCCACCTGTCGTTAGAAAAACCCGAACGATCACTTGAGAACAAGAACACCGATCGTGGATCTTGGATCTTGTGTGTTGGTGCAAACCTTATGGAGAAATGTGTATGGTAACGTCGAGACTCTGCCGTTAAAGTTTAACGGTTTACTAACACACGGTATAACTGCAATCAGAATCCACCCATCTCGAGGATAGAAATTGATAAAAAATTAGAAGTGATGAGCTTCTGTAAGGTCATTGGTGGTGCCCTACATCATTTCTCACAAACCACCACTTATCACTGAGTGAAAGAAGCTGAAAGATCACATTAATTTTTCACGCTCGCACCTCTAGATAGTCGAAAGTATGAACACCAATGAAGCCTCATCCAATTATCATTGGCGTTTGGAGAGAAATGAAATGAACACTGTGCAGTCCAAGAAGAGTGCTCCAAAGGTACCCCAGTTGCTCGACACCGAATGCATTAGCCACCGCAAGAATCGCGAAGCAAAGCACCGGACAAGTCTGCAACCTCGCAAGTATCCCATCCAGAATAGCCCTCGCTCGTCTGCCGTTGTCTTTTCTCCGACTAGGAAACATACATCGTTTATCATGCCATTCTTTGAGCCACAACCGACTGAGGTCATGACGTTAGACAACATCCAATTCTCCTTCAACACTCCAAAGCAAACCACAAGTTGTTCGATCTACAGCAACCACACAAAGCCTGTGCCTTGCTTTCCTACGCTGCCGATGCGACTAGAAGATCTTGATAGGGGCGTGAATTTTGCACTCCTACCACGTCCTTCCTTAAAGCCGAGAATGAAGAGAGAATCAAAGGAAGTGACCACTTTCAAACATACTCACGGGACCCTTTTGTCCCACGTCGACAGTAATGTCTAGATGCAGGTGAAGAGTCGTAAAACACCAATGTAAAATAATGTTCACATCAAATTTTGGGAGAAAATGCAAATCCCTTGAGTGTTCCACATAAATTTGATTTATCCTAAAACATGGCAGACTTCTGTAAACACAAGTCTATTGCGTTCTTTGACAGGGGCAGGTAAAGTATTTTTATTGCAACTCCTTTAGCTATCGTCTTTTGTCCGACGAGGGGACGTTTAGTTCGTGATAAAAATAGTTCGAACAGTGCCACGCACAACACGACATTGACATCCTGACCAAGACCAACACAACCGATGCCACAACAAATGTTTTATGTACTCATGTCAAGATAGAGGGTTTTTGAACAGTGTATGTATAATAAAAGGATGCAAATATCTTCAGTTGTATAAAAACCCAATTTTGCCATGTGGACAAAAGAGGGTTTGGTCTGAAGGAATCTGCCACTTTTTCATGGAGAGCTATCTTAATTCAATCTAAGAAATGAATCTGTAAGAGGCTCACAAACCACGATACAGATCTTATGTGTATTAGGCATTCTTTTCATGAGACCTGTCTGAATGCCGATCTCATTTCATTCCAATCTCAGCAAAGAATCTGTAAGAGGCTCCACAGTGATTTACTGTTTGTCACTATATAAACTTTGACAGTGAACCATCAACAAGGAGTAATGAAGTGTTGATGGTGAATAGTGAGTGATGCGAGATAAAGTTTGAGCATGTTCAATTGCTTGTGATGTCTTTATGTCCAGAGGAAAACTGCTCAAAAATTGATTCATTTTCATCATCAATACAATTATACCTCAATTATACCATCTTCGTTCAGTTTTATCAGGGCCCATCCTTTTTGAATTTACAATTTTATTCAACACGAAAGCACAAGTTTGTTCTGGTGGGATTCTCTTAATATTGATGGGCCTTTGTTTATTTTTCAGAGATTGACCAGGAATGACAAGACAGCTTAGTTATGTACATTGCCTTTTGCTGGCCCAGTTTGGTGCAAACACACTAATCAAGGGGGTGGTGATGGGAAGATCAATATCTAATTGTGTTTTTGAAAGATGGTGTGTTAGATAAATGAATCTGCAAAAATCAATTGAGATCTTGCAGGTAAGGTGTGGCACCTGTACAGCCAGTTGGAAGATGTTGGATTGATTCTTGCGAGTAACCAAAAGATATGCCAAAATGTGGATACAATTTTGTACACCACATACTGAAACACACAAGATTCAGAGCAATATCATACATTGCCACTGTCACCACTGAATTCAAAAAAGAAGGGAAGTAAAGGGCCCACATGATTCATAAAGGTGTACTTCTTATTTTTACAACAAGAGAAGTATTAGATGTTTGTATTGTTGTGTTCCCACCAATGCATCCCAGGGTCATTTGTCTTTGAAATGTGTACAACGGAAGAAACTTAAGGTTATAGACAATAGAAAATGAATATGAGTTTCCCAAGCTCAGACAAGTCTAGTCTGTTTTTCATAATAAAACAGAACCTTCTATCACTATCCATGTCCAAAGCAAGACTTCTGACAACATCTCAAATACTGAAAAAGCATTGAATTCAACTCCCATTCTGGTAGCAAAAGACCTTGAATGAATCTACTCAGAATGCTTATACTCCCACCCTATTTACGAATCATGTTGGACAAACTTATTTTTGTTACTTACTGCCTCATACATGCAAATGCAAATATCATGCAAATCATACTCATCAACTTTTACATTTGGATCCTTTTCGGACGTCACTGTCAATACTTCCTCTGGGCACACATCTTATAGGTGTATTCTCCAGGCTCTGTATTGGGATCATTCCCCTGTCCTTGGCAAACTTGTAGGAAAGTCAATAAACTTGTCCCCAAGTACTGCACGACCAATTAATTTCCCAAATCATTTCTCAATCTTTTTGTGAAGCAGTGTTCCCTCAATGTCATGTGCTGGTTGAAACCTTTGATTTGCTGTACCAGTAAACCTTGTCTATACCCAAAATCAAGATTACAATTCACTCATTGGCTTGTCGTGAAATGATCCAGCAATTACACAAGTGTATGCCTTCACTAACATTGCAAGCAAACATTGTTTGTGGTAAACGTACCGGTAGACATTATGCAGTAGCAATAAGCATGATAGAGTCAGCATCACCATTCAGCTCATTGAGCTACTATCATGTCACAAGGAACCTCATTCAATTCTTCCAAGTCTGAGATGTGACTGAGAGAGAGGCAAAATGTTTGTTGAATGATTGGAGCTTACTTTTCTCCAATCCTGGTAGGTTCAATGAAGTTGGCAGGTTCTCAACCCTTTTTGTGACTGAAAATAAATCTATTCCGCACACACTAAGTGTGGCGAGCAAGTAAAGGACACGAAGGTTGACAACATGCATTGTTCCACAACTCGTGCATTACAATTAATTTTAATTCATTAATCGCAAGCACCAACGAATCAACAACTTGGCACCATGACGCAGTTTTGTTTGCATCGATGCAAGTCATTCATTTACACTATACATACAATATTCTTGTAGCCGCAGGTCTATAGGCAAACGTGACTTGTTGGTTCCATCTCAACTTGTGTCCGCATCTTTAACCAGCAGGGAATGGATCTAGCTCTTGCGCATACCCAAAATACCTGATATCCTCCTCCCGAAGCTCTTTCGGCTATTCCCCCCATTGGCAACCTCCACGCGCTTCAGAGAACTGTTCCCTTCGCTGGTCTTGCGAGAAATTGGACTTTTCACAGGTGCAGCAGGCCCACTGCAACCCTGAGGTGTACCACAGGATTCTGTGGGCGATGTTTTGACATGATGAACGGGAGAAGACGGAGCAGCTCCAGACCTGTTGATATTTTTCGGTCTTGAAGTGACATCAAACAAATCTTCAGAGTTGCTTGCGCTGATGGCAGCGGTGCTTTGTGTTGCATTGGAGTCCTTAGGATGCAGTGTTTCGTCATTCTTGGGGGGCATGACATTCGAAGTCGGTTGGGGTTTCGATTTGGTAGCACT
This sequence comes from Cyclotella cryptica, assembly GCA_013187285.1. NCBI lineage: Eukaryota > Bacillariophyta > Thalassiosirophyceae > Thalassiosirales > Thalassiosiraceae > Cyclotella > Cyclotella cryptica. The sequence goes on along the minus strand of JABMIG010000177.1, from coordinate 98,021 downwards.
GATGTCGCTCTCGTCTTGACTTACTGTTGGTAACTTTACAAGATTCTTGCCATACGAATTCAAGTCGTACCCTTCTGGGGGATTGGCGGCGTAACAACTGCTAGGATTGCAGCGGCTCCATCCCGTTGGGCGAACCCACCGGTCCGGCGGGGGACAAAGATCGTTTTGGAGTAACAGTTCTAGATCGGAGAGGTTTTTCGATCTGGAGAGGCGTTTGGCGCCATCATTGACAAGGTCATTTAGAATGTCGTATTCGCCAAAGACGTAAAGGGAGAGGTTGAGAGGTTTGTTGTTTTCCACCTGTGATGGGGGGGTTTGTTGTTGAGAGCCCGTGCGTGAGAGAATGAAAAACAATGCAATCACACAACAGGACTGACATCGAAACTAATAGTAACTCACATCTCCTCCTTCCTCCACTTCTTCATCATTATCAATCAAATCTCTCGCCTTCTCAATGGTCGCCGCCTGACTACTGGAGCCCTTCCTCAATTTCGGATTAGCGCAAACAACACTCGACCGAAATTCAGTCGAACAAGATTGATTTCCATTCAAATCATTCAACTCCGTCAATATCTTATTACTCATTGACGACAAACTTCGAAACAACTTCTTGGATGAAAACCTACGACCCTTGGAAGACGACGAAGAACCCGTCGTCGAACTCCGTTTATACTTCCTCCCCTCCTCGGCCGCCCTCGCCCTCTCTTCCTGCTCCAACCTCCGCTCCTCGGCTCTTTGCGCTCTCTCCTCCGCCTCAGCCCTCCTCTTGTCTTCTTCGGCCTTACGAGTATCCCTCTCCGCCTTTTCGCGCAGGGAGATCTCCGATCGTCGAAAGAGGCGTGCGGTATCATCGGCCATTTCCTCATCGGTTTTGACGGTGGTGCGATCTCGTTCCGATCCATCCGATTCGGTGGAGAGGACGGTGACCAGTTCCGTGGTGATGGAGGTGGGGCTGGGGATATCGGCGTCTTGGACTACATCGCCTTCTTCGGCGATGCTGACATCTTGGAGGCTAAGATTTTGGAATCGTCGTTCAATGACGTGACTCATGTCATAGGTTCGAAAGGTGTATTCTCCGGTGATGGGGTCGATTTCTCCCAGTTGTTGGTGTGTTTTGACTTCACGGGGGGTGAGCACCCGCCACTTCGAGAAAGAGAGGGGACGATGGTCGTCTTTGTTGTTACTGACGATTTCACTGCTATCGGTGGCGGTGATGGAGGCACTATCCTGACTTTCGTCCGTAAAAGTCGCCACCACTTCTTGTCCATGGACAATGGCATCGAGAATCTCATTTCCGCTGGCATTGCCAAAACTGACCTCCCCATTGCCGACATTCCCACCAGCGTTCGAAGCATTGCTATCTGTCGAAATTGCGTCGCCATGATTGTCTTGCGCAATCCGTCCAAATTGCATCAGGGTCCTCCAGACCTCGGCATTCCCCCCCAAATGACGGGGGGGCATGTATTCGACTGGTCCTGCGGTGGGGGGATAATCTTCCTCTGAGTTGTGAGTAATGGGTGCACGTGTGTGTGTGTGTGTGTAATGGGATGCATCGGTGAATTACGAAAGAGAAAATATCAGAAACAGGAAATGAAACATTGAGGTGAGAGCTCTATGAATGAAAACATAGTCGTGCATGAACCACAGAACCAGATATCGCGTTGCATCAAAGGACATTCCATTGGCAACGCAACATAATGATTGGAGATACTTGAGAGACAATGAGGGCATTGCAGCATGGATCAATAACATAAACACTTGACATGGGCCATCAAAACACTTGGCAGTGTCTGTTGACGAGCAACGTCGTTAGAATCAACGTCAAGTGTTCCTCATTGGAGCTAGGAAGACTCCAACATGACCACGAAATCCAAAACAACAACAACACCAAAACCACAACAATAACATGATCCTACACAAGTCATCAGTCACTTCTCTCCCTCTCACCATTCCAAATCTTCATATAATCGCCATACTCCAACGGACTCTGCTCATTATGGATATTGAACGGCCGTTCCAAATTCAACCGATACGCGCGCAGTCGTGGCGGGAACGACGACGATTTGTCCGCCAAGGACGACGGCGACGGCGAGCCGATCGAGAGGGAAGATTCGGAAACGTTGTATCGCAATCGCTTGTAGCGCTGCAGTGCCGTTTCGGCTTGGGACATGCTGTGGAATACGGCGATGGCTTACTTGGTTCGTTTGGCTGGTTTTAGGGTGAGTGCGGTTGGTGACGATGGTGTGGATGTTGAGATGTACAAAGGCAGTGCGTAGCGTCGACGAGTGGTTTCTCAATCGCCCAATGGCGTCGTGATAGTCGTCGTCCCACAAGATGTACACAAGTCACCCTTTGATTCTTGCACGCTGTTCTCCAAAGTGCGTTTTCAGTTATGCCTGTAATGGGTTTGAAAATATGACTTGTTTTTATCCACAGAGACAGGCAAGAAGTGAAGCCTCGTCCTCATCGATGTGATGTAGCACTGCAACACGGTGGTACAATAGAATGGCGGTGGAAGGTCGATGGTGGAAGATGTTGTTCGCTCGCTGCGGCTTGGATGTAAGTTACTTTTATTTCTTTTTTATTGTTTGTCACACACCCTTTCGCCTCTCTTACTCCCATTATTTTTGATGGGGGAAGATTAAGGCAGTGCAGTATGGTATTGTAGTATTCATAATAGTAGTATTTTGCCTTCTTGTCCGTCCACGCGGGGATGTCTCTAAAAATTATTCCATCGCCACACAAGACTTGTTAAACCCACATCTTCGAAGTGTTCCATTACAAGAAAAAATCTAGCCTAGGAGCAATTTTCCTTTCGTAATCCCATGCGTTGGGAAGCCGATTGGACGGTTCACCGAAAAATACCGACATCCGATATGTATGGATCCCATAGTTTGTGGAAGCGTTTCTTGCACGATACGTACACTACCGTAGAAATGTACGTAATGGGATTATTTACAAAGACAAAAATTGTCCAATGGTTAGAATCGTGGTAAGTGAGGTTGTACCATACCTACAAAATAGGAAGGTATTGTATTTTTAGTACGATTCGTAGTGTAGAACGAGGAGAGACACGACGTACGTTGAGTCGAGGAGCGGTGGGAGTCGTCGTGGTTCACGTCTCGTGTCGCCTTTGAGGGGTGCGTTCTTCGTCTGCCGTACAGCGCTACGTACAGGATGATTTTTCACGAATGTCCGTTGCAACTTTTTTCTCATTGTCTATTACACATGACCGTTGAGGTTGGAATGCCATGGATTTGGAGCTACCTCTGTTGAGAGAGGATTGGTTTCTTTTTGTCGATGATCCGGTCACGTCCCCCTATCCCATTGATGAGGAACTTCCCGGAACATCCTTTTTGTAAGGCCAAGTGGATTTTCATTTCTGCAATCAGATAAAACATGGTCCATAACCACAACCGAGTGAAACCAGGGGCAATGAAACGGAGTCCAAGTGAACCTGGATGCCGTGCAACAGAGTCCGATTGAACCAAGGAACATGATTCCGTGTCGGACTGGATCCCGATTCACTTGGGTTCCTTCGGCATCACCCAAGTGAACCTAGGTGCAGGCTCACTAGTCATACAGCAGATGGAATGCAAGTGACCGGAGTCAATTTGGGTACTGCAGCTGTACCTGTACCTGGGTGCAAGGTAACTGAGTTCAAGTGAACCCCTCTACGACAGCTGTACCGATTTGCGCATCCTAGTTCACTGGATATAGCAGCGATGACACCAAGTGAACCCAAGTTGGAGAAATTGATTGTCAGTTACTCCAAGCTTTGAAAAAACCGCAAGTGAGCCTGACTGCTGTCTTTTCCATGAAGTTGCAGATTGTGTTTTGATTCATGGGCTTGACAAAATTTGAAGTGGAATACGGGAAAACAATTGATGGAAAAAAGGTAAGATAGATGCATGACATGTGCACATAGACAAGTGTATGTGAGTCAAACATACATGAAAAGCCATCAAATTCATGTGAGTCAATCCTCCATGACAAACTGTCTACCTTAAAACATGAATGATTTGGCTCCTCTTGGCCACTTCAGACCTTACTTATTCTTAAGGAATAGTGTTGATGGGAGTTGATCAAGTGAACAGTCCTAGCAGCTACCACATAAACAAAAGAACATTCACAATGTCTTCTGAAGGTTTTGCAAACACCCCAAGAAAATTATATCACATCCACTACAATATTATCAGAGAACCCCATTGACTAAGTCCTCAATTTATTCATCCTGACCGTATCACGAAATGAAAGAGTTGATAACTTTGAGATGTTGTTTCAAATGGCTGGACACTACAACCATAAACTATTGGATTATCAAATCAAATCAAAGCTACTCTTGTAAAGATGCATTCTAAAAAGAAATGCCAACAATTTTATGACATCACACATACATATCTGTCTACAAGACCATGGAAACAAGACCATCTTGTCAACCAGACAGATTATCTTCATTGAACACACACAACTCCATCATGATGAGAAATGAGCCAGCAAAGTCATTTTTTGAGGAAGGATGTCTCACTATTGCAGTACTGTACATTAAATACAAGATCAAATATGTCATGGTATTTTTACTAGAGAGGTACCTGGAAATTACATTCTGAGGGATATGAATCCCAAGCTTGACAGTAAAATTCAAAACACCTTGCAAAAACATATCTAAAGAAGGAAATGTATTGTATATTTTTCTTTTTTGGAGTTATGGCCACCTGTGTCATGGATGTATTTTTTAAAGATTTGGTCAAAGACTTTCCCTTCTGAACTCAGCAAAAAAATGGGTCAGAATCTCAAGAAATGGCATTGTCTGATTTTATGATACAATGTGTACATTTATCATCAGAAAGCCACTTTTCATGTCCATTAAAGTAGTCCATTGCTGGTTATATATTGGCATTGAAACAAACAAGATCACATTACTAGTTGTTGGCTTTTCAAAACTTTTCAGACCCTAGATACTAAACAGTTATTTTGCATGTATTCACCTATGTGACTAAGTGGGAGTACAAATGTATATGATTTATAAAACCCCATGACAATGAACAAGAAATAATGGATATGATATATGCTACTCAAATCTTCATCATGTTTAAACACACTCATTGACTATCAATATGAAGAGCTCAAAGTTATGAATAAGAGCATTTTCTTCATTAAATACAGACTTCATTGATCTACCAGCCAACTAGGTTGTAAACTCCGATTTTGGTTACTGTCTCAAAAACACAGTAACCAGTAACGAACCGGAATTCCTGCAGTAGTTACTGTAGGTTCCGGAAATATTAAGGTTTCTTAAGTATTGAACAAAGTATGTAAGTAAGTCATTCTCAGTAATCTTGCAATCACAGTAATCATGTTACTGTCAAAATTAGCAAATATTCTGGAGTAATGCAGAATTCCGCCGGAATTCCTTCAGAATTTACAACCTATCCAGCCAAGATTAAGGCGCACTATCTGTGATCATTGATAGCTACACACATCTATTATCCATGTGCACCCCTCATCTTATGTGCATTCTAAAATAAATTAACTATTCAGACTGGCAATATTTGCCCAATTTTTTTGGTGGCATATTCACATTTCTATATTCTGCACTATCCCTACAAATTCATGTTTTCAAGTGCTTTAAGATTCATTCTAATCATCTCCTATTCATCTGGAGATCTTACATATTTTTCATGGCGTGTTCTGATGTACTGTTTGTATCCCTCTTGAACCACTATTCAGAGATGAAGGAATTTATTTGCAGCACCTTTTTCCTGATGCAGTGGCAGAAAGTGCTAGACACTCTTGTGTTCCATCCTGCAATCAACACAATATCACACTCCCTCCATCCTTGCTCACTACATCCTACATGGGTTCGTTCTTTATTCCTGTTGCCTCTATACATGAATAGTCATTCTTCATGAAAAAATTCTTGGTCTTCATCACTAAGGTTTTCACTTTGTTCCACTGTAAGGCAGCTATTGACCTAGAGTGCACAGGGGAGGCACTGTTGTTCTTACAGGCTACTGTTAAAACCCATCCAAACCTAGGAAAGATCATAATCATTTGTTGTTGCTGCCCTGGTGTCAGCTCAGATTTATAGAATAACAAAACAGCAAGAATTGAAAGCAAGCAAGAATAAGAGTTTTTCAATCTACTCATAAAACCATTGTTTCGTTGAGCCATAGAGTTGGTCAGGTACATGCACATATCTCCATTGGGTATATTGAGCAATAAATGGTGCTAGTTTCAATGCAGGTCTTCCTCATTTCCTTAATCTTGTTTGCTCATCATAGTTACCTTTTGTTTTTTGCCCTTGGAATGATTTCTTGGTTCCTCTGCCGTCTGCCCCATCAACCTGCTTGAGATCTGCTTGTTGCTCTGGCTTCCGCTGCTCTGCTCCTTGCACCCCATGAAATTGATAATTCTTGCAACTCTACTTTTGTCCGCCATTTGACCGTCTATGTTGAGTTGTTATACGGGACTTTGTGGATACATTGGTGCCAAAATCCTGGAACTTCTGTCATTTTTTTGTCCTATCAGTGGGTTGATGGACAATATGAAGCAGGTTTGCTACAAGGATTGTACCACAAACATTTGGTGTAACAACAAATATGAGATTGCAAAATTCACTTGACCATTGGATGCTTACTTCATCACTTTGGAAAATTGACTTTTGTTGTGGATACTTTTGTCACTTCGGAAATCTTTTAGGATTCAACCATCTCTCATTTTGATGACACTTTGTTGCCGCACATTAGTGGTTGATGGTCATGTCTTAGATCAATCTGATTTTGAAGGCAACATGGTTCTATGAAGATGTTTCACTTTGTTAAGGGTTCCTAAAGCCATTAAACAAGTGATACCAAACAAGACTCTTCCATCCTTAAGATGACTATCCCTTGAGATCAAATTAGACTATTGCAATCTCATCTCCTTCTCTGGAAAATATGGTTGCAGTGACCATCAAGTTGCAAATCAAATTCTCCATCTTGACAATTGATGGATACTGATTCATTATTTTGAGGAGGGGCATAGGATCAACCATCAGTGGGATGCTTTCAAGAGCAGTCAACTTCATTCTGTTTTGACTACATAATATGAGGTGTATTTATTCTATTTTGACTACGTAAGATGAGGTGTATTTGACACATGGCATTCAGCTTGCAGAGGGATGATAGACACAAGGCTTTTTAGGGGTGCTGAGTATGAGGACAACCTCAGTACGTGGTGTATCTTGAAGCTACAGCAGCAGAGCATGTGGCAGAAGGACTTTGCACAATGTCTCACTATGCCACCAACAAGGTTGCAAATGCTTCTATGTCCTTGGCAAATAATTCAATCAACATGTTTCCTGCTTGCTTTGAAGACTTGAAGTGTTTCTTTTGTTGTCACTACTCTTGGAACACAGTCATAGGGGATTGTATTATCAGGCAATGGAACAGATGCACAAGCTTCCTTTGTTGCATGAGTGAGCCCCACTTTGGATTTATTTCTGATGAGATTCCAAGTTGCACGGAACTTCTTTCAGACCATGGCTTTCTGGTCTTGTGATCTTACCCTGTCATGGCTCCTCAAATTAAAGCTTTTCACCTCAGCTCGGAAAGGTAATGGCATGACCACAATTCATATGGATAGGAATTCGTACATCAAATACAACGGTCATTTGCACCTGGATCCAAATGTTTCAAAAATGTACACTTTTCACCTTTGGTATCAGATAGCCTCAAACATAACTCCCACACAAGACCACCAAATAGAAAAGGAGCCCTGGGTGTCCTAGGAGAATTACAATACCTCTCAGTCCAAACAGTGGATTCCATAGAATTCACTCCAAATGAATTTAAGAAGTACTTTGTTGCTGATGAAATATATTCTATGTCCTTCAATCAATTTTCTACAAAGATTAAAGGACGGGATAATTCCAATCATTCTCTTTGACTGACAAACAACTTGCAAAAGATTCTTCAAACAACCAAAATAAAAACATCATTCAAAAGTGCAGAGTAAGATCTTTCAATCAATTTAAATTTAAGGTTGCAAATATCTTTACCATCATCAGATGAGCAACATACCAAGGAAAAGTGATCCATTTGTATTTAACCATCTTGTTTGAGCATCTCATTCTAGAATTACTTGAACTGCTCTACCATTCGAATCCAACCTTCAAGCCCTATTTTTTTCTCTCTCCAGCTCTCCAGCTCTCCAGCTCTCCAGCTCTCCAGCTCTCCAGCTCTCCAGCTCTCCAGCTCTCCAGCTCTCCAGCTCTCCAGCTCTCCAGCTCTCCAGCTCCAGCTCCAGCTCCAGCTCCAGTTCTCTCTCTCTCTCTCTCTCTCTCTCTCTCTCTCTCTCTCTCTCTCTCTCTCTCTCTCTCTCTCTCTCTCTCTCTCTCTCTCTCTCTCCCTCCCTCCCTCCCTCCCTCCCTCCCCCCCTCCCTCCCTCCCTCCCTCCCTCCCTCCCTCCCTCCCTCCCTCCCTCTCTCTCTCTCTCTCTCTCTCTCTCTCTCTCTCTCTCTCTCTCTCTCTGACCCTTTTGCCCCATAGATGTTTTAAGGTGCTATATGTGTTTGGAGATGCCTCAGGGAAAGGTTATGTTTTGACTGTCTGAGGTTTCCAGCAGGAATTGACCTATGACTCCTATATCTACCACAGAGTGGGTATCTGGGGCTTTGATAATTTTTAAGTTGTAAAATGAAGTCTATTTTGTGATTTTTAAGGTGGAACCGTTATCCAATTAATAGTTAGATCGGTGATTACATTGACTGTGGAACATAAAACATCCTTGGAGCAGAGCTATATTTGTTTGCAGACATTCCCACCGCAGAAAGTGTTATTGTGAAGTGCACATTGACAAAAGACCTTCAAGGTGATGTTGAGCTGACTCTGAGTCTGATCCATTATGCCATTCATGTTTTGGGTAAGCACATGATTGCCGAGGGGACAGATAGTTGCCCCCACAGCTTCCTCATTGAAGGTGCAATGGAATCTTGTAAGATGTTATCTTTTATTCACTTGGGAACCCTGCTGTTGACAATGCAACTATAATATTGACTTGGATTCATACTGTGGTCATTTCAGAGGATTGGTACCCGTTTGGGCACAGTATCACTGAGTGTATCTTGGGAGGATCCCACTGCATTTGCATTCACACGCATTGACATTCTGGTTTAATTCATCTTTTTTCTCCCCCTTGTATCTTGGCAGATGCTGCCTTGGAGGATGTATAGCAGCCAAACACAAACACACTGACATGCCAATGCAAGGAGACATTGAATTTTGATTGAATTCTTGGTGGCCAGATGTTCATGTTGTCATTCCTTTTCAGGTTGAAACAAAATATTGGACACCGCGACTCTTGTATGCCTCAGGATCATCATGCAAACCCTGAAACCAAATTTGGCAAAGCTTTAGGCACTATTGCCTGCCACATCCACGAGATTTTGTTCAGTGTGTCCTTTTGTTACAAACTGCACAAGGCACAAGAACCCCGCCTACCCATCATGTGGTCCCATTTCTTTGGAGGATTTAGCTGCGAAGAGTCTTGTATGGATTTATTGATGAAGTCCATCTTCGTCAAAGGTTGAAATCATACATTCAATTTGATACCATGCACAAACTCCATAGAACTTATTCCAAAGCTTGGATGTCATCTCCTCTGTGTATTAAGGAGGGGTCATCATTTTCCAAGAACATATCAAAAGTAAGAAAATATCAAAATTGCTGATTACTCTGTGTCCTTGTTGGGCAACAAACTCCTCATTGGCACCCAAGATCAGATGGGTTATGACACAATAATTCAATATTTCTTCTCAATCTCTTGTGTCTTGAAACTGCTAGAACTCATCACAAGGCCAATGCCAAATCAGATGATCCTGAGTTTTGATCAACTAGATGCACTTTGTGTGCTTGTATGCAAGTTAGCCATCACAACACAATGAGGACCAGATAAGGATTCCTTCTAGACTGAGAAAGTATAAAGAGACCTCTTTAGGGCAGATCAGAACACTGCCTAAATTCTTGATCTAAACACTTGACCTAAGCCGTTTTTATGTAATGTTATATTATGTAGTAAACGGTAGATACGTTGCGATGAAATAGTTTTTTATAAGCTTAATATTACTGTAGCAGTGAGGCATGAGATACTAGTTATCTCATGTGTAAACAATCATGGGAGAGATTGGCAGTGATATGTGGCAGTTGAGTGACTGCCCAGATTCAACTGTCCAAAGGAACTGTCCCATGGGAAGGTTCCTGAGAAGGAAATCCTCCATTGGATATTCAACCTAAGAAAACACCTACAATGTGTATGGTGGAGTCTTAGGAAGGAAAATCCTAATTGGATATGATTTCTGAGAAATCATATCTTATGACTTTTTGTACTTCCTTTGTCTTGCACAAAGAGAGGAAGACCATTGGAGGTTCCAGGTGGAACCTCTTTGGGGTTTACCAGTTAAGGTAGATAATTGGCCTATGTCACTCGCCCCACGATTGGAGAATCAGCGTGGCTTGCGGAAAAAGAAAACCTCTGTGAGGAAAAAATCCGATTACTAGCCAGACTTGCAGAAAAAACCTCTTGGTTGAGGGTAAAAATTGTGCAAGCTGCTTGTGACATTTGTACATACATATGATTGTATGTACTATATGAAGTGTAAGTTCTTGTGGAGAGGGAGACGTGGAATGGCTTGTAATAAAGCTGTTGTTTTTGTACTCTCCTAAGTCAAACGCATATGACTTACTTCCACGCAAAACCCTGATTGTCTTATCGTATAACTTTTGTGATAGTCCAATTATCACAGCTGTACAGACTGAATAGTTGTGCGGGGTAAATGATCTTTGTATACTAAGCATTGCTTACACGGACCATGTGACATAACGTTGATGAGGATCAAGTAGGGTCGGTCTCGTGTTGCCTGTGTTTCCTGTTGATTTCGTATGTGTGTGCAAAAGTGGAATGCCGAACAACAATTCCATTTTATGATTGCTACACTACATTGAGGCGATAGGCACTGCATAGTAGGTATTAGTGAATGGCATCTGAGTGTTTGTTTAGGAAAACATTGTGCCACTAGAAGCTGCTGACACGACCATGATGTGTCAGCAGGCCAAGCATCTGCTGGATCTCTAGATAATTATTCACTTATTGGGTTTTAATTTGTTGAAGACTCTGGCTGACTTACACTTGGAATCCAAATGACATACATTTGTTCGAAAGTGTAGTGTAAAAACTACACCTTAATTGTACCATGTGCGCACAATGTGGATATTAAACCAGGTCTAATTACGAAGGTGCTAATAGTACAGATATTCTGTTACTTTTTCTGTTATGCATCCTTGGTGTGAGAGTTTGTCCTTCTATTTGCTCTATCACCCCTATGTATCCATGGGAATAGTTGCCCAAACGGGTCAACTACCGGCAAGTGAACAATGTCAGGTCAATTTTAATAGATTGACTAGAATCAGTGGAAGGTCCAAACATCAACATCTAAGTCTTGTGGTACCAGGAGAGTACGGATTCATTGGTATGACATCCTTTTGTACGTGGTAGCACGGATCCTCAATTGAGGTCTGTACATGTACAACTCTTTTTGCTGGTGGTAATGACATTGCAACATAGTTAAATGTGCATGTGCGTACCTTTGATTGAAAGACATTGGTTGACTATCACGTTATGGTTTATGGAACCATATTGTGACTTCACAGCAAGCATCATGGAGAAATGAATTTTCCTTGATGTTGACAACATGACTGTTGTCTTTGATTTGGATTTGTCTAAGCTAATTAAGCAATACAACATTTCTGTGTATAGCTGCATTTGGTTTGCACTTCATGCGAACATGGTGCTCCATGGCTCTTAGAGATGTTCATGGTTTGATTTATTTTTTGTGTGAGATTGTCTTAACTCTCCACTAGGGATGCTCACAATTCTCTGTGCTGTGGTTTTACAAGTACAAAGGTCTTTGATCCTTTGTGTTGTTGTGCTCATATGATTTTGAGGCTTGTTTTTTGGTTTATTGTACAACATTTAGTTGCACTACCTATGGTAATCCCCTGGTCCTTAGTAGAAAGAACAAGTTGTTCTGGGGACCCTATGAGTCCCGAATTATGGATACCATATCTTGTATTCTCCGTGAATAGTTCTGAAGGTAAACCATCAGAAGTTCTCACAAGAGAATCAAGTACTAGCTATTGAGTCTCAGTGAGACCATTATCTAGTAAGACACAGTTTGTTAGATTATCCAATAATGTTTAACATGGTCAAGGATTTAATCTTTTATATTCTGTGCTTATGCATCGTAGGTTCAGCAAGCTGTACTAGGATGCAAGCAGCTAACCTGAGTTGGTGATGCTATAGACTTGTTGCAATAACAAATGTCTAACATATATGTGTCTCTCTTTTGTGTACCTTGTCTTGTGGGCCATGTTAGTGGCTTTTGTGACATCGTACCTCCTCCTCTACAATCCTAGTTGTGAGTGAGGTGAGACAATCATATTGTCTTGCCTAAGGTTCTCCCTTGTACTGGACCACCCAGTGACATGTGAGTTCCTTGTATAGGCGAATGTTTAGCGAGTTTAACTGCTTGTAAGCATGTTGCTTTTGCCATGATAAGACTTTGGGTCTGCTATTGAGCCCTTGTTGTCTTTTTACAGAGGTGTTGAGGTTTGTTAGTCAAACCAGTACTCGCTGCTTGGTAAGTCCATCCTAACCTTGTTTAAGGTGGTCTTCCAGGCTAGCCTTTGGAGACTATCATATTCTCCAAGTGAGTTCTATACCGAATCACGTGGCCATCATTGACTCCATTATATGTGCTTGTGAGGCACATGGAAAACCCATGATAAATGCTACTAGCGCTGAGTAGGTGAAACCTTTGTCAGTTTTACTAGGCATGAAACGGGTTCTGGATGCGTCAGTATCCAATCTAATGGTTTGTTGACTTGTCAATAAGTCTTAGTTAATGGCTGAGTTGATCTAGCAACTTCTACAATACTGTAAGGATTCTTTAAGCTTGGACAGTATTCCTAACTTTTTGTCCATTTCTTTTCTTATTTTAAGAATCACTTTTTGATTTACAGTAATTTAATTTTGTTTTGGGTGTTTTTTGTACAGTCTGATCTGACGACGGCTGTCAATGAAACCCTCCAGTCACCAAGGAAAATTTCCTCTTTATTTTTCCTTGATTATATTTAACTGGTTGTGCTCTGTTTTTATAGGGTATAAACCCACATCTTCTGAAAAGTAGAGGTATACAGGCATCCTTTTTTTTCCAAGACACCAAAACTTGGTCAAACAGTTTCTCTTGTTGTGAGAAACCTCAGTAACATGTTTGAAATTAAGTTTTTAGTGTTCAAGTGTCATTTTTTTGACACAGCTTGGAAGGTCTGCTGTTTTACTCAACCCCTAGGGAGTATTTCACGGAGTGGTTAGCTCTGTGATCATGAGTATTTTTGCTCAATAAGCAATGCACTTTAGTGGTTAGCTATGTGCTTGTTCTGTTCTGTCCAGGTGTTATTTCAACTTGGGTTCACAGATTTTAACAGACTTCTTGCATCAATTATCACTGGCAAGGTAAAATTGATCTTCACATAATATCTTATGTTGTTATTTGCTCGGAATTCTAGAACAATTCTAACTCAGTCCTTGCATTTGCCAAAGATTGAGGTCATATGCTGGCTTAGTCATTCTGGTACCATGTACTCAGAACATGTGACTTTACCCTTCCTTTGGAGTAGGAAGGACCCGCCCTGCGTGCGCCAAGAGTTTGACACCAGCCTAGCTGGGTAGGGAAAACATATGTATGTTCCTAACATTGGAACATGGGGAAGCTTGCGACTATGTCCTTCTTGCTTTCATTGTTACTGTAGCAACACCATGTCAGGGGTTGAAACCCAACATGGTTTGATTTCCAGTTGCTTTTTGTTACCTTGTTTGTGAACAGTGCAGCATAGCACTTGTGTACATTTTCTCTACTTGGGAGAAGAGTTCATCTTCTTGAGAAAACAATTCATGACACCAGAAAATTTCTTGGTATTTTTGTCTTATTGTTACATTTAACAAGGTAATTGAATGTCAGGTTATTTCAACTTGACTGTAGAATTCTAATTGAGATTTTCCTCTAACGAGCTCTTTAATTTAAAATTAAATAAACCCAAACATTGTTTGGGGCTCTGAATTCTATTGTCCTCGGACCAGAGGATGTGCACCTTTTTGTGCAACTAAGTTGCTTATATTGGTGAAAATGGAGGAAGTGGTCACACTTTGAGAAAGGCACCCAACAGTTTGGGGTCCAACAATTCGGCAATTATCTCACTTTAATCATTTTTGATTCGTGGACTTTTCTCTCCTTTTTGCTTGGATTTCAAAAAGAAATCAACAAGTTGCGTGTTTCCCGGAGGAAACCGCTTAAAGTAGGCAGACTTCATTGCAAATAAGAAATTCGCGAAAATTTTTTGCCATGAGTATTTCTGGGGCACGACTAATAGTCGATTTATGGGTCCATCTTGCGCCCCCATGCGTACTGGGACTTGGAGATCGTACTCCGCGTCGCTCTGACGTATTGAACACCATAGGGCAATATAACTTGCTCCTATGCCTTAGTGCGGAGTAGAACAATGTTCTCTCCTAGGCTGGTCCAGTGCGCTCATGGGCTAGGCCCTATGAGTATATCACACATAATGTGTGGTCGCATTCTGCAGATCGTGATTGCACAGGGCCATATCACGAAATGTTTGTTCAATGGGCTGTGCCGTGACGCGCTCATGGGGCTGATCCGCGATTGCTGGACAAATTCCTGCGAGCGGTCATTTTGCCTTGAGTGTCAGCCAACCTTGAGTCCCGCTCCCAACCTGAGCCCGTCCAGTGTCAAAACGATACTCCCACTGCCACCATGCAAGCAAACAAGGGCACTTGATCCTTGGAGTATACAACCCTTCAGAGACGAGAACTTCTTGGGGGATCGCGAGTCATTTAAGAGACTGAAACCTCTTGAGGGTCACGAACAAGATTTTTAGGCCTTAGAGGCTCTTTAAAACTTCATAGGGTCAAGTTAGGCCCTAGAGATATATTTTTGTACTGGCTTATTCAGCTACAAGTACGTAGTACTCAGTGATGTCACGGCATCTGCTGTGATCACGGGTACGGACTAATACTTAGTCTAATCGTGGTTTTATTTCTAAAACTTGATTATATACATATTGCTTTTTCGGATAAAAAAATAAACCGAGGCATTTATGTTTATTGCCTCCTCTTCAACTGAGGGGTTGTTACGTGCTATACTGAAAGTATGCACTTGTGCCACTACTCGTGCGTATCATACGTCACTAGTGGTCTTTTTACAACAGCAAGTGCACTCTGTGCTAAATGCTTACTCTGCTAATAAAAGCGGAGTATACCCGCATCAAGTGGGATCCAATCCTCACTGACGTAGAGGGCAGTTGTTCATGGCTACGTGTTAAAAACATGTGCCGGCCTGTGAGTGAAACTCACTTCAACTGGCTGAGTACGTGACTCGGTGCTCAGCTGTGGCTATAGCCTTACTCTGGGGGTTCAAGCAGCACAAGTTGCCCTATGCCTAACATACCACAGGTAGTATACGGCCTCGAGCGACAAGGGGACAGACAGACGAACCTACCATGGTCAACACATACCTGATATGGATGATGGATGGTGGAATGACGTACAGTTGATCCTGATCGCGCGAAGGCTATCAATTGATAGTGACCTAAGCCGTTTTTATGTAATGTTATATTATGTAGTAAACGGTAGATACGTTGCGATGAAATAGTTTTTATAAGCTTAATATTACTGTAGCAGTGAGGCATGAGATACTAGTTATCTCATGTGTAAACAATCATGGGAGAGATTGGCAGTGATATGTGGCAGTTGAGTGACTGCCCAGATTCAACTGTCCAAAGGAACTGTCCCATGGGAAGGTTCCTGAGAAGGAAATCCTCCATTGGATATTCAACCTAAGAAAACACCTACAATGTGTATGGTGGAGTCTTAGGAAGGAAAATCCTAATTGGATATGATTTCTGAGAAATCATATCTTATGACTTTTGTACTTCCTTTGTCTTGCACAAAGAGAGGAAGACCATTGGAGGTTCCAGGTGGAACCTCTTTGGGGTTTACCAGTTAAGGTAGATAATTGGCCTATGTCAACACTGCACACAGTGTCAGAGTTGACAAATCTGCTTGAAATCACCATTGTGGTATGGGCTTCAAATGTGAAATTGTTGGGAGTATGAAACAATCATTGTTGCCAAGAAAACCTCACTAAATATTGCACGAAAATGGTGGACCCAACAGTCAATCAAAGTACAAGACTTGGAACCTCTTGGGTCTCCTTCACCTGTATGAATGAGTGTAGCCCCTCCTTCAGCACTATATAAAACAAATTCACTGCCCCAAACTATTATCACTTATCATTTTGGAAATAATTTGCTACAATATGGTACTCTTGTTTTTTCCAGAAAAAACTGCTGAGACCACATCTGAAAAGCAGGAGTTCCTATTCTGGATATTGCATCATCTGCATAATGAGAACTGTCAAGCATACTGGTAAGAAGACACCAAATTGGCCATAGAGAACACTACACTGATGCCTGCCAACTATCCCCTAGAAGATAATGATGCATTCTATAAGTGAACACTAGACATAGTGTTGGGGAAGGGCATGCAACCAGCATTTGGGTATCATCTTACACCTGGGACTGCCAAGCAACTATAGAGGAAGTTCCAAATTGTTCTTATTTTGAAGAGATTGGAGTGCGACCCAAACAAAGCACAATTTTGTTGAAAATATTGAATTGCAGTTTCCCACTACCCGTCGACTCATCATTGTGTGCTGTGTGATGGATATAGGAATATGTGCCTCTTTTGGATCATGATCTTGCTTACTTTATGTGTTCTCATATGCCAGTATGCTTGGCCTCACTTCTCATATGTTATATATCTGTAGAGCAATGGAGTTGCCTCTTGGTATGGTCCCATCTTAATGTACACATTGCTGACACATTGGAGTCAATCAGATATTGTTCTCCATTGTGGAACATGTTGTCCCAATGAGAAACAGTATCAGATTGTATTCCTCACAAAGTACAGAAAACACAAAACCTTCTAAACTACCAATATTGCATTCTGCTAAGTTTAGAACTTTCTGTGTCTAATAAGTCAATCCTCATCCACTGTTGACAAACATGACCTTGTATCTCTTGTCCTTTTGGCATGGTGAAGTAATATCCTATAAAATTCCCACACATTAGGGTTATTTGTAAGGACATGGGTGTGTATGCTATGTTATTATGTGAGACCATATCCCAGAAGTCACGACCTAAGTATTTCTTTCATAACCAATTCCAAATCTTGTCTTGTGTGCATATACATCCCTTATTATTTTAATAGGACAAATTACCAAGCATTAGCAAATCTCCCCCACATGATAACTGCTGTGTTCTTGTTGACTTGACCTCCGGAATAGTCTTCATTGCCAGCAGCATGTCATTGACATCCCATGTAACAAGTACCACCATTCTCAACTTATTAGAGTAGATATTCTAAGAAAAACACACAATGAGATCACATTTATTTTTTAAATTATTCTGTGGTGACTTATCCAACACTTAATGTTCTGATCCTTGATATGAAACATGGGTGCTACAACTTCTTTGAAGCAATATTCTTTGTTGACCCATGAGGCAGCAAGATCTCGTTCAACCTAACTTGACACATGGACTCCCTTGTGATGTGCAGATGTTATTGGTTATCAAAGAATTTTTTCAATGGAGATATAAATACTGAAACAAATTATTTTCACATAGTGCATTCAGTTGGTTCCCTCATACTTATAAATGGGGCTTGGACTATTTATTCTCATTTTTGTCTTCTGATCTTCAATGTGTCAAAGTCGTTATTGATCAATCCAGCTGCACTCGAACTGAAATTAATACCATGTCCATCTCATATTTTTTGCTGTACTCCTACGTTTCCTGGCCATGATTTAACTCATGACACCAATTATTTCCAAAAATATCAACAACATGGGAGTAAGCATGCATGTAATAATTTTTTTCAGAGGGGATGCAAAGAATTCTGTGGATGGGAAACATATGGGGGGGAGGGTATGACTCTAAGTGACAAATTCCAGTGGTGATGTCAGCAAGGCTGTATGATGCCTGCAATTTCATGTTGACAATGTTGCTTTGGTTAGTCCAGATATGTACTACTATATCTCTTTAGCCAATATGACAACAATGACTTTATTAGCAATTTAAAGTAACCAGTACTGGTGGCACGTATCTTATGGACCCCAGGTCATGGTCATAGAACAGAAACAAACAACAATGTGCTATGCATAGTGCAATGAAAGTGGTACAACATAATAATGTTATTACAATGTGTAGATATATATATATAATAATAATAATGAAGTGGTCACAAGAGGGTGTTAATGTGCCATAGCATCACAAGATTGGAGTGAGATAAGATTGATTAATAATAGACAAATATCCATGGAGATATTGCTCACAAAAGATTACTGGGACTCAATAGGATTCTTGAAAATATGGGAAAGAAGTGGGCATGACACTCCTTCCTCTACGACCACACTTTCTTTGATAATTAGATGTTAAAAATCATCAGGGATAAATGTCGAGGAAAAAAACAAAAACTTGTAGGAATTGTGTGTCATGGAAAAATGACAAACCTCAAATTTCTTTCTCCTGCACAGCTATATAGAAATACAGTGATAAAAACCAATGTTCTCACTTGCATGAAGCATATGATGAAACAAAACTGGGATTTTGTCTTACTTTGACTGATGCTATAAGCAAACGTCTAAATGCAATTTCTGCAGAACCAATACATTCTTCCCCTTATTGATTATATCACTATTCATGGATGTACACTTATAGACCAGATGGATTTCAGTAGAAGAATGAGCTCAAAATTATCAAAAGCATCTCACCATGGTGCTATCAACAGGTGCGGTCTTTGTGAGGACAAACCACTGAATAGGATATGCAAACTTCTTGCAAGCAAGTTCTGAATGCAGAAAGAGATGTTCCAAATCAGGACTCGCAGGAAATTATGGGACCAAGAACAATTTTATCTAAAACATTTCAGTTGCATGATACAAATAACTATAATCTTGCTTGTTAGACTAACAACAATGATGCGCTCCTGGTTGCATCTGATTTTGATCCCTAAATAAATATTTATGCTTCTTAAGCCCATTATTGGTCTCATTCTCAGATTATTTCTGAAAGGGGAAGATTTTGAAAATGTACCTATTTTTTGGATGGTGCATTGTTTGAATTTTGGTGCATGTTTCCATGAATGGTACTTTTTGGCACTGATATTCAAAAAATGTATCAATTTCTTCTTTTCTGTGGATTTAATAGCAGTTCCTACGGATGGGTACCAGAATTGGAAAATGTATCAACATGACCTGAGCCGTTTTTGTCGCAAAAAATATCACGCCAAAATTACAGGTATTTTCGATAGGTGTCAAAGATTTTATTTTATTTTATGAGATTATTTTGCTACAATTGTGAGGATGGAAGGGCAGTGGAACTGCACTTCCAATCCAAATGATGCAGATGAACATTGTGTAGCTTCTACGCAAAATTGGTATGTTTATACCCTTCTCAAGGGTGTGCTCTCGTTTGGGGCAATGAACTTCTGTGTTGGGGAGTCCATGCCATCGGGAGCAGGGCAGTGGACTCCTATGATGGGGAGTCCATGTCTTGTGGATCAGGGGCAGTGGACTCTCCTACTGGGGAGTCCTGAGAATGCTCCAATTGATTTAAGTGCCTTAGGGTACTAAAATGGCAGATGCTTGGCCTATGTCACAACAATTGATTTGGTATCTTACAAACATATTGGTACATTTTCCAATCTTGGTACCTAAAATTACCAATACAGGAAAATGTACCTATTTCCTGTTAGTACCTGCTGGTTCCAACCCATTTTGGTGTTGTACTTCATTTTGGTACATCTTTCATGAACCCTTCTGTGTGTAATTTGTAGAGATAACAAGCTGGGGAGTAAAAATTCATTCACTGTGAATAATGAAGTCTAAAATAAATAAATTGCATGGTTTTTATTTTAGACAAAATTGCTTTCCAGCAAATGAATTGTTCTCTACCCGACTGTATCAAGTTTTGAGAAAGAGTCTGAGCCAGAAACAAATGTGGTGATAGAGTATTAGCATGTTATGTTCAAACAGAACACAATTAGAATTTGTCAAGGTACAATAACATCACAAAATCAGAGTGATTTACAATTGATCAACAGTTTCAAAATATCTGTTGGGACATTGCTCACATTCAATTAGTGAACTCCATGGGATTACTCAAGAGATTACCTCATACTCCCAACACACTCATGTGAACTCCACCAGGATACCCTTGGTACGGGTCAGAATTGAGTTTGGACTCTTTTATGTCAGATATCTTTGGCCAGTGGTGTGGCCTGAGACCCGTTGAAGAACGCAAAACCCTTTAGGACTATCTTGAGAGCTTAAGTCCAGCTCTAAACGTCCTCAGCTTGTCGCGATCACCATCTAAAATTAGCTACGGTTAGTGGTCTAAATTGAAATAGTGGTTCAAAGTCCAACACGTAGAAATTGGTATGTTTTCTATGCTGATGTCCATGTCAGATAGCGAGCATAGTGAAAATTGTGGGATCATGCCAGGATGATGGCACATCATGCGCATTCGTGCACAATAATTTTATATTGTGACTTAACGTAAGACTCGGACAGACTATCTGACGCTTCGCATCCAAGATTTTTTTGTCGAAACATGTACAATTTCACGTAGGAACGGTATGTGACCGCCTTAAGGGTTCAAAGTCCAGTCAAGAGTTCACACTCAATTCTGACTTTTATTGCTAGTGATCACCTATCCTTGGGGGAGTGAATTTTCATCATTGGGGCAATTGTATTATCCTCATCATACTCCTGTGCCTTGATGTGTTGGTCAGTACTCTGCAGCAATTTGACATGCAAGTCTACATCACAGTTCATCATCCAGCTACAATTAGTCCAATATGCATTGCCTTGTTTGACGTTGCATTCATATATGCCGGCTTGCACTCTGTTGGGATGAGTTTGATCACAACTTCACCATCAGCCACCTTGTTGGTTATGAAGATTTATTTTGCTATAATGTGTTTTGTATGCCTTTCACTGGGGTTTTCCCATCGGATTGTAGGAGAATGGTGCTCCTGTTGTCTTGGTATATGATGGAGTGTGTTGTCTCACATCCTTGTTCCTGCAAAAAATAGAAGCTCCATAAGATGTTGCTGATGGCATCATCAACTCCCACCAGATCTGTCTCTGTCTCTGTCTCTGTTTATCTTTTGGTGTTAATTTTTTACACCCAGACCCACAGTCATCTCTGCACTTGTTTGCCCTTTGCTGTCCCAATGAACCATAGTATGAGCCACATCCATGAGCCATCACATCAAATGCAGGATTTTTACTTGCAGTCACAGCTTGAAAGACTTTGTTCTATAGAGGTATCAAGTACTCATTTGAGCTTGCTCTAATTGTCTTCATCTGTTGACCCTCATGGCCCAAAAAGGTACTAGTGTTTGCATGTCTTTCCATGCCCGCGTTGAGAAGAATAGCAGTTGAGAAGTGCTTTGATGACATTGCATGGCCTCATCCTTGGCAAATGTACAGTCAATTCTTTGTTTGTCAGAGTGTGGAGTTGGACTGCTCTTCTCAATCCTCTCCAGAAACTTGTCCAGGTTCTAGCTGACCTACTGGACGTGTCCACCTGACATAGTACCTCCTCCACGAAGTCAAGGTGCCAATGTACTTGCCCCTGCCACCTTGATACATTGTCATCTCTTCTCTGTAGATCCTCCTCAAGTAATATATCAGTTTTGTTACGTCAAACTTGTCTTTACATGATATTTTCAAATTGTCAACATGCCAAAACACAGTGAGTTGTGTTGGCCTTTGCTTGTATTTTGTTAGCCATACACATGTCATATGTGTTCATGATTGCAGTCCTCCAATGTTTCCTCAATATCTTATAAAACAGGAGAGCTGACTTCATGTATAACACTGGATTTCTGAGTTTGTCCCTACACACATATTTCCAGTGGAACTTTGGTTCCATCCTGCACATCAATTCACACAACTCCCCTCTCAGCACCATGATGATTTTTTCATCAGCAATAGTGTGTAGAAATGTCCCAGGTAAGTTGATGAAAGTGACACCCCTTTTTTGGGATGCATCCACTGCTCCTGTGAAGAAAACCGAGTTTGTGGCCACTGTTGGAAAGGCTGAGTGATGCGGCATCTCAACTGCTGGCAAATTCCATTCCAACACCACTCCTGGTATCTCTCCAGGGTTATCAGGGTAAGTGGCCAGTGCTGGGTCAGAGAAATGGTCCTCAATCAATGGCTCTCAATCATCAGTCCAATCAAAAAGGTCGTTGGTTCTGTCAAAGAACCTCATGAGCCCATTTGGCTTGTCTTCTTGTCCCCAGCTCTCCATTTTTCTGATCACGCTGTCTGGTATGGGCAGTTCAGTGAATTTCTACCACTTGATCATTGTTTTGGTGTCAAGATTGAGAAAGTATTAGCTTCCTTGCATGTTAGGCCCAACATAGATCACGTTTCTTGATCTAGCTTGTTGCACGTTTGTTTCAGTAGAATCCGGTTCATCATATTTTTGTCCATACGCCCCAAATTGGATTTGGAGTGCTTTTGCCAGTCAAGTTGCCATCTTAAAATAAGTTCCCTTGGTGAATATTTGTCATATATTCCCTGTTTATCCACATACACATTTATAGATAGAACCATGTGGAACACCATCCTCTTCATCATATGTTTGACCATATGTCCCAAATTGGTATTTGCAGTGCTTTTGCCAGTCAAGTTGCCATCTTAAAATAAGTTCCCTTTGTGAATATTTGTCATATGTTCCCTGTTTATTAACATACGCATCCATAGCTAGAACCATGTGTAAGACCAACTTCTTGATCATCTGGCTTTGCATAATGTTGTAGGGCATGTTTGCTTTGATGCACCTGGTCCTCTCTTTTATGTGCCTTATCTCCCATTCAATATCAGGTTCGTGGTGCTCATTCCTAGAAGCAATATTGACTTCAATTAGATTAATTCATTTTTGTTTTACTTCTTCAAACTCCTCATCCATCAGTGGCATTTGAGAAACGAATCCTGCCCACCTGTACAGTCCCACCACCAGTTACAACGATTTTGCCAATTCTCTTGCTGTCCTTCTTTGCACAAACTGCACTGTCACATCTCTGATACGCATAGATAGCATGACAAAAAACGGTAGCCCCAACACAAACATCGTGTCTGCCACCAGCATCACATATTTGTTCATGATAACCAGTTTGGCGGGTACTGTTATTTACCCTGGCCACACTACTTCTGGTTGGCCCCTTGGCCATTTTCCTTTGATGCATGGCAATGGTGGTCCAAATATTTCCCTCCGGACATTCGTAATGGCCTTAGTCATCCGTGGTGAGTTGTCGAACAGGGACTTCTGCTTGACTGACTCACCTCCCTTCTGAAGGTTGCTTCATTGAGTAGCCCACTCCTGGTTTGCATCTTTCTGGCCAGTATTGCCCGTTCCACTTCCACAAAGTGTATCCTTCAAAGTTCTGTCAGATGGTCTGCATGAGCATTTTTGTCTCATCAGAGCCATTCTGGCTCAGGTCTATGTATAGTAACTTTGCGGTGGGACACCTTTTGAACACACTCTGACCCTTGGGTATGTTGCAGATAAACACCACATCCTGTTTATTGCTGGTGTGCACGAGGTGGAAATTTTGGGTTCAAGCCTTTTGAGGGAGGTGACGTTAGCGATACTTGTTTTGTCTAGAGCCAAAACATGCTCCAGGAAGAGACGGGCAACTTTCAACTTTGGTGATTTATATCGCCAGATGGAGTTGTCAGATGTTGTCAAGAAAATTTTTATGATCGTCACTAGAGGTCGTCACATGGGTCATCCAAGGTCGTCACCCTGTGTCGGCAGGGTCGTCAGGGATGAGGCATACCTTTGGGAATGCTGACCCGAATTTTCTCTGGTAGAAGTATTTTACAGTAAACAATCAGCATCTTAATAATAACAGATTTCTTATGTAATTACTATTGCTCTAGGTCATGGACCGCATGTTCATCATAGAGACAGCCCACAATAGAACTTCAGAATGCCCACAAATAAGTTTCTTTCCTACACAACAAGTAATAAGCTCATCAACACGAACACTGATCATAGACTTTGACAGCAATTTGTTTTCGACTTTCAAGTGAAGATTTAACTTTACTGCAAATCTCGCTTGAAGTCGGCACCAAGGGATGTAAGTTTGTTTGCCATGATAACCTTATTCAATCCAAAGATGAAATGATGGATGATTCAGCTAAAGAACAGAAAAGTTAAGGGCATCAAAAATGCAAATTAACCTCTCACCGCTTGAACTGCACCCTTGAACTTTCTCCTGGCATTGTACTTTTTGAACTCGGCCAAGTTGACTCCCAAATCCTGTTCAGCAAGCTTCTTGGCGTCCGCTTTCACCCACTTGTGATTCAATGCCTCTGCGGCCGAAAGACGCTTGGCTGGGTCGACCGTCAAGAGGCTCGAAATGAGGTGTTTCGCATCCTTTGACACCGATCCCCAGTACTCTTCATGGAATTCATACTGCCCTTTCCTAATTTTGCGAAATAGTTCTCGCTGATTCTGTTCAATGAAGGGTGGGTATCCGCCTAGAAGGATGTACACGATAACACCGAGACTCCACATATCAGACTTGGTATCGTAGGCCACCCCTTCCAAAATTTCCGGCGCGACATATCCAGGGGTACCACATTGAGTGGTCAATGAATTTGGCGTCAAGACCTTCTTGGCAAAACCGAAGTCAGCAATCTTGATGGCACTATCATTGTCTTCGGACTGCAACAGCAGGTTTTCGGGTTTAAGATCACGATGTGCAACACTCTTGGAATGGCAGTATCCTATGGCCTCAAAGAGGATTTTGCACACATCTCGAGCTTCCTTTTCGTTGTAAAAACTCTTTGACACGATACGATCAAAGAGTTCTCCTCCCTTCATCTGCTCTGTGACGAGGTAATAGTAGGAAGGCTCCTCGTAAACGTTGTAGAGTCGGATGATGTGTTCATGTTTAAGCTCATTTAGCACAGCGATTTCATCTTTTAGAGCAATTTCATCTTCTTTGGTAAGTTTTGATTTGGTTACTACTTTGACAGCATAGTGTTCATTTGTGCCTTTTTTGGTTGCTTCAATTACAACTGAGAAGGCTCCCTCACCGAGCTGCAGAGAGGTGTGAAAAGGATACTGTAAGCTGCGACTGATTTGTAGCAATGACGAAATAGAACATTCCACCCATATCAGCGCAAAGAAGAAAAGACTTGATTGAAAAAGACAATACCATCAAACAAAAGTCCATCCAACGAGGGGTCTGGAGCTTCAGCCGTGCGTGCTTTAATCGAGGAATTTCCAATCCTTCTGAAAGACGACGTTAGGGCAATTACTGCATTTTTCTTGTCATAACATGTTGACTGAAGGAAGTCCAGCATCTGCCTGTCCCGCAATCATAGCAGTGCAATATGTTTCTTTCTCTCTGCCTTCCCCATTAAACAAGCTGAACGTGTTTCAATCACACAATCAATCGCCGACATAGCCTCATTCTGACAGAAAGTTAATCATTTCTGATGACGTAAACCCCAGATGACAAGTTCCAAAATACACGAATGCGCTTTCGATGCGGTCCCTTTTCAGACAGAAAAGTTATCAAATGCCAAGCCCACAACAAGAGAGCATACTAAACCCCGCAAGAAAGAAAGGTGAAGATGATTCTTCAACTTCAGAAGATTTTGTCAATGCCGACAAGTGAACATCTCTACTAATCTCATCCCGTTCAAAAGGCTCTTGTTAACAACCAACTCCCCGCTTAACTCTTGCCCGAAGTGAAGCATGAATCAAAAGAGCACGACACTCGGCTCTGATGATCCTTCCCTCTATTTATCGGCCTTCCTTCCCCTAACGAACTTGCCTTAACAAACGACAAGCGGCACTTCCTTCACAAGAGTTCCAGGCCATTGGATCAATAATACAGAAAAACACTGAAAAGTTCACTTTGCAAAATCTATCACGCCACAAATTGATAAAAATCTAGATCACTCTTCAAATGGGTTCGAATTCATGGTGGAAAACTCGCCATACCCAATTCTTTGCAGAGACTTGATAATTTCCACGGAGCAGCTCGCAGGTTGCCGCGGTTTCCTCACTCGTAGGCCAGCTTTTCAGTCAATCGAGCTTGCACGACTTTCATCACTTCGGTTGTGCAATCAATATCATTACAAAATGCCACGTGATGAAACGATCAGAGACAAGATAGCTCTGCTTAGACCTCAAACTATGACGTCCGACCACAGATTAGCGATGGCTACTTGCGAAAACAAGCTCGCATTTGGTCTCAACGATCAATTCGGCGAAAAAATCGGCATTGACCTCTGGCTTCTCCCTGTTCGCGAATCTAAAGCATGTTTTTTTTCAGAAACGATCGAGCTTCAATATCGTCCTTTACTCACCGTACTCCCCCGCTTGTAATCGGCATCAAACGACTTTTTACCCGTCTGGGGTGCCGGCTGTTGCATGAGCATGAATATGTTGTGGCGGGAGAGAATTTTGTGAGAGGAGAATGACGTTTCAATAAGCATAAATTACCCGTTGGTGTAACATTGTTATGGAGAGGGAGGCAAGATGGCAAAGAAACACGCTGTACCTCGATACACCATGCTCCATGGCATCAAGTCACAGTGGTAACCCTCCCCCCGCTCAGCCACACGACTCATGATATCCACGCCGTCGTCAATTCCCGGACATGCGAATCAGGCACTCACCGCCTTGACCACGGCCGTGTTGGAGGTTTGCGTTTGTGTTTGCGGTTTACTTCCTCCGCATCCCATGATTCCAGGTATTCTCTAGTAGGATTTAGATGCTATATAGAAGAGTTGTCGACGATGAGATCGTACTGTGGAACGCGGACGGAAATGAATCTTGATAGTGTTGGGTAGTTGTGTTTGTCGTGGATGTGCGGGTGAGGGGCAGTGGATATGGTATGGTATTCTTTATGTCTTGTGTCAGGAAAATTTTGTGTTTTGGGGCGTCTCTATTGCCAAACCTGAACAGAAAAAATAGTACCATACCATACACCATAAGTCAGTAGTAATCTAAGGTCATTTTATATCGAGAAAGATTTTGGTTCTCATGGAAGTGGCTGTAGTCATGTGGGAATTACTATTTGCCTATCTACTCTTACTGTTAAGTATTACGACGTTCGTAAAAGTTCAGAGGAAAAGGGATATGGTAGTACCATACTATCTATTGTACAATACTAAGGTATGTATTATTAGACACAACATCATCTCGTGACACTCACAAGAGAGGTCACAAGACAAGATGCACATGGCCATTTTGTTTGGCTTCACCTAATAATATGAGCATGAGCCAGAACCAACAACAATTTTCAAGTTCTCCCTCCATGGGAGACAATATCTTGTTTTGTTTCAACCTTTCTCTCATTTTTCCAACAACCTTTTCTGATTCCGACACTACAAAGTTTGCATTGTAGCCCCACTGGAGTTGCGTGCATCCCAGCTCTGTAGCGACCTGTTGCTGTTGATTTTTGAATATGGAAAAGAACCTCTTGTATTGAAATGCAAAGCAAATGGATAATTCTTGTTTCTAGGAAACCTTTCCTTGACAGCCAACCTTGGTGAATTTCATTCATATCCATCTGTGATAGAGGTGGATTGTTAAATCTGCTAATGATTAAATAATATCAATAGCAACAATCAAGATTTATTCAATTCACTCGCAACAAATTATGGACCTTTTTATTCCATATGTCTGCAATGCTATGGGATGAGGGTTTTGATGGAAGTGCATAGGAGAGGCACAAACACCAGCAAACAAGCATTCTTAGTCTTAGCAGCAGAATCCTCCTATATGGAACAACAAAGATTTTTTGTTATTTGCACAGTAGGGGCAAGTTCTTGTCACCCTGTGATGTGTGATGTTTGCCTTGTTTGGGGACACTGTGTCATGAAGTTAGATGGTTTGGATGACTGCCTGAGGACAACCGGAACTAATCATTCTTGTGGTGATGTTCATGGTAGTTGTCAATTTTTTGCATGACCATGGATGTGTTGCATGGGAAAAATATTGTGTACTCCAAAGATACACACCACTTTCTAAGAAGGATGCCCTGTGGTGCAACAGTGGTCAAATTTGCTTTGGATTAAAGCTAAGGAATACATTAGATTGCATGTTTGGGGATCCTTCATTTGTGAGGGACATTTTTTCCCACTTTGCACAGGGAGAGTATAATGGCCAATTGATGATAAATCTGGCATAGCAAATAGGTGGAATAGACCACATATTCTACGTTTAATTAGGTACATACCTGATGCAAAATACATATTCTCCCCCTAGATCTAAGAGGGTGGCATGAAAGAATTACAAACGCAAGTATTGGGCAGAAGACCACCATATTCTTTGACATTCTGAGAGGATGGATTGAAAGTTGGTACACCAGGATGATGATATGAATTGAGAGGTGGGCAGTACACCCAGGGCCCAGGGTTTATGCTGATGGAAGGGATTCATCCTGTTGATCAAACCCATAGTATGGTCAAATGTTCGTACTAGAGCCTTGGTTGATTGGACACTGCTAAAGTTGGACCCATCTATCTCCCATACCTTGTGGCTACAAAGGAGTGCACACTGAGAGACAGATCAATGGGTATTTGTATATGTATCTTATATGTTTCTCATGATCTTGTGATGTAATCTCATGATGTTGGACAACATCCCTTACTCTCTCTAGGAGTTGTAATTTTGTATTTTAAACATAATGTTTTCATCATGTTCTTACTACGTGTAGCTCTACCCATTAGCATATACCCTACATTCTCTCCTGCTCTTGTAATTCTGTATTTTAAGCATTATATTTTCATCTTGTTATCATTACGTGTCACTCTATACATGTCAATCTATATTAACCTTCTCTTGCCAACTCATGCAGGTTTCAATAGAAGTTAAATAACTTAGGCAAAGATACTACTTATGGTATCAAAAATCAAGTTGTTTAGTCTTGTTCTTGTCTGTTTCAGGTCATTCTGATGCATTAGATGAATTCCTAAAAAAATTAGACCTACAACATCCCTATGTCAATAAACCTCATTTTTTCATCATGCCATCTATCACAACTATGCTGTCTTCTAACTCGAATGTACCATTGGGTGACCAATCATCAACAGCAATTCCTTTGGATGTCGAGCCTGTTCATGCTGGCAAACATTTGCTTGCTTTCCAATCACAAGTGTCCCAAGACCTTTTGGAGGAACCAAAGATATTGGGTATGTTGGTACTACTGAACATTTGCTTGCTTGATTTCCCTTTACCTGTTGCAAATTCTCAAAGGAGTGCAGCACACAGAGAAATCACCTAAGATCTATCAGAGGATTTGGATTTCATTGAAAGTGGTTCTCCCAAGACCTTATAGAGGATTCTTGTTGCAGTCACCAACTACAGTCCTCTTGAATGAACATGAAACACACACATTCATTCCTGGGAGAGAACGTTCCTTTGATGAAGGAGGGATAGCAAGCAAGTCAATGTACAACCTGGTACAGCCATACAACTCATCTAAACTGGATAAATGTTGCATTGACTTCTTCGTTCTATAACACCAGTCAAGGACATCTCATTTATCATAGATGTATACCAAGGAAAAAATGCTACAAATGCACACTTTATTGAGGAAGCATGGACAGTACCACCAGCACAGAAAGCTGTAGTAAATGCAGTTATATCATGTGAAATCTTGACTGATCCAGATGGCATGAAAACGGTTTACACGGATAACAGGTATACTGCTCCTGTACTTTTTGCTTCTACAAGAGAAACATGAAATCCTTGCATGTCACACAATTTGATCTAATTTGAAGGGATGGGATTCCACTATCATTAATCTGTCCAAGACAAACCAAAGGGGTAATTCTCTTGTTAAGTATGATCACTTGAATTGAATTCTGTATAGACAATGGAATGACAACATAATTGCTTTGTTCACTTTGTCTTTTGGTGTTTTTGGATCAGTGACTGTATGAAGATGGATTGGAGCTCAGACAATTAATCTTCCAATTGAAGAATCTCTAAAGCGTAATCAAGCAACAATTATATGGGTGGGGTTGACAATGTCGACAAGGACACAAAATCGGTTGAGCTTTTACCAAGAAGGCCATGTTCAAGAAATGGCCTCCTATGGGACCATTTGATGTTTTGACTTCATGCATGTTAATGGGTGAGTCGCCTGGAATATGGCTGCTATTGAGACTCCCACTGGGTTTTGTCAATTTATATTACCAAACTGGAAGTTTCAGTTAATTTTAGGTGAGCAAGTAATATCATTCTATGACATACCCAGCACATGAACACTGCATGTGAGGAAGCCTTGCTTGCTTCAGCAACCAAACCACAATGACACAATCCTGGTCCAGGCCCAAAAGTTTTGGAGAAATGTGTTGTGT
This sequence comes from Cyclotella cryptica, assembly GCA_013187285.1. Lineage (NCBI taxonomy): Eukaryota > Bacillariophyta > Thalassiosirophyceae > Thalassiosirales > Thalassiosiraceae > Cyclotella > Cyclotella cryptica. Next base: position 67,435 of record JABMIG010000177.1, on the reverse strand, counting down.
ATATCTTTTGAGGACAGCTTTCAGGCTATTTTGAGAAGAGAAAGAGATTGGCAGAGTTAGCCAATACAATGGAATCAAGACCTGATTTGATCACAAGCCAAGAATTGTATAGAGTTAAAAATTCAGTAAGTTGCAGCAATGAGTGTCGGTAACATAATCTCATCTTCAAGCATCCACAGTAGAAGGCCTCACCGCTGCAAATGAAAAACACTGTACCGGAGCCCCCAAGTGTACAGGGAGATTAGCGGAGTCCCCCGGAATGGGATATTCCGGCAACCTCCCTTTACACTTCTGTACTACTCCGGTACACTAGTGTAGTGGGGGGTTACTGGAGTCTACTGGTGGGTTACAGGAAATTACAGACCTAAACCAGTCTTCGGATTTATTTCTACTTACGGTAGGAATTGGTAATATTTTACAGGGAAACAAACTTCTCAGAAAGTCTTAGAATCAATATCAATCTAAGTAGAGGCTATAACTGCATTACTTACTAGCTAAAAAAATGTTTCCCAGTGGCATACCGGAAGTGTACAGGTGAGTTACCGGAAGTGTACGGGAGGGTTACGGGAGTGTATGGGAGGGCTACCAGGTCTGGTATATACTGTTGGACTACAGTATAGTGCAAGATTGAGCGGAACATGTGCAATTTATTCCTACTAGTAAAATTAAACATACTACATCCTAATAAATTCTGGGCCCGCCCCTTCATCCTCCCGAAGAACGAGCCTTAATGCCACATCGTCCTAAATTTTAGCCCAAAACTAAAAAAAGATACTGCGGACCATCCACACCAAGGTAGAAGGAAATTAAATATTTGATTGAAAATTAGCTGAAACCAAAACAATTGTAAAATAGGTTGAGTTCATAACAACTCACCTTAAAAATTGACACGCCACTGCCAATTGTTGTTGGCTACATGGCGGTGCCACGGGATGCCAAACTCAGTCTGTGGGCTGAGTTTTGGCTGGTCCCCGTGGTTGGCCTGAAAATAATTAAATTGGAAATTTGATGTAGTCAAAACAAGTGTAAAAAGATTGAATTCATAATGACTCACCTTCAAAATATACCCGCCGCTGCCAATTGTTGTTGGCTACACAGCGGTGCCAGGCAGGATGTCAAACTCAGTCTGTGGGCTGAGTTTCGGCCGTTCCCGTGGTAGGCCTGTAAATATGTAATTGAAAAAAATGATGTGTTGTGAGTATATTGTTAGAAAGCAGGGCAAGTTCACAATGACTCACCTTCAAAATAAACCCTCCGCTGCCAATAGTTGTTGGCTGTGTAGCAGTGCCAGGCGGGATGCCAAACTCAGTCTGTGGACTGAGTTTCGGCCTTTCCTGTAGTAGGCCTGTTAATATTTAATTGAAAAAAATGATGAGTGGTGAGTATATTGTTAGAAAACAGGGTGAGTTCATAATGACTCACTTCAAAATATACCCCACTGCTGCCAGTTGTTGTTAGCTTTGCAGCAGTGCCAAGTGGGATGTGGGATGCCAAACTAAGTCAGTGGGCTGAGTTTTGGCCGTTCCTGTTGTAGGCATGTAAATATTTAATTGAAAAAATGTGTCGTTAGTATATTGTTAGAAAACAGGGCGAGTTCCTATGAAGTCACCTTAAAAATTGACCCGCCGCTGCCAAATGTTGCTGGTTTTGCAGCGGTTCCAGGCTGGATGCCAAACTCAGCCTGTGGGCTGAGTTTAGGCCGTTCCTCCAGTAGGCCTGTAAATATTTAATTGAAAAAACTGATGTGTTGTGAGTATATTGTTTGAAAACAGGGCGAGTTTATAAAAACTTACCTCCATTTCGCACCCGCCGCTGCCAAATGTTGTTGGCTACACGGCAGTGCCAGGCGGGACGCCAAACTCAGTCTGCTGGCTGAGTTTTGGGCGTTCCAGTGGTAGGCCTGTAGAAAATGGATTGAAAAAAATTATGAGTGCTGAGTAATAAAACTGTAAAAAAGGCAAGTTGCCAATTGTGGTTGGCTAGACGGCAGTTCCAGCCGGGATGCCAAACTCAGTCTGTGGGCTGAGTTTCGGCTGGTCCCATAGTAGGCCTGAGTTGAATAATTGAACAAAGAGCGAGTTTATAAGAGCTTACCTTCATATTGCACTCGCCACTGCCAATTGTTGTTGGCTATACGGCGGTGCCAGGCAGGACGCCAAACTCAGTCTGTGGGCTGATTTTTGGTCGTTCCCGTGATGGGATGGTGGGGTATCAATGTAATTGAAAAAAATGGGCGTGAAGAGATAGAAGTGAGAGAGAAGTGAGAGGCACCCCCCTACAGTTGCTGTTGGTTCAAGCACCTGTATTGTAGGTATGTTGTATCATACACTATACTGTAGGCAATAATATACGTAAGTATGGTACTGGTCAAGATTTTGAGGACCGATGAGAGGTTGCGCAAGAGTGAGGTACTGTGATACAAAGGAATAAATACCAGTTATGGAGCAACACGGTAGCGAATTTCAGCCCAAATGTGTTATTCTTGTGTTCGCATTTTTTTGGCACAGTCACTTCTGATAGTACTTATACTCATTAGGCCTAGCCAGTGAAGACACACATCTGGTACGGGAATTCTCTAAATTTGTACTTAATTCCTATTTTGACTGCTTTGAGAGATTTGGCAGATTAGGGTCCTAACCTAGCCAGTGAATGACGTACTTGTGGGACAGGAATTCTCAACATTCATGTTTAATTCATTTATGGAGTTTGTTTAAAAAATGGCAGAACATATATAAAACCAACCGATCAGAAAATAAATATGGGACCAATAAGCCACCGCCAAAAAAAATAGAAGACCAAGCCTAGAATTGCGACCAAAACTAGACTCAACAGTGATCTTCCTTTTTGTAACTCGTGATTCGCAAAATGTCAGTCATGAACCACACGAACACTCGCAAGATTTTTTTGCTTCAAAGCTTAGTGTGATAAATTTAACTAGGGCTTAAACAATGTGTAAAAAAACCGGTAACACACCCGTGCACTCTTGAAACTTCCGGTAACCTCCCTCTACACTCTGGTGTTTTGAGAATGTACCGGAAGGTTACCGGTGTTATTCGTTTGCAGTGACTTGTTTCAAAATTGTGCATCGTCCCATTGTAGAAGGTCTCAGGAAGCCCAATTTCTAAGTTTTGTTACATATCTCAGTATGATGAAGGTACTGGGAAGGTAGAGATCATCCATTCTAATCGTACTGATCATTCTCATTTTTTAGTATTATTTGCATAGCAAATATGGACTAGACAAAAATAGAAAAAGGAATAGTGACATTGGGAATTGAATAACTAATAAATAAAAATATAATTGTGCTCAAAAATCAAATGGAATATTGCATTTTTATAATCTCAACCCCCTGCAAGAAGCATACTAGCAATACAAACAGGTGGTTAGACAATTATATCAACTGTCAACTTTGTCATAAGCCACCTCAGCAACATTTTCTACTTTATTCAAGCAGTAAAGAAAACTTCAGATGCCTCAATGTCACAGATATATTTTTTGCGTCGGTGCATTATTCATCAACAAATATAACTGTCCAACGAATAACATTAGACTCATTGATGAACTTGCAAGCACGAAAAATGGGATAGACTTTGTTCTAAAAAGACACACAAACCTTAACTTTCATCCCGCCATCAAAATTGATGCTGTCCATAAAGAAATATTCCTTCAAAGGATTCTTCAATCCCTTCATCTCCTTCACCTTCATCATCATTGTCGCTGTGTCCAGTGTAAACACCGACAGGTTCAGGACACAAGCCACAGCTGAAGTTGAAAACTCATTCAGGGATGCATACTCAAAGCTTGCCCACAAGAAACTTGTAATATAAATGATTGCTCTTGTGACTGGAATCCATTGGTGGACTCAAGGACTCAAACTCAGCCTCCAAATCTTCTTTATAGAAGAATTTCTTACATGGTTTGTAGTTGCAATCTTGACAAAGCACTGTAACCAAAAGTATAATAAAATATTTTATGGATGACAGCAAATGCAGAGTGGCTGTCCAATTGACAATGCAATTGAGACAGAATAGCAGCAACAAAATTGAGCACCACTACAATCATTGTTTACATGTCCTATGAGGAAAAAGGTGATGATGAAGTTGGTTGTCCAAAAACATGCACAAAGATATGTTTCAAGTTCAAGATAAAGTGATGCAACGTAAACAGCTTTAACATATGCACGATTGTGCATACTTTGTAAGTACATCTTAAGCAGAAATTTGCATAGTCAAAGACTATTTCGACGAATTGGCACTGGAGGGTAATAGGCGCATTGAAAACTGTCTTCATTGATTCTCCATCATTTCTTTCACTTATGATCATATGCAATCCTTGAGTCATCGAGTTTGAAAACGTCATCCCAATAGTATGGCTCCATGGGCGACAAATCCTGTCAACTCTCAATGAGTTATAAAGGATGGTTTCTTTGATAGGAAGAGTAGGATTTACTCTCCACAACAATGGAACCTGTGTGACGTTTAAAATGGAATTACACATCAATGAGATAATCAAGAATACATTGGTCTTTGCACACAAACTCGGACAAGAATGTAAGAACAAGATTATTGTCTTTCTTTTTTATCCTTCACATTACAATAAGCAGACAAGAAAAATTGCCTAAGTGACTTTCGTATTGAAAAAATGTGGAGAAAAATGCAACATTTTTGAACACAAATACCACAATAAACCAGTAAGTCTGAGTGATCCCATGAAAGACCTCTTACATTTGCTGGCCAAGTGTCCACATTGAAGCAACAATCAACGATGCAAAAGCTGTGGAAACAAATCCAACTAAAGACACACAATAATCATGTGATTGTTATGGTGAAACAGCAGACATGCAATTTCAGTTGTTCTAGCAACACCATCCAAATTTTCATTGAATTCATGAGTTGGGTCAATCCATACAATTGTTCTTTTATAGTAAAAACTTACACTTACATACTTGTCCAACCATTGTTTTGATCATCTGGAATGAAACATGAGCATATTCCTTCTTATGACAAAATTAGTCCATTTCTAAAATATTTGATGCTGAAGCACAACTACAATTCACATGAAGCAATGGAGGCCAGAGTTGTACAGACCAAGAACTGTTCTCTCTTGTTTTTGGGTTTGACACATAAAAGTTGACACATAAAACTAAAATCAGTATATAAGCAAGTTTTGAGGAGCCGACCAACGACAACGGCACTTAAAATTTCCTTGAGAGGTTGGTTGAATACCAGTGTACCAAAAAGCATAACTTTCCGGCATGAGTATCTGTCCAGCATATACCTCTGCTGATGACAAGTGAATAATTTGTGTCTCACCATACCTCACATGAGTCTCCCATAGTGCGGAACAACCATGGTAATAACCCCTGTAAAGGGTGAGAAGCCAAACTGGAAAACAATTTCTTTTGTTGCTTCCTTATAATAATTGAAAGAAATAATGATGGGTGTTTGGGATTGATCAAAAGTGAGAGAAACAAGGATGATATAGGAAGAGCCCCCCATTCAAGAAGTAATAATGCTGGTAGCGATGGTAAAAAGACAGCTGCCACAATGCTGTCTCCTTGGTGGCCATGGCACTTCTCAATGCGATGCAAGACAACGGAGGATTGGCTTTGCCACGTTCTGCCGTGTTGCATAACTTTTAACTATGTATTCTGCGCTGGTTTAGAGTTTAGAAGAGGGGTTAATGGATCTGGCTCTAAGCATGTGCAGTCAAGCAGTTACTTGTGTTGTTAAAATCCATGACAAAGTACCTATGAAAAATGAAAGCAAAAGAATACAGTTTTGATACCACCCACCGCCCCTCCATGTAGCAGCCTTCAAACATGACACTTCAAAATTCAGCACACGTCTTCTCCACAGCCCCACTGCTTCCGCTTCCCATACTGCTGTGACTTAACGTATAAATATGACTCAACGTGCTTTCATCGTGCCAAGATTCTGAATAATCAAATTTGATTTGATTATGCAAAACGCTTAAATCGTCATTCTTCCAGGCTTTGGATATTGAAACCCCATCGTTGAATTCTTTTGTCCGGGATTGTCGACGCAGGAAGGATCGCTGCTCATTCCACTGTTTTGGTCGATCAGTATGGTCGATGTTGTCCATTAGTTTGTTTGAACCATCTGTTCGGCAGAGCGCGGGTCTTTTACTGCTGTCATCGCATTCGGGGTTGGACTCGGCAGTTTTCATTTTTCTTGACTTGATCGTATGTCTGTGCAACTTAATTGAGGTGGTGATGTATGTTTGCTAGATGTTGATTGAGATTGTGTTTTATTCTATGTCAATTCTTTTCACGCAACGTTGCTGAAGTGAAAAAGTAAGCTGAATGATGCCTTGACACGGAAACTGAAATGGGGCTACCTTGGGGCTACTACTGTACATCTACAATTTTACACAGGTGTCAAGGGACTTTCGCACTGTACAGTACAAGACTGGGAGGAAGTTGTTTGCAGCGCTTTATGAGTTAAATATTGTACTATTCGCTCGATGTCATCGATCGCTCCAAAATTATTGTGCACCGGAGTTCTCGTGTCCGTGACTTGTTTTGTCCGTGGTCCTTTGGTTTTCTTCGTATTGTCCCGAAAAAATCACTCGACAAGTGAAGGCCGTAGGTGTCATAATTGTGTCATAATCATCTCTAGTCTACCTTGTCGTGGTCTTGGATGGTCATTACCTCCTCTTCTGTTAGTTTGCGACAATAGAATGTCCACGGCAATAGCTATAAATCTTCCATGATAACATCGTCTATGGTCCCTCAAAATGATGTGTATCTTATTTTTTTGTTTGAAAAACATAAGCCCATCACATCATTGTTTTGGTGACCAAACTCAATCACTATACCCCTAAACGTTGCACAGCCACAAATAGGCACCAATACTGTCGAAATCTATCTCAACGTAGCTAAACTCCCCAAAGCCTCGTTCCAACCTCCCGCCAAAGTATATAGACTTACTGATTCCTATTTACAATTTTATTTGTCAGATTCAAGTTGGATCGCTTGAACTCTCCCAACGGAAGATCAATGTCGCTCGGCGATATGTAAATATTCATCAATGAAGGTTTATGAAAGAAATGTTCTCGCTGATGGGTGCTCACAATTTCACAATTTGATGCCTCCATGAAAATTGTTCCACTCCTAGGCGCGACGTACTTATTATTGGCACAGAGTCCGCCTCGACAGGAGGCCATCTTTCGAATGCCGTGATCATTCGTCGACCTCCTTTGCGGGAAGTTGCGCATCGTTGTTATATTATCATTCCATTGATTCTTTCATTGGCAAAACACAGTCCGACTGCCTTCATTGCTGATTGGTCACATCTTGTGATCACATTTATGCATTGACAACATTCTTACAGAAGTTGGTTGATTGGATGATATGAACAGCCTCTCGAGATAGTGAAAACGAAAAGCGGCTTATCTTGTTAGATTCCCAAGACAAAACAACTATCGATCTGAATCGAACCAGATTAGCTCGATCTACCACCTACCTCAATTTATTGCATTCATCATAGAGTAATTCAAAATGATGATGCGACGCTCCCAACGAGAATCGCGCCAACCCGAAGAAGAAGGCCGTAAATCCAAACCACAACCACAAACATCCCCAGCGAGCGCGCCGCCATCCTTCCCCAAAACGCGCTGTTACCGCCTCAACCTCGAAAAACCCTTCGACCTTTCCTCAGCGGCATCTTGCTCCTCGCCCCTCTACCGCAATCGAGACTATTCCGGCCCCATCTCCGAAGCCGACCTCCCTCCCGTACAAGGGCCCGCCGAATATTACCCCCCGCCGCACCTATGTCGTCAAGACGAACTGCGTCGTCATTCGTGGGGTGGATCGGGGCATAGTTCTGCCGTGGATCTCATGGCGAACCTCCAAGTTTCGGAGTCGACGGATTCTCAGTCGAAGAACGAGACTAGTGTGGCCATTTCGACGGCGAGGATCTTTCGGGGGATAACGGTGGATCGGAATGGGGTTATTCTGACGCAGAATGCTAGGGCTATGAGGAGTAGGAAGAGTGGCGAGAAGAGTAAGGTTGGAGAGAAGTCGAGGCAGGCGGCCAAGATTGATAAGGCCAAGGATTTGATTGATGATGTTTTGGAGGCTGGGGTTGGGATGGATAGTAATGTGAGTGAAGAAAGCTGTGGCCTTGGCATGCCGCTGTTTGTTGGATATGTTGTTGAACTGTTTGGTGTGCTTCGTGCGTGTCATTGATGTTTCACTTTGTGATTTGAGTGTTGATTTGATCATGTGCACATATTATGTAATTCGCTTGCTACTTGCTACATCATGCTCATGGCATTCTTTCAAAAACCGTGTGTTCACCAACTCCCAGGAGGAAAACGATCCCACCAAAATCGTCTCTCTCTATGTCATGGGAGAGTACGACGAACTCAACGACCTCGTCCGCGACGGGTCCAAGAAACTACGCGAATCTAAATCCCTTCCAGACGAAGCTATTCTCATGTTCAATCGTCCCCGTCCCGTCCCGCCATACATTGTAAGTCCGAGCAATCAAAGCTCCATGGGAGGATACTCGAGCAGCCACAATCGTCACAGCATCAAGAGTCCCTCCAACTCCCAAGATCCGACAGTGGCCAGTCCGACCAATCGCAAACGTGTCCTCGGATCGAGGTACAAGAATGTCATGCGCAGTGCCCCTCCCAAGCTCAAGAGTCATCCTCGTGACAATCGTCCTTCGAATCGCACAAGAAAGTCCACCGATCCGAGCAATATCATTGCCAACAACGACAAGAACTCATCGTCATCATCCCAACAACAACAGCAGCAACAACAGCAGCCACACTCTCATCACCAACAACATCCGCACCATCACTACTACTTTTGAGAACAATGCAACTTCTTCCCTGGGCCCCACAGCAATTGGGCCGAGGCATTGGGCTTTTCGGTCAACTCTCTGTGGAATTGCGGTGCCAACAATGGGCACATGAGCCCTACGAGCCACAGTGTCAGTCCTAGAAGTCACACCAGTGGTGTAAGCGGGGGCAATGGCGGGGCCGGTGGTGCAGGATACGATCCTAATAGCTATGCATCCAGTAGCGCATATCATGGGAGTGGATATCATTATGGATACGAAGAGGGAAGGAATCCTAGCAGTCATGGAGGTGGAGGTGGGCATTATGATGATGGGTATAGCAGAAGTAGGAATGGTGGAGTGAGAGATACCGTGGTCATGTGATGAATGACCACGACAAGAGGCAGTGATATTGTTGAGAGAGGAAGGTACTTTGGTGTGGTGGTGTCATGATGATGATATTGGCATTTCAATGTTTCAGATTGGATAGATGATGATGGAACTGCTGTTATGGAACTTGTGCGTGTTCCGTCATGTTGCCACTCTTTTTGATAAAAATGATAATAAACGGGCATTATTGCAATGCTTCCAATGACAGATAATATAGATGATAGTATGATAAAGCTATAAGGTTCAGTATATGTGTTCACTTGGTGGGTAATCGTTTATTAGGTTCTTGACATCTGTCGTGAAACGAAGAGAAGAAAGACCCACACAAGCTGGAATCCACATTTGAATTACGTATAATTATGGTACCACCATCCCGTTTCAATTGAATTTCTAGTAGTGAACCACTGATAATGTCGTTTAGCTATTTCTAAATGATATTTGATATAATGAAAAGTCACCTCCTCCTATCCAGAAATCATGCACGCCTCACTGTTTTGATGATGTGCACTTGTTTTCTGTTAAAGTCTTGTTATGTGCTTGTTAGATATAACTCTTGAATTACTGGTTAATGTTGCTGTACCATAACAATCAACTATCATCTACCAACCTCGTGGCATATCATATTCAAAAGCTGGCTGCATTTTTATCAATAACATCATCTGCAACACTTCTGTAGAGCAAACACCGTTCCATGCTTAGAACAAAAGCGCCCACCAAGACAATATCATACGAAGGAAGCACAGTGCGGTCATCAATTCAGGCCAAAGTTCGCAATCAAAATTCTGCACTCGATAAAAAAGCAAATTATTCAAGGGATACAGCGTCATCAACACCTCCAGCGATGCTATATGCACCAGCACCAGAACCCTCCATCTGCACTAAACCAGGAAGGCAGTGGAAGCAAACAAGCACATGCATTTTGCATCCCCATCCTACTAGACCGAGTATTCTTATTCGATTTCATCCTATTCCATCCAGCGGGCGGTGCCATGTTAGGAGACGGGGGTTTCAGTGCTTTTAGATCCCCACCTACTTCGGTATCCTCAAAATCTTCGTCTTCTTCTGATGGAAAGCCTGATACGTCTCCTACCGGAAGACACTTTCCAGAAACGCTGTCATACGAGCACCCAGGACTTCGTTTGCATCGTCTTTTAGATAGACCGTAGCAGTCATCTCCCGAGTAATCGGCAAGACGGGCTTTGTTCATAATAGAATTTCACGAAAGATGAGCGAATGAGGGGTAAAAAATGACATCGCAAAAATGTCAACTAGAAGCTGAGCTCACCGAACACCGTAATTGCAAGGCTTACAATGATAAGGAAGTACAATTCGCTGCTCTTCATTATGTGTGCATGTATCAAAGTGTAAAATGTTATCAATTCTTTGTTTGGGGTTGTTGTTTTGTACGAGTTTTCTTTTTATGAGCAATGCATCGCATGGGATGAGGCTCGCCAAGTGCAAGATCAAGAGTACATGCAACGTTGCAGGGTAGTTGTCACTTACGCTGCAGTCGTTGCCGACTATTGATCCTGTTTATGGAGGTAAATGTGTTAACGATGGATTGAGTATTTCCTGTCGTAGAAGATCTGGGATAACATAATCTCATTTAGGCTTCTTGTTACTTGTAGATTATCCACGCTGCACTCGCGACTGCTACTAGTGACAATTAGGATTACAAATGATATCACCGCAACTGCAATTGTTCTATGACGACCCATTAAACAAAAGTAAACGGTCAGTAACGTAGTCTAAAAATTTCGATACGAAATAGGAATGAAATAATCACGCCAGTTGTTGTTCATATATCTACCATAGAATCAGTACATCACTGACGACTTGTACCCAACATTCTGCAAAATAACAACCTCCTCAACCAAACAAATACCAAAGAGTGAACAAAATACATCCCGCGACAACCCCACTCACAACCCTATCATCCCTCTGTCTCTTTTGTCGAATCTTATCAATCAACATGTTCACCCCCGGAATGTTATTCGCAATACTAGCCATAGTTCCAGTGACACCTCGTAAACTCGCCCCCTGACTCCTGAGCTCTGTCCTAACACTCGAGGCCTGATTTAATACAGAAGACGCCGATTTCATCGAGTTGTCAATGGCATTACGCTCTCGAAGCAACTGTTCCATGGCTGGATCCGCTCCATCTGATGCGGAATTGGAAGATGCTCCTCGGAATAATTCCATGGCCTCGCGACGACGCTGTACTGATGCGGATGTTTTATTGAAGTCGGCCCCGCAATCGAACAAAATTTCGCGATATCGTTTGACCAAGAGGGAATGTTGAGATCTCCCCGTCCTTTCAGCCGCCGGAGCCATTTTGGTATTGATCAATTCTGTCATGGTAGCCATGGTACGATGAATTTCTTTGGATAGGGTGGCTTCTTCTTCTTCGATGGATTTATTAGATGATTTTTTGTTGTCGTGAGTGTGAGCAATGCCGGATTCAGCGGAATCAAGATGGAGGGAAGATCGGTGGTCATCGCTAGCCGAGGAGTTGGAGTTGTTGTCCATTGTTAGACGTTGAGCTAGCTGTGTGGTTTCGAATAAGAAAAAACATATTGAGATGATTTGCATAATAACAATAGCAGAAGGTTGACGTGGAATTCAAGTGAAGAAAAGTGTTGGTGGAAGCGTGGGGAATGGCTGAATATACTTCTCTGAGACACAATGCGCTCCTTTTTTCTACCATCGAATGCGGCAGCACCTTACAATCCAAATACAAGCTCTCAACTGAGACAAAATAGTGTGTAGGGAAGAAATACAATTTCTTCCCCCCATCACTATAGGAAACCATTTGGACGACAAAGAATGCAATATTTGGACGACGTTGAAATCCAGTCTCCTCACAGAAACGGTTGGAGATTACGTCAGATTCATTTAGTAACGACCTGCTTTCACGAGACATGCACTCGACAACTCACACCTAGGCAAAGAATAACGAAATTCACGCGAAAAATCTTGATACGAATGACAAAACAAACAAAATCCCATAAAAATGAATTAGCAGCACGATGATTTGAATGGAAAATTTTGAGACAAGCCACTAGCCCTTGACAATGACTAGAACCCGATTCTTTGCAACAACGAAGTAAACCAAGCCTCACTCAACCCTGTTTTCATTCACGTTTGACATGTCTCTTTCACCCAAGAGCAAGTAAGTTTCCCCCCCCCGTCCACGAATCACGCACACCCACCAAACCCAAAACTCACCTGTCCATACCTCGCCACACGATCCTCCAACATCCTCTCCAATCGCGTGGCCTCCCTCCGCAACGCATCGAATTCTCTCGTGGCCTGCTCCGGCGACAGGCCGTAGTAGCTCACGCCTCCCGCGTTGCCGCCCGGGGGATTCATGCCGACGGTGTCGCTGACGACGCGGCGTTGTCGGAGGGGGGGGGAGGATGGAATGATGGTGGATTTTGCTGCGGGAGATGGCGCGGTTTGTTTGCTTGGTTGGTTGGTTGGTTCGTTGGCTGGGGAGGAGGATGTTGGGATGGAGGGATGAGCCGTGTAGTCTGTGTATTGATAGAGTGCTTTGTTGCGGGGCGTTATGGTATTTATTATTGATCGAAGGTAGATACAATACGATACAAATAATACAACACGTGACTTGCGCAACAAACAACATCCCACGACGGCGTTTCAACACAATTGTTTTTTTAACGAAAGGAGGAAGAATCTTGTAGAAATTTCTACACTGTAAAAAATATGTACTTACTGGATCATGAGAACCACAGGTATACAAGAACCACGGGGCTAAAATGACCCATCGTTAAGTGACATTTACTTTATTGCCCAATAAACACACCCTGAAAGCTCTAAACATTGTGTCTTTAAATTCTTGTTCGCAGGAATAACCCACCTCGTTCCCTTTGGTGCGAGAAAACTCGTTGTTGGAAAGTGCCACAATTTCGTGCTCATTGTTGATGGACCAATGTGACTGGTGAAAAGGGTACATAGGTGCTACCTCGAAGTCAAGATTTTTGTTTCATTGGAAACTGAGCCCCTCTTCTCCTTCTCCTCCTTCTCCTCCTTCTCTCCTCTTCCATGTGTGTCGTGCCATAACAGGTACTTCCAAGAGAGACAGAACCGTTGCAAGATTTTTGAGCGTTTGTGTCAGCATCATGTTTGTGAGACATGACGAGATTTGTATAGTGAGTTCTTCATGTTGTGGTGAAAACTTGAATTGCAGTGAGAGGCAAACTGGCTAGGTTGCAAATTACTTCTTTGCTACTTTTACCAAAACCCCCAAAACATATCTGTCACAATAGGAGCCTGTTTGATTCCGCTAACCCCAACCCTAAATTGATTTTAGTTAGACAGTAATTTGATGGTGACAAGAACTACCTTCCCTCCAAAAAAGGTAATGTCACCAGGGAATCCTAAATTACTGTGGAATTAATGGGTAATTTGCAACCTAGCAAACTGGTTTCATACTTAGTATGAGTGTGATTGTGCTGAGTCAGAGACAGTTTTCCTTTGTATATGGCACTCCAACATATATTGGAGCAAATAATGGTCACATAATTTATTTGCTGTGTTGGCCAATATAGGGTTGCAAGTATGCATTCTGTTATGACTGCATTGGTTCATAGATCATGGACTGTCCACATGAAAGTAGATAACTTGATGTGAATGTTATACAGGTGGTGCCAATCCCATTTTTGAATACATGGAGCTGTTCTGAAATATGCGGGGAAAATAGTATGGAGCAATGCCAATTAGACAGTCTTGTATCATCATTATGAGAAATATGTATTTGCTGCCACTGACATTGAATTGAATACTGCACATGAAGTATTTGAACGTTGACTAGATGCTAGTGGAATGTTCTTTAATGTTTGATAGGCCTACTTTTACAATCATTTTAATTTTTGTTCTAATTATGGTTGTGAATTATACATATTTCCTTAGATGAAGTGAAGTAAAGTGACCTAAGCCGGAAGTAATCAAAATTAGTTGTAGATAAGTGAAGTAGAAAAGGGTGTTCCAGCTGATTGGAACTTATATTTATGAGCTTAAAAATTACTGTACTGAATGGCAGAATGAAGCCATGATAATCATTCACTACAAGGGATGTAGTAACACACCATGTGATCTTGGTCATGTCAGATACTTGGTCTTGTAAGCTGACTTGGTCTTGCTGTTTGTCTTGCTCTGCTCTTGGTCTTTTCCAGACCTCTTGGTCCTGCCAGATATCTTAGTCTTGAACCTTTGGATTGTCTTTGATCTTAGGGACAAAATTTCTAAATGTATCTCTTGGATACTTTCGATTTTTTAGAGCAATGAGGAGTCCTTGAGTGATGGATCCTTGGCTCATGTCACTCACCCCCACGAATGGAGCGATAAGGTGTCAATGCGCACAAAAATGTAAAACCTCCAGCTGAGGGCTGGGAGGGAAAAAAGATGGTATGCATGTGATGAAGCGTATGTGTTGGTAGAGAGTGGGGATGAACAGTCTCCTAATATTCAATCTTTCAGATTTAGTTCCGCATTGAACCCTTATGGTGCCATTCATATTAACTGACGTGATAGTCCAAGGATCACTGTCATACCGGCTTTCTGTTTTGCGGAGGATACCATCTTTTTGCAGCAGTACTTGGTCACCGGGCTGGTAATCCCAGTCCACGCGGGCATCTTTTTCACATTGTGTGTTTCTATTTGTTTGTTTTTGTCTATATTCCCCTATTTTGGACCAGTCAGCAATGAAGGGGACTTCAAACAACATGTCCCGTCCAAAAATAGCTGCTCCTGGTGAGGTTTTTAGTACTGTGTGATAGGTAGAGCAAACGGCCCATGCGGCATTTGTGAGAAAGTCAGCAATGTCACTCTTGCTGACTGTATCTGCAATGTCTAAGTCAGCTGTGCGGAGCATCGCCATGATTGTTTGATGCACCTGCTCGAGTATTGTGTTCGCTTGTGGGTTTTTGACACTGGTCGGCTTACGCTTCAGACCATATGAATAACAGAGGGTCTCAAAGTGAAGTTTAAATTCACTTCCGTTATCGTAGATAATGTATTGGCTACGTGAGTAACGGCTAAACCAGGTCCTGTTAACTATATTACCTACTGTTGCTGACGTTTTGTCAAAGTAGGGTTGTTTGGATTGGATATGTGTGTCAGTGCTCCTTTGCCCCTTTGGGAATATCAAACTCATCTAGCTGTGATACCGTCAACTCAACAATTTCAAACCAGCTAGTTGCAGGGTTGATCATTGTGACGCACATAAAGTCAATCTGTGTCTTGTCCTTGCCCTTGAGGGTGTACGGTCCTATGAGGTCCACACATAATGCCCCCCATGTGTTGGTGAATTCAAGCTTTGTTGGCAGTTTCCCGTATTTTAATTGTCTGTGCTTGTTCACCTGGCAACTATGACACTTTTTGACATGTGATTGGACTGTCGTTCTTAGACCTTTCCAATACATCGAAAGACGAAGAGTTTCTTCGAGACGCTTGCTCCCGGGGTGCTGTAGGTAGTGGTGAAACCAAGCTACAGCACGGTGTTGGAGGCTTTTTGGAATAACCATTTTGCCGTCCTTACAGAGTACTTTAATGTCCTCCACTAAGTGAGTTGAGTAGCCTTTGTTTAAAAGGCTTTTGTCTTCTTGTTGTGCCTCTGCTATCTCTCTGGTTGTGACTGGATAGATGGATTCCTCTTCATTTTGATTCCCAAACACCTCGTTCATGGATTCCTCGGTGGTTGCTAGGGATGATTTTGGTTGTGCCGTTTTATGATAACACCAGCATTGAGCAAAAGTCATCCATGTCGACCTGTCATCTGCAACGGGTCCATAGTCCAGTCGTGATATGGCTTCCGCAACTGTATTGTGGATGCCTTTGATATACACGAT
This sequence comes from Cyclotella cryptica, assembly GCA_013187285.1. Lineage (NCBI taxonomy): Eukaryota > Bacillariophyta > Thalassiosirophyceae > Thalassiosirales > Thalassiosiraceae > Cyclotella > Cyclotella cryptica. Next base: position 51,363 of record JABMIG010000177.1, on the reverse strand, counting down.
GGTGGGGCCATACTCTTCTGAGAGTAATCTCCAGCGATATACTCGATCAGAGGTCAGACCTAGATCGTCCTGCGTTAGATTTTTGTGATCAGTATAGACCGTAATGTGTTGTCCCCAAAGCATGCCTTTGAGCTCTTTTAATGTCTCTACTATGGCCAGTAGTTCTTGTTGGGTCACGCTATATTTTTGCTGCGTTGGACTCAGTTTTCTACTGAAAAACGCCAGCGACCTTTTGTTTTGAGTGATCACAGCGCCCAACTGAAATTTGGAACTATCTGTGTAAATCTCAAAGCCCTGCGAGTAGTCATGGGGAGGCCAAGGTAACATCACGAGCAATTGTTGCCTTTACAGTGTCGAATGCTTGCTGGTAGATGTTGTCCCATTGCCACGGCTTTTTCTTAGTTTTGTTAGCCCTTGTGACTGTGGTGTGTCCACACTCACCAACCAAGTTGGTTAATGGTGCAAGTATTTCACTGCGTCTTGCCCAAATGTCTCTGTAGTACTGGACCATGCCCAGGAATCTACGGAGTTGTTTAACATTTTGTGGCAGTGTTAATGCAAGGATTGCCTGTACCTTCTTTGGTTGTGGCTTTAACCATCTCTGGATAACACATAGCCTAGGTATTCTGTCTCCGCGGCACAGAAAGATGACTTGCGTGCATTTGCTGTCAAGCCTGCGTCTCGCAACCTGATGAAAACCAGTCTTAGTTATTAAGGTGGTCTTCCAGGCTACCCTTGCTGATGCATAATACGTCATCAAGGTAAGTCCGGATGAACTCAAGGGTTACCATTAGCTCAGACGTCTTAGTTTGGAAGATGTTGGGAGAACATGCAACACCCATTGGTAGCTGTAGGTAAGAGTACTTACCCCACGGAAAGATAATGGTGCATATTTTGGGGGCATCTGGATCCAATCTAATGGTGTAAGGGCCCATGTTGAGATCAAGGGCTGTGGCATATGTAAAGCCCTCCAGTTCTTGTAGAACAGTGCTAATTTTGGGAATAGGAAATGGTTTTCTCACTACACATTTATTTACTTCCCTAAATTGCTGACAACCCGTACAGTGTTATCTTTTTTTGGTATGATGAATGTAGGCAATGCCCATTCAGAATCATCCTCCCATTTTAGTACCCCTAAGTCACATAGTCTCTGTACCTCCCTCTTGGTGGTTTCTACATGCTTCTTGGGTATGGGGAATGGCCGGCCATGACATGACTGTGCTCCTTCCTTCAATTGGAGGGAGACCGGCTTACAATCCAAGTCACCTAGTTTCCCGCTAAATAGCTCCTCAAATTCTTGCAGGAGCTCCAGTAACTTTGCTTGTTCTGGGTTACTTAGGTGTGTGCAGTTGTCTTTGACAATTGCTCTGAGATCCGCTTTTTCATATTTAGCGTCTAGTATGTGTATGAGGCATTTTGTTGCCTTGAGTGTACTCTGGGGTTCCTAGGACATCTGTTGGTAGATGCTATTATTCATTGTCCAAGCCCGTTCAACTGTCGCTCTTGTTTTTAGTTTGTTGATGTCCCTCATTGGCAGTGAGATGTCATCCAGTGTTATTTCCTTTGCCCAAAAGTCTAGGACAATTCCTAACTCTTTCAATGTATTACTACCAAGAATGAGGTCAAACCCTGGTTTGGTCATGCTATCGTCTTCGTATTCCATGACATCTGGTTGTAGAAAGTACTCCTTGCTGCTGGAGTACTCAAAGAATTTAACTCTGATCTTCCCCCATCCAGTTGTCTGGAAGCTCCCATTTGACGTATGCCAAGACTTTGGCACCTACCTAGTCAGCTAGGGAAAGGGTTTGTCTTTTCCTTTTGGTAGGAAAATAAGGTCTCCATCAGACCCAGAGTCCAGTAGGACTTTGATTTTGTTACTGGGGCGACTCCTCAGAGGTTGTTTGTGTTCTCTGGGGGATTGACTTTCAGTTGCTGGTTCCATTATGGCCACTAGTGCCGTAACACCAAGGCGGTCCTTGGTGTGTGGTGCAACCGTTTTTTTTGGTTGATTGATACTGTATCTTACACTGGGCGTGTTTGTACGGACCTCAGTGGACCTCATATTATTACCGACATCTTTTTGTCGTAAGATTTTTTAGAATAGTTGAGGACGTGGGCTTCAGTTTATCTCGAATTTTTAATTCGGGTTTTTTGTTTTTGTACAAGATTTTTTTGATATGTTGTCTTTTGTGACAGTTAATTTAATGTTATTAGTTTTTTGACTTTTATTTGCCGGGATAGCTTTACTCGGACTGGGGTTACTATAACTGTCAACTGCAGTATTTAGTTTACGTTTCTTACAAATATGTAATTCCCCAGTGCTATCTGACCCGCGCCTTCACGAACTGTCGTCGGAGTCGCTCTCACTTTCCGAGTCATTAGCGCGGCGTTTCTTGCGCTTGCTAGACTTTTTCCGGGGTGCTTTCTTCAACTCCGCCCGGACTATCTGGGCAAAGTTTGCACCCTCCGGTTTCTTTTCCTTAGAGTAGATTGGAGTACCGTCCTTATTATGACGGCGCCAGTCATGCGTGTTGTGACTTTTGTGTGGCCTCCCATGCTTCTTGCATAGCACACAGTGCTTATCAGTCCAGCCCACTTTCTTGGGCTTCTTGGGGATGTGGGAGTCCATCAACTCCATCTTGCGCTTTTGATCAGCCCCCTTGGCTTTGATCGTGCCAGAGGGCTTCGCGTCGAGTTCTGCATTGTTCTCGATATTCTCTAGGACCAAGATGAGGGCCCTAGTACTGACAAGAGTGGTATTCTCAGTCAAGTCATACTGGGTTTGCCACTTGGCCGGACACATGCGCAACAAGTGAGTCGTGAGGTTGGCGTCATACAAGGGTGATACCTTCTTTGTTGCCTGGTTTGCCTTTGGGCGTAGTACAGACAGGGCAATGTCTCGAGGTAGCTATTGAGTTGTTCCACACGGACAAAGAATTGACGTATCAAAACCCCATGGACTTCTTTGACATATTGGTGATGTAATACTAGAGGGTCTTATCCGCATCTTGATGGAACACCTGGAGCAGATAAAACGTGACGCATTCGTGAAACGAATCCCAAGTCTTGGTGGGAGTCTCGGTGTGTGTGATCCCCTTGATGTCTGCCCAAGGAGCGCGAGTCACTTGGGCCTTGATGATTTTTTCCCAGGGCTGTCGGGCCTCATCAGAGAGGAGGTTTCCATACAGTTCAAAGGGCTTCGCTTCTGCTGTTGAGACGGCGAGCTTTGCGGCTTCTAGAGCCTTCAAGGCCTTATCGTATATGGCCTTCGCTTCAGTCAGGGCATGCGAGACAGCCTCAGTAGAAGTACCGGGTGTGTCTCCTTTACTGCCCTTCTTCTTTTTCTCGGAGTTGCGCAATTGGGTGTACTCCCCCTTTGGGATCTCTGTGTCAAGCTTGGCTGTTTCAACAGCCCTTTCTGCTTCGGCGAAGCTTGTGTCAAGCCCCATTTGCTTGCACGTGTGAACTGCGGAGCTTACGTGCAGTAAGAAATGCTCGGGAGTCCCGGACGCCCATACTGCCACCTTTAACTCATTTCCTGTATTGGGGAGAGTCAACTTGAAGTAGATGGTCTTTTTGCTCTTCTTGAGGGCATCCTGCACGGGATCCTGCTTGGGAATGTAGCATACAGGGGAATTATTTCCTCCAACACCACGTTCGCACTCCACCCACTTGAGTCCTTCAGGAAATGCCGTCACAGAGGACATGGCTTGCAGCTTCTCTCCTAGACTAGTGCTTAAAAAACGTTTCTTGTATGAACTCCTTGAGGGCTGAGGAAGAAATCATTGGGCTCTGTTTGGTAGAAATTTGTTTTTCTTGACCGTCTGTGGGTCGTGGGGAGAACCTTCTTGTGTGGTGGTGCGTATACGGAGTTTGGCTGGGTTATTGTATGATAGTGACCTAAGCCGGAAGTAATCAAAATTAGTTGTGGATAAGTGAAGTAGAAAAGGGTGTTCCAGCTGATTGGAAATTATATTTATGAGCTTAAAAATTACTGTACTGAATGACAGAATGAAGTCATGATAATCATCCACTACAAGGGATGTAGTAACACACCATGTGATCTTGGTCATGCCAGATAACTTGGTCTTATAAGCTGACTTGGTCTTGCTGTTTGTCTTGCTCTTGGTCTTTTCCAGACCTCTTGGTCTTGCCAGATATCTTGGTCTTGAACCTTTGGATTGTCTTTAATATTTGGGATACAATTTCTAAATGTATCTCTTGGATACTTAGATTTTTTAGAGCTATGAGGAGTCCTTGAGTGATGGATCCTTGGCTCATGTCACTGTGTTAACATTTTTCATGTAGTAAGAGTGTGATCACATGTAGTGCATATGCCTTCTTCACAACATCTAGTGTCTAGCTTTGATCATGGAAATGGGCTCGTTGATCATTGTGTCCCATTTTTTACAAGATACCTACAACAATCATGCCATATCATCTAGAGTACTTACCGTAATTCTTAGATTATAAGGCAACAAAATGTTAAAAGATATGTATGTCTCTGAACTGAAAGTTAGTGTCTGTTACATGTAAAAATTATTGGCATCCACTCCTATTTACCAAAGGATGCATTTGCACTGGACATTGCACTGTAGAGGAAACCGTTTTGTAATGTCAGTGTTAGTGCATTTCATTTGTGGTTGGATTTGATGTAAAATGACATAACTCGTGAACCGGAAGGAGTTACGTGGAGCAATACATATTGACCTGATGTTGATGAATAACGCTATCACTTTGTAATGTTTAGTGGCTCTTAAGCATGAGTTAAGTGCACGAAAATGACATATTTTTATAACGGTCGGAGTCTTGACCTTATAATGTGGTGTCCTTATAATCTAAGAATTATGGTATTTGCAGTTAAGCCATTGTGTGCTCACAACATACCGGTGGGTATTCATTTTGATGAGCATGGTATGGTAGTGAAGAGCATTGTCACCTCGTTGGTACTGGATACTGACTACAGTGATAATAACCACATTCCTTATGGAATAAAATTTGTCATTGTGCTTATGCTTTTGCAACTTGTGGAAATCATATTTAGAGTTAACCCAAGAACATTTTGGAAGTTTTTAGCTTTTGCATAAAGTGGAACTAAATATACAAAATAAATGCTGATGCCTTTGTGATTTGTTCACATCATCTTTAGGTTAATCTTAGAACTTTTAGGACCTTCTGAGTGTATGCATAAAGTGGGACCAAAAATACAAAATTCAAGGCTTAACTGCCATTTCTTGCTTGCACTGCCATCTTAGAATAAAATTAAGATGACATAAGTAGGAGAAGTGTACAGCTCTGGGTATCAGAATGTTTTGTAATCTCGCAGTATGATTCACAAGTGAAAACAACACTGCTAAATATGCATCTCAGAAGTTACATTGAGAGAAAATTTTAAATGTAAGCACACACCTAACCATGATGACTACCCATATATCTCAAATGTAAAAGTAACTTCACTGCACATAAAAAACACCAGTAACCCAGTACACACGACCCCCAAGAATGGATGTGTGGTTAGTATAATAATGAAAAATGGCAAGCTCATAAGAACTCACCTTCAAAATTGACCCACCACTGCCAATTGTTGTTGGCTAGACAGAGATTCCATGTGGGTGGGCTGAGTTTCAGCCATTCCTGTGGTTGGCCTGCACTGCAAATGAAAAACACCAGTAACCTCCCCGTACACTCAAGTGTACCGGGAGGTTACCGGAGCCCCTGGAATGGTATTATCTTCCAGTAACCTCCCGGTACACTTCTGTACCCCTCCGGTAAACTAGTGTACGGGAGGGTTACCTGAGTCTACCGGGAGGTTACCGGAAATTCGAGACCAAAAAGAGCTTTTGGATTTATTTCTACGTACGATAGGAATTGGTACTTTTTTACAGGAAAACAGACTTCTCAGTAAGTCTTAGGATCGATATCAAGCTAATTAGTGGCTATAACTGCATTACTTAGTAGCTAAAAAAATGTTTACCAGTGGCATAACGGAAGTGTACGGGAGTGTAATCGGAAGTGTACGGGAAGGTTACCGGAGCGTACCGAAGGGCTACCGGAACGTACAGGAGGGCTACCGGAGCATACGGGAGGGCTACCGGGCCTTATACTGTTGGACTACAGTAATAGCAGAGTATGTGCAATTTATCTCGACTAATAAAATCAAACATACTACATCACCATATATTTTGGGGGCCCGCCCAACACATCGCCCACCAAAATAATGACACACATGCAAAAATTTCAGCCCCAAGCTAAAACACGATACTGTGGACCATACACCAAGGTAGAAGAAAATTAATTATTTAATTGAAACTAAGCTGAAATGAAAACAATTGTAAAATAGTTTGGTTTCATCATAGCTCACCTTAAATATTTACATGCCGCTGCCGATTCTTGTTGGCAACACGGCGGGCCAAGGCGCAATGCCCACTCAGTCTGTGGACTGAGTTTCAGCTGTTCCTGTGCCTGGCCTGAAAATAAATTAATTGAAAATTAGATGTAGTCAAAACAAGTGTAGAAATAATTGTATTCATCATAACTCACCTCTCTTAATATACCCGTCACTGCCAATTGTTGTTGGCAACACTGCGGTGCAAAGCAAAAACCCAAACTCAGTCTGTGGACTGAGTTTCGGGGATTTCGCCGGTAGGCCTGTAACTATTTAATTGGATAAAAATTGACATGTGGTAAGTATAATACTGCCAAAAAAGACAAGTTCATTACAACTCACCCTCAAAATATACCCGCTGCTTCCAATTGTTGTTGGCAACATGGTGGTGCAAGGCGGGAGGGTTAACTCAGTCTGTGGACTGAGTTTTGATCGTTCCCATGATGGGCTGGTGGGGTATCAATGTAATTGAAAAAAATATATGTGATGTGAAAGCAGTGAAAAGGCACACTGCTACAGTTGCTTCTGGGTCAAGCACCGGTGTTGTAGCATGGTACATATCATAACTATATCATACATACTGTACGCTGTAGGAATATGTCATGCAAGAGTGAGGTGCAGTGATACAAAGGAATAAGTAACAGTCATGTAGACACACTTCACCAATTTTCAGCCCATGTGTTATTCGTGTGTGTTCTCATTTTTTGGTGCAGTCACTTCTGATAGTACCTTATTGTACGTACCATATACAGTAAATGGCATACTTGATTTGAAAATATAAATAGGCCCAATAAGCACTCACCAAATAAAATCATAGATCAAGCCTAGAATTGAAATCAAAACTAGACCCAACAAGTGATCTTGCTGTTTGTAACTCGTGATTTGCAAAATGTGAGTCATGAAACACACAACCACTCCAAAGATTTTTTGCTTCAAAGCTTATCGTGATAAATGTATCTGTGGCTTAAACAATACAAAAAACGGTAACTCTCCCGTACACTCTTGAAATTCCAGTAACCTCCCTGTACACTCTGACATTTTGAGAGTGTACCGGAAGGCTACCGGTGTTTTTCGTTTTTCGTTTGCAGTGTGTAATTGTTTAATTGAAAAATTGATGTGTGGTGAATATAATAATGGAAAATGGTCGAGTTCATAAGAATTCACCTTCAAAATTGACCCGCCACTGCCACTTGTTGTTGGCTACACTTCGGTGTCAGGCCGGAGGCGGAATGCCAAATTAAGTCTGTGGGCTGAGTTTTGGCTGTTCCCGTGGTTGGCCTATAAATATTTAATTGAAAAAATTGATGTGTGGTTAGTATAATAATGGAAAAAGGGCTCATAAGAACTTACCTCAAAGAATTGTGGATGTACAGGAGACAAGACAAAGCAAGTTTGTATAGATCACCTAGTGTTTAGTGGGGACTTATTTGTCATTCCATTCTTCTATGAAAAATGCAATCAGAGAGGAGATGATCTCACAATTTTGCTCGTATATCATTGTTTTACAAATCATCAGGATTCTTCAGCTAAGTTTGTGGTTATATTTTCCACTATCTTGCAATACAGCCTGGATTGAGTGCACAATCCAACAGCTTCATTCTGGTAGACAGCCAAGACGCCAAGGGCACAGACTTCAAATGAATTTTTAAGAAGGTCTTGCAAGAACACCAGCATGAACTGGGCTTAGAATAATCAGAACCAAAGTTAAGAATTCCTTTGAAAAATGCTCTATGAAATCATGGCAGAAGTATGTATGCACAAAGATGAATTACAGCTCTATGCCCTGTCCCGTAAGTGGAGCAGTCTGTCTTCAGGAGGGTAAGTCATTGAAAGCATATTGGGATCAACACAGGAGGCAACTTCAGATCATGTTCCTACAGGTACACTGGCAGGTTTACCCATCAATCTACCTTAGTTTCCTGCATTGTATCTTGATTTCCCCCTATTGATGCTGAATAAATGTAAGGACCAGTAGATTAGCTGTTTTATAGCATTAAAAGAATACAGATTTGAAGGACACGGCACTGTTTCTTGGCTTGTTCTACGCAGTGCTTGTTCAACTTTGCACTTGTTTTGTTTCACTGTTTATGATTTATCCGTGGTGTATTGTGACAGAAAGTGGCATTGCTTCCAAGTTTTTATTCTTCAAGAAACAACAATTCACCAAGGTAGAGGGTGCACTTTTAATGTTTGTGGGGCTCAGTTGACTGCTCCAAATTCTGACTGTTCCACATTATGACATTGACATGACCTGCCTCATGGAACTCAAGGTAATCAGGATTCTTACAATAGAGAAAAAATAGTGCCAGGATTGCACCAATTCTCCCACTTGTGAGCCCACTAATGGATTAATATCATGTTACACACAATGTAGAGTAGGGTAAGAGAGATGAGAGTGATATGATGAAGATAAGATTGAGGAAAGTGATCAAGGGTATATGTGTAATTTGTTTCGTCCAGATCAGCTGTGTATAAGAAGTCTACTTTTAAGAAGCAGAAATTTCTATGCATAAATTCCCATGCTTATAGGTCAGTTTGACATGGAAATTATTGTAGAGTTGTTGTCGTGAAATAAATGATGCAATGACAGAAACATTTGTTGATGATTAGGAACAAATTCTCTATTTGCATCAACATTCAATCCAATGAAGTACACTACCTTTATTTGATTCATACCAGATCTCCTGGTACAAAGATTAAGCAATAACAACAAACGTGTCAATATCCTCCTCCTCTTGCCTCTCTCTTCATATACCAGGGTATCCTTCAACCTTGGAAATGATGACTGAACTGAAAATATTCCCCATTAAGCAAATTGTTGTGTAGAAGCGGCTTCCCTTTTGATGGCAATATCCTGATGCTGTTGTTCAGTAGTATGTGATGTAGAAGAAACTGTAAGATAATATTTAATCTTGGGAAGACTTGATGAGAAAATTTAGGATAGTAGAGCAGAATGAAGAGTAAATCACACATTTCACACTCTTTAGTTGTAGACTTTCTCCAATTTCAAATGCAACCTCTCCAATCTGCCACAGTGCTATTGTGGGAACAACCAAGACTGTAGTAAAAAACATGCAGGAATGGTTCCATCCGGCCTGAGTGTTTCCAACCATTGTAGAAATTAGACTATGTGATCTCATCAGGGGCTTCCTTGATACAAATCTTTGGCTTGCCCATTGTACCTCGGCCATTGTGAAGTGTTGGATGGCATGTGTTGATTAGAGTGTGTTACTCTTCCAAATTTTGAAGTGAAGGCAAAGCAAATTTTGCGATTGGTTCTTGCTTGTAAATCTTGATTCTTTTTGTCATGCAAACTGAAGATATCTTGAAACACAATAGTAAGTGATACCATAAATCAGCTGCAGAACCATCAAAGAACCTTGGGTTTGAGACCAACTAAACAGCAAGCTTGGGCAGTCCTCCAGCCTCATCAAGCAAGGTTGACCAGCTCTACCAACCTTGCAAATAATCTACCCATCTGGATCAAACCATTGTGTGTACGCATTGCAGACTGGGGAAAATATTGCCAGAAGATCTCAAAAGCTACAAAACAGAAACCATCAAGGGTGATCAAGGACTGATCATTGCAGGAGCCATAAAGTTTCTTCCGTGGTGAGTGCACCACAGTAATAAGGGAGATGGATGGGACGCTCCTCTGATGTATTCAGCAGTTGTAGTCACTGAGAGTATGATGCAACAACAAACTGTAAAGAGCAAGTGATTGCTTTGTACAAGAGAAGCACATCACTATTAAGCTGCATCCTGATTGTTTGAAGAACTTGAGGATTGTGCAATGATGCATTGAATGGGGAAGAATTGAGAGTTGAGTGGTGTTAAGGTGAATGGTATGTTGTGGATCTTTTTTTGTATGATATTTTTAAACAATGTTGCATATTGAACTAGATAGGGATTTAAGATAGAACTTGTCAGTCCTGTGGAACATCAAAAATTGGGGTTTAGGGCATTGCTAGGCAACGGAGTTTTTGTCTAGGGACTAGGTAAATAGAAACTAGGGATTAGAAAAATATTTGGTAGGCTCCACTGTCTTAAACCTCAGTAATCAGCAAACTTTACTATAACACAGCATATGTTGCCATATTTCACCCATGACATCTCACATTTTTTTGAGGAACCAGTAATAAAGATCAAGGAGAGATATGGAACTATGGTACACTCTGGATGACAAAAAGAATAATAAAAGTTGCCAAGGATCCTAGCATGTCTTAGGGAAACTGAGTGCCAGCAACTATTTTTTCAGCTTGCAGGCATAATAAGGTAGCAACAAGGACTGAAAAGGCACAACACAACAGTGGACTGGTGAGGCTTTTATTTGATTGAAAAGAGACAACTAGTGCACTAGATCAATTGCTGAGTGCATTGCATCTCCATCAGTTTGAGTATGCCAGTGTTATCAAGAACCTTGGGAGACATGACATTTGGATCAATAAAGGGGGTGACATTCATTCAGTAAAGATAAAAGCAACACATTGTGGATTGAGACATATTGACAATGCAAATCAAAGTCAAAGTGGAGTTTTAGGACAGTTGGTAGTGCCGTTATGAAACACCTCAAATGTGAATCCTTTCCTAGTGGCACAACAGCCACTAAAAGATAGCAACAGGAGATAGAATTGCACAAAGAGTTTCCTTAATTTTCTTTGAAAATGGCTGCTTCTAGATTTTCTAGCGAGCACTTTTTTGTTGTTAGCAACGGATGCATATTAAAGGTATGTGTGTAAGTACTCATTTTCACATACGTTGTGCACCCATAAATACTGACACATGAAATGTGTTCCCAGGAAGAACCCATTATGCTGAAGGCTCTACATGAGCACTTAAAAAGTACATAAATCAGACCAAGGGTGCTAACCATTAATAATGACCACCTAATTGAAGTTTTATCATTCACGTTTCCCATGCAATCTGTGCAGCATATAGCCTACAAAGTCTTACCAGGGATGGAAGAAATAGGCATTTTCTGTGTGAAGGTACTTAATTTTTGAATGCTCGCTTAATGATATAACTATGCTGTATGTAATGGGGAGTTGAGCTTTCACCAACCACACCAATGGGTTTTTTAACTCAAAGGCAGCACTGTGGTCCATCAGCAAACATTAGAAAGAGTAGAATTTATGTATTAGAATGTGATAAGTACTGTGGAGACAAAGCGTTGCTTACCTCATGCAATGACAAGGGGACTAGCACTTAAAGTTTGCATTGATTATCAGCCTCAAAATATAATTGGCTCATTAAAGGTGAAGCTATTGTGAAATGTACATGATTTGATACATGAATGACTGTCGGTTGTTCCTCAAACTTTGGCAGTAGTTTTTATATACCCAGCAATAATAAAACAAGTTAAGCCCACATGCCTCTTACCATTGCTGACATTCCTATATCAGCATTGTTGCAGCATCTATGCTTTTGTCATTGCCTTAAGTGCTTCTGCTACAATTACTTTTGTTGTCATTGTGACTTTATCATTGCAATTGTGACCATTGTGGCCCTTCTTGGATTTTATGTTGTCACTTATAGTCTTTCCATTACCAATGTTGTTGCAGTGGTCATTGCAAGTGCTGCTGTCGCCAACACCAGCATTATTTCAGACAGAAGGTTAGTATTGCATTTTCACTCAAGATTGTCAGTGTTCTAAGTGAATCCAACTCTAGCAATAGCCATCAATTATCATGTCTTAAATCAGATCCATCCTCCTCTGAATTCTACTCAAACCAATTGATCATTGTGTTTCTCTGATTTCTTGTTCATTGCATTGTTGATTCTTGTTTGGTCATGTTTTGTCCTGTTGGAATGTACTGAGATCACCCATCACATCAATGCCAATGAAGCAATGGGGTCATAATAGTGATGGACCACCCTCCAATGGGGTCAAGTTCTTATTTTTGGAGAGCATATATGCATAAGTAAATTAGTGTAATTTTACTTCTTTTGTTTATCTGCTAGAGGTGATAACTTTGTAAGGTTCATGCATTGTTTCACTGATAGCAGGGAGCAGTGGTCCAGTGACCATGCTTCCAGTGGGACTCACAGCCAGAACAAAACAAGACATTGCTCTGATATGACTTTTGATTCTTGTAGTGCCCAATTGAAGTACTGCATCGTAGTCGAATCCCATGAGTTATTTTCTGAAGATGGCCTTAGAACCTCAATGAAAATATCAGCTTCAACAATGTTCAAGTATCAAGAAAATCAAATCAAATAGATGCGCCCTTTAACTATACCATCATTGCTATCAGCCATCATTGCCATTGCCAACATTATTTCTATTGTTGTCAATGCTCATGTTGATGTTGTTTTCTTGTTGCCATCTTGTTTTTGGACGGGCGATGGAGTCCTTTCAATTGAGTATTAGGCTCAAAAGGGGGATTCATCTGATGCAACCTCTTTTGTGAGAAGGTCAACCTTGACCACCTCAATATTGCCTACAGTCAACCACCTAATCTGCGGAATAGGTTTTCTGTACGCGATATTTCCGGTAGGGGACAGGATGTCTCTAGCTACTTGGTCAAGTAGTTTTAATTCCCCCGTCCCCTTTTATTTTTTGTGGGCTGGATGAGATGCCTACCGCATCTCATACCCAGCCCCCCAAAAATAATGCAGCACAAACTCTCACCCCTTTCTCACCCTCTTTCCCTGTGTCTCTTATACCCTTAACCCAAAAACAGGGATGTGACATGTTTTTTTGTCCCTGTGATACTGCACTGGTTGTGTGCACTATGGACATTTTTCATGTTGAAGACACTAGGATTTAGGACACAAAGCATTTTTTCGGTCACACCTGGTTGATTATTGCATTGTCACTTTGCATTCTGTTCATCTACTGCTGTTGATCCCTCAGGCAAAACTAAATACAACATTGTTTCGTCCCTGAATGCACCGTTAATTAAAAATAAACCACTGTATCGGATAAATCCCCCCTTTGAGCTTAATACTCGATTGAAAGGGCTCTATCCCCTCCAAAACAAGTAATATCAATCGAAGATGTCCTTGGGATCATTATCGCAAGCCCACGAAGCGCCATCACCAAGCTAGTTCAAATCACCACAACAATGCCAACTTGCGCAAGTTCTGAAATCAGCTCTTCACGAGAACATAATGCTGCTCCCTCACCGCACCAATCCTCCCCATCTGAAGCCGCAAAAGCAATAATTGATGCTTTCTTGCCAACACTCTACCACCACAATCAACAAGCCGCCGTAAAAGACAAATCCTACCAGTTTCTCAGATCCTTCACTCTCTTCTATTCCAAGTGATAGAGTCTTTCTACTGTGATGAGCGACCCCAACTATTACCACAAGTCCATCAGTGACAGTATTCCCCTCCAGCCTCTGAAACGAGCGGAACAGGGCACAGTGTATAAAGCGCTGGTCGTAGAAGCGGCCGCGGTTGCTAAGCGACAAGCACTTTCTGAGTCCAAACTCATCCTCCGAGTCAAAAAGCTCAACGATACTGCACGACTCAAAGAATGTGTTGAAAACTTTTGCCGATCACTGGCAAACATCGCTGAAAGTTGTCTCATTGTCATGCAGTGCACGAGGTTGACAGACATGGCCTCATATCCACCCTACTCTCGAATCACTGGGCAGACTTTCTTCACTTCACGACATATGATCGAGCCAACTTTGTACAAATGTACAAAAGATCAAACTCCGTCACTTCTGTCTTCTCCATTGACTCAGTTACCTTCCCCATCATGCCTCCTCCGGCACCTACTGCACACCTCCTTGCCCGCACTCCAAACTTACCATCCACCCTGACTGAGATCACAGATACTGCCAACAGTACCAACACACACAGACCAATCCCAAACCTCCCCTTGTACCCCTGTCCTCCAGGAAACCCACTCACCCCCGGTCACCAATATCTCCCACAAACCCTCCAACTTGTCTTCAAACACCTCACATCCCCCCTTCCCATAACTCAAACCAATCACTCCTCACAGAATCCCCACAAAGACTCCCTACCCTCAACAGCCCACGAAGCCACATCGGTCCCAACCCCACGTGACGCCACACCCATAAAACCTCCCACCCCTAATAGCCTCACAAAACTCATCACCCAATCCCCACCACTCAACCTATCTGCCGAAGCCAAACTCAAATGGGCTACAAACCTTGTCTCCGCCCTCTCTATCCTCAGCGCACAGGAAAGGACTCCCTATCCCTGCTTCCACTGCCCCCTCCCCAACACAACACCCCTTTGACTATGAAGGCACAAAGGATGCCGTTTTGAAGACACCAGTGTCTTTGACTCCCCACTCCTCCACCAACTTGACCTACAAGAAAAACAATTCTACAAAGGATCCTCTTGATCACACTCATCAGACCTTGACCAAGTCGAGGTCAGCGGTCGAGCCATTGGTGCCGCCACACCCTCCTAATTGACAAATCAGTCTCTGTCCCCTCACTCCCACCCAACATCTCCACAATCACTCAGGAAAACACCCCTCAAAGCTCAATCACTACGAACACCAGCATCAAACAAACCGTAGCCGACGCCAACAAATTCTTCACCAAATCATCTTGGTGTGCTTTGTCAAACCTCACGCCATCTTTATTTCTTGTTTTAACAACAATCAAATAAAATGCTCCATCTCTGTTGCCCACACCTGTCTCAACACCGAGGCAATTGCAACTGACACAAGCATCCTCCTTGCTCAGGAAAAGCCAAGCCCCCCTACCACAATTGGGCATGCAATCCAACACTCCTCCATGCCGTAACCATGAACGAGATGAAGACTACGGAACAAAAATGCAGCCTTGGAACGGTCCCTTAAATCGAAATGCCCCCTGCCCCCCTCCCAACAACCCCAGCTGCGCGCAGACCCAACCAAGCCAGCCCAGCAACGAAACACATCACCCAAAAGACACCGGGGCCACCACTCCGGCTGGCGCCACTCAAAGAAATCCCAAACCCACTTGCCCATTTCCCCCAAACAAATATGTATGGAGGCAACCCCAAAACCGCCACACAATCCCAACCCCCACACGAACCTCACAAAAACTTCCCACACCACACACAGCACCTCCAAACGACGCTACCAACAATGCCTCCCAAAGCAAGCCTCCTCCAAACTCCTCAAACTGATATTGTGCAGAAATGTTGATGCAATCAGGGAATTGGAAGATCAGACCACGATGACTGGAAGTATTGTAGAATCAATAACTGCATTTGTAAAAAGTAAAATATTCTTAGCACAGAAGCATAACTTGTAAAGGGGTTTCAGTATCATTGATATTCACCTAATTTGAGATCTAAAAATCAACCTCTGTGGGATTGTACTGAAAAGAAAAGTGTAATGAAATAAAATATGGTTCATAAATTGGCTATGTGGAGAATGTTGCCTTAATGTCACTATGTGGAGAATGTTGCCTTAATGTCACCAACATGTCACCGCGTCACAACAATGTCTCCAATTTGTTGCTACATGTCACATGTCTTGCAACATCTGATGAGGGTGAAGACATGGCATAAGTTGAAGACATGTCGCGATAATGTCGTGACATGTCATGATGTTGTGACATATTGTCTGTGCAAACCTTGCTCAAGTAATTTCTTTGTGGCATGTTGCGATGACACATGGTGACATGTCGGGTGTGTCGCACCCCTAGCCAACATGGCGTGTCGCGACATATTCCGCATAGTAAATTGGTCAATCCAAAAATGACATCCACAGAGACAACAAGGTATACTGACTACACTAAACAAGCAACTTCTGTGATCTTGATCTCATTGATTTCATTCATAATATTCTTGGAACCTCATTGGATGGCATGCAAGCTTAGGCGAACATGCCCCTGTTGGACACAAAATTGTAATCAAATTACAAGCGATGTTCTTGTTCATGAATATATAAAATTGCTTCATGACAGTCATATTTTGCGGCCAAAATACATGAAGAGAGAGAAACTAAATCATGTCAGTTCTGGAAAAGGAACATAGTAAAATGATGACTTGTTATACAAAGCACATTGTTCATGAAACTGGAAGTACTCAAAAATGGCTAGGTCTGATGTCATAAAAATGGGAGTAAGTCCAAATTGTCTGAGTTATTTGGATGTCTAAGTGTGATTGAAAACCAGTGAACTTAGAAATGATAATGGTGGTCATATATAAATCACAATATACAAAAAACACTGATGATACTATGATATAGTATACCTATCCTGTACCTACTTATCTTACCTCAAGACCATGAAAACTAGCAAGCATCAACAAGTTAGTCATAAATTAGATAACAGAATTGACCATGATTGCCTGTCTTCTGCAGTTATCTAATTTGAATTCTCCTGCCACCAAGGCAAGGCCACCAGGCCAATGAGTGCTTCACAGCATGATCCACCACAAGGGAGCACATCAAAACCTCGATCAAGAAACTCCCCCTCCCCTCCAACCCACAGTAACCAGTAACCGATTGGAATTACTGCAGTAATTCTGGTCAGTTCTGGAAATATTACGGTAAATTTTGTCAAAACAAGTCTTATTTTGTGATGTCACAACATCACAGTCCTTAACTATTGAGCAAAGCACTTAGGCAAGTCTTTCTCAGTAATCTTGCAATCACAGTAATCACATTACTGTCAAAATGAGAACATATTCTGGAGTAACGCGGAATTCCGCCGGAATTCCTCTGGAATTTGCAACCTAGCCTCCAACAGTGGCTAATACAACCATGAAGGAGCCACCCACCTTCATCACGGGGATCCGCCGCATCCTCACTGGAACATTCAATCCAGCAGACCCTGGCAATGGCATGACAAAACTCATTGTTGCCAACAGCCCCCTTGCTTCCAACAAATCAACCAATGTTGCCACCATAAAATCCATGCTCAATGCATCGGAAGCGGCCGCCCAATCCCTCAGCACCATAATGACCACTGTAGCTCCACAAATCACCGCGCGGTTTGACGCCCAAGACAAGGTCGACCGCCTAACCCTCATCAACAAAGCCGTCATCGGAGCAAAAGAGGGTGCCACCAAAGCCATCACCACCAAGCTTGGCAGCGACATCACCGACGCCATCCTCAAAACTGCCAATGGGTCTGACTACCGCAACCAGCTCATGGACCTCATCAATGCAATTTCCCAAAGCACCGATTGCCCCAACACGAGCGACATCCTTGTCCACCTCCTCACCATCATCAAATTTGCTTTTGACTTCTACAAGAATGTCAGCGCCAACATCAAGCTCCTCCATGCAAAAGCTGGGTGCACGCAGTCGTACGGTGTTGCCGTCCACAACACACAACTCACCCTTGTCCTTCTGGCCAGCATCAACAGTGTTGCAAGCAAAGAATGGGGCCGCAAATTCTGCTCAGCCATCCAAATCATCCGCCGTGAGTACGCATACAACTACATGCAGGACAACGCCAGCTTCACCATCATGCTGCATGAACTTGCCGAAGCCATACCCTTCCACAAGCTAACCAATGCACCTTCTCCCAGCCCCAGCACCGCCCACACCATCTCCGAACAAGTCTCCTATCTCACAGTTCTGCTCCAACAGAAGCAGCACGACACCAACACTTCCGAATATGCCTCCACTGTGCAATCTACCAGCGACTCCTCCAGCAACAAAACTTTCCACAGATGCCCCCGCAACCGCAAATGCAACAATGAACAAAGCCGTGGCGGCAGACACAACAATGACCACGGCGGCGGCAGAACATGCAGCAAATCATGCCAGCATGTCCCGAATCCATGTGAACACTGCAAAGCATTCAAGCACCACAAGCCACATCCTCTGGTAGACAAGACCCGCTGCTTCCTGAATAAAAAGTATAAAGGGTATCAGGCCCAGTGGATCTGTGATGAGATGGAGTTGAAGTACAAACCCCGCCACAAATTTGAGACCAACATGGGTGGCTACCTTGAAGCAAGTGAATCCAAAACTGACAGACGGGGTGGGTCAGAGATTGCTGGCAGAACTGAGCACTAGATTGAAATAAAAAAATCTTCAAACTCAAATTTTAGTCCCAAAAAACCTTATTCCCTCCTAATAAGTAACCAGTACTCCACTCTACCGCAATACTCTGCAGACCCCCACTCGAACTTTCAAACTTCCCCACCCAATGGCCAACACAAACCCATCCCAAGCACTTTCAAGTGAAAAGCCCTACGATGTACCCTCGCACGGCAACTCAAACGCAACCTTGCCTGCGCCAATGATGCCCTGCTAGATTTCCACATCACCTCTGCCAAGGATGCTTGCTCTGCCGCTGCCAAAGCCAACATCACTTCCTAGCCCCATAGCACCATCGACCAACGGCACTCCGCCTCCAAGACAACCAGACCCTCAGTTTTACACCAAGGGTGAGTACCCCAAACACCCCAATATCCTCAACAAGGCCGACAGATAACTGTCCTCTCCCCCACATCACCAGGTCCATGTCCGCCATCAGTCCAGCCCCTGCCCCTCCATTTGTCCACCCTCTTGTTCCTCCAACAACAGGCCCAACCCCAATCAGCAACCCATGACCTTGTCCTTGCCCCCAACGCCACCAGTGCAGCCACCCTACCCCCATCTCTTGCTTCCCTGCCCCCGCCCACAACACCAGGTACAAATCCGTTGCCAAAGCCACTCTTGCCACACCACCAGCTTCCAACACTCGTTCCAAACACTTCTCCAAGATTCCCAAACAGCGCCAATTGTCCCCAACCTCTCCCAGCGAGTCCAGAAAGAGGTCCATCATGCCCTGGGTGTCATGGAAAAGACCTCCGTCAATGGGCTCAACTACCGCCAACTCTTACGCCACCCCGACTACCATGCAGACTGGGCCAAATCTTCTGCCGATGAATTCGGGTGCCTTGCCAACAGAGTTGGTGGCCGCATCAAAGGCACCCAAACCATCAAGGTCATTAGAAAATACAACATCCCCAAGGACCGTCGCAAAGACATCACCGCCAAATTGTCTGCAAAATCCGTCCTGAAAAGTGGAACCCCAACGCACTCGGCTCGTTGGCAGAGGCAATTGCATCAATAATCCCGGCGAAGTTGCTTCACCCACTGCGGACATGCTCTCCGCTAAAATCCTCTTCAACAGCATCATCTCCACTAAGGGTGCCCGCTTCATGATGATGCAACATCTCATTGCCCAACAACTCCTCAAAACCCGCCTCAACAAGCATGGCTACCACCAACACAAACTAGTGCCTGGCCTGTGGGCCCACGATACCCTCCCCATTCAATTTACACTCGTAGTTGATGACTTTGGGATCAAGTATGTTGGCAACGAGCGTGCCCTACACCTCAAATCCATGATTGAAGGTCACTACCAACTCAGCACTGACTGGTCTGGTGCTGATACATTGGAATCACCCTTGACTGGGACTACGTCCACCACAAAGTGCACCTATCCATGCCCAGTATGTTACCAAAGCACTCAAACTATTCCAACATCAAAAGCCTTCTAACCCACAGCACTCACCCTTTCCTGTCACCCCCATCTGCGAAGGTGCCATAAACAGCAATGCACCCCTCAAGCATCAACCACACCACCCCTCGACAAACACAACAAGAAGTTTGTGCAACACGTCTCCGGCAAATTCCTCTTGCTTGGCCAAGCCATCAACCCAACCCTCCTTTGTCCCATCAGCGCAATAGCATCACAATCTGCCACTCCCACCCAAGCCACCTTGATGCCCACCAAACAGCTACTCAAATATCTCGCCTTGCAAGAAGACACCATCCTCACCTATCATGCAAGCAACATGATCCTAGCTGCCCATAGTAATGTCAGCTATCTCAGTGAACCCAAAGCTCACAGCCACGCAGGCAGCCATTTCCCTCTCTCATCCAATGCCGACATCATGTCCAACAATGGCGCTGTACTCAACATTGCTCACATCATCAAACACATAATGGCATCTGCCACTGAAGCTGAACTCACAGCCCTATATCACTGCATGTAAAGCTGTGTACATTTGCATCATCCTCAAAGCCTTAGGACACAAACAACCCGCACCCACTCCAAACCGACAACACAATGGCCAAAGCCGTCATTAATGGCAAAATACAGCCCAAACGCACCAAGGCCATGGACATGCGATTCCATTGGCTCCGCGATAGTGAATGCCAACAACCATTCCGCATACACTGGCGTCCAGGCAAAACAAACCTTGTCGACTACTGGATGAAACACCATCCAGCCAAACACTCCCAAAACATATGTCATGAATTTCTCACTCCCGACATGATACTAGAAATGCTGCATCAACAATCCCATTGACAGGCCGCCACAGCAGCATAATCAACATAATAATTTTTGAGCTCTAGCAAGGGTGTGATGATACTATGATATAGTATACCTATCCTGTACCTACTTATCTTACCTCAAGACCACAAAAACTAGCAAGCATCAACAAGATAGTCATAAATTAGAAAACAGAATTGACCATGATGATCTCGTAGATTGCCTGTCTTCTGCAAACACAATCTTTGTGTTTGAATGTTTCCACACACTGACAAGAATATGTTTTGGTATCCAGATCATGGATTCTACCACATGTTCCCAAGACAATCTTATACAAACAATTAAAAAAGTAAAGAATGTATTAAAATTAAGAAATTTAGTGTTAAATCACATTTTCAACGGATGTTGAGACTTTTATTTTCAAAACTAAAATTAATTTAATGGAATTGAAAAAAATATGAAAGCATTTCTGCGGAATCAATCAATTTTTATGCAAGATTTGCATTTTGTTGCTTTTTGAATCAATCGGGCACATGAGAAATTTTTGATCAGTATGCTAAACATGCGCCAATGTATTACCCACTTTTCATTTTGAAAAGTAACAAACATTATCAAACAAAACGAAAGCCCCCCAAATGCCTTGGACAATAGACTCAAAAAAGAAATGACAATATATACATATTCAGAGCATACATAAAGATGTTTGTCTTCTCTTTTTCTCACACACATTGACATGAGCCAAGGATACCTACTGGTACTGCTGGCCCATATATGCCCCAATATCAGGACATGGGCATAATCACAAAATAATATTCTTACCATTGAAGGAAGAATCCCACCAAACATTTGGCAAGACTCATTGGCAAGACCAGTGAGTCCTGCGAGACTCATTGGCAAGACCAGTGAGTCATGCAAGACCCATTGGCAAGACCAAGTAGTCTCGCCAGGATCCAATGTACAGCCTGATCAGGTGCACTAAAATCCTGATTGGAACACAAGAATCCAATTGGGTACAAATAAACCAAATGTAATCAAATTGCATGTAAACTACATGGTACAAGGGAGAGGACTAACATTGTGCAGTCCTCAGTAGTAGTCATTTCAATAGCTCATAAAAATAATTTCCAATCAACTGGAACTTCACGTTCTTACTATTTACTACATAGAACTTCAACCAACTATCAGCTTAGGTCACACATATTAACTTTTTTGTTGTATTTTAATGTGCATTGCACCGGTATGCTTGCACCATGACAATGGAACTTTCTAAGAAGTCACTGATTGAAATTCTCACATGCATAAGATCATGTAGCATATGTAGTACCTTACAATGATAGTAATTTCACAAGTCAGTTCATAATACTATAGACTCCATTGTGCCTTGTCGCTTATGGGACAAAAACAGATCTGCATAATGAACACCGGTATTCATTTCCATATCATGATCATTGCGCAACCACAATGAGTTTTTCAACAGAACCATCCACCAAGAACTGTTTAGTTAGCTACACGATAACTCTGAAATTCATGAAAATATCCCCTGAAATTGACATGGAAAAGTTGTGCCAAATGATAGTGAAGCTCTGGGAGGAAGTCAGTGATGGATTGGTATCTGACATGACATGTGGTTTGATTGTTCCAAGTTCTGAACAAAAAGAAGCATCCTTTTGGAGTTCTTTCCACACAAGAGAATGACCAGAAGAAATACTCGTGACTTCATTTGACATTTTATTCAAATAAAGCCTGCATTCAAAGTTGAATTCTGTGTCTTTAAGTGTTTATATACAATGTATGATCACTAATAAAACTGTGGCTTTTACTTTTAATTATTAATAACAGTTACATATCCTCCATGGAATCTTATTAGACCAAGTGAGTATCAAGTGTATACCAAAAGGTATATTTATATAAATTTATGAAGCACTCAGTATTGATTGTGTATACTTATAATTGTGTTTTATATAAAATTTCAAACATTATCTCATGCGATTGCCAACTTCTGAACAGGCAATGTAGTTTAGGTTTCTCCAGTGCTTTCAGGCAAAAAATGACCGTGAGGAATGTAGATGACTTTATTTGAAAATTTCTTTCACATAAAAAAACATTCAAAGGTTAGCACAGTTTTAATAGTTTTACTTATTATGTATGATCCCTCAAAAATGGTTTTAATTTATAAATAAAAAATAAAATCTACATGAAGATTTGAAAATAATTATGACCGCAAAGAAGAGGTGAAAGAATAGAATTGAATGATGCATCTTTGAGGGATTTCGGTACAGGCTTGAATGCGTTGCGCGTCTTTTGTACAAAGGATTGGTTGAAATTTTTGATTGATATGAAATTTGTTTTTTTAAATTTCAGTACAGGTTTGCAACAAGGATTTTTTCATTTGAAACGAAGGAGATATATAGAATCAATTGTGGAGAAGTTTGTTCATGAAAGTGGGGGGTGGGGGTTTGATGTTTCTTTGTTTTCAAGATAAAAGACTTTTCCCACCACGTTTTTGTGGCTTTTGCTACCAGACTGTTGCTTGTGGTCAGCAGAATGTGTCAGCGAGAAATTAAAAATAGAAAAGAAGGATGCATTATGCCGTATACTTTACTTAAGGCATAATAAATCCTTGGGACCATTTAGGCAAAAGGTGAACTTTTAGACCAGGTTTTGGCTGCTTAAGTCAAGAGGAACACTATGCTGCAGATGTAAGTAAACTTAAAAATCCCTCATCATGATGTCAAAACATCACATGTGTGCAGACTCTGGTGTGACGGAACACAGAATTAACATATTAACTGAGAACTGTGCATCAGTGATATGTCTGGGTTGTTATGACTACATATTGAAGGACTTGTGTTGTGTGTGATTTAACAACTGACTAAGTGCATATCCCACACAGTTGCAGGATACAAGTGACAGTGATCAAAGCCAGCAAAAGGATTTTATAATGTTCTGAGTGTAGACATTTTGAGGATTGTAATTAAAAATATGACCTTAGCTCTACTATTGAAAACAATGCTGTACTATTCAGTCCAACAATACACAACCATGCATCACAGTTATCATTCTGTGTTCCTTCCTGAGCTGATTTGTGTTATCTGTACAGTGTACAGTTTGTATTGGAAAATGTGGGTCTGTATCCTTCAGATGGTTTGACACAGTGAAAGCATTTGTTGCTGTTGCCATTTGTTGTTGACTTTGCTCTGGGGGTCAACTGATGTTTCAGATTGAATCAAATTATGTATCATGACATCACAAATTAGCATACACATGAGTTGAAACATACCTATTTTTAGTCATGAGTATGCCCTACCCTGTACAGAGGGTCGAGGATCTAGCTAAATCTCATGGTTAACTCTGTTCACGTTAATTATGAGTTTAGCTATATATTCGATCTCTGTGAGCTCTGACTGTGTGGCTCTTGTGTGAATGCACACGTGTGTGTGGCATGATTAGCTTACACGTGTAAGCAAGATCATCACACCCTTGCAAGAGCCTAAAGGCTGCGCTCATGCAGCCGCGGCTTGGGTGGCGAAACTGTGGCTTTGTTGGTGGAAGCGTAGCATTTCCACAGCTAAGATAGGAGTGATGAAATCCCGGCGGACTTTTTGGTGGTGCTTGGCTGGATGATGTTTCGTCCAATAGTCTGCATAATTTAATCTTCCGGGTCGCCAATAAATGCGAAATTGCTCTTGGCATTCGCGATCTCGAAGCCAATGGAAACGCATGTCCATTGCTTTGGTTCTTTTGGGTTGGATCTTACCATTGCAAACAGCTTCGGCCGTGGAGTTGTCTGTTTGCAGAGGGGTAGCTGGTTGCTTGTGACCGAGTTCCTCGAGGATGATGCGGATGTAGACAGCTTCGCGCGACGATGTATAGAGCCGCCAATTCGGCTTCGTCGCTGACGCCATGACATGTTTGATGATGTGTGCAATATTTAAAATGGCACCATTGTTTGGCGGTGTGGCTGTTGCCGAGGAAAGGAAGAAATGTCCGCCCGCTCGGCTTCTTGCTTTTGTCTCACTCAGATAGCTGGCGTCACTATGGACAGCGAGAACCATGTCACTTGCATGATATGTGATGACGGCATCATCTTGAGTGGCAATGTAGTCAAGGAGCTGTTTTGTTTGTTCCATGGTGTCGGTGGTAGGGTTGGCTGACTGGGATGCAATGGCGCTGATGGGGCATAACAAAGTAGGATCAACTGCCCGTGCCAGGTAAAGGAATTTTCCACAGACTTGTTGAATGAATTTTTGTCGGCTTTGTTGAGGGGCGCCGCAGTTGATGGCATGACGGCAAACTGCTTCTTGGCCCCGTATTTGATAGGTTTGCATTGGAAAGGTGAGTGCTGGGTCTCG
The DNA here is from genome assembly GCA_013187285.1 of Cyclotella cryptica. Lineage (NCBI taxonomy): Eukaryota > Bacillariophyta > Thalassiosirophyceae > Thalassiosirales > Thalassiosiraceae > Cyclotella > Cyclotella cryptica. The sequence continues at coordinate 26,416 of JABMIG010000177.1, read as the reverse complement.
GTGGCACGATGTTGGAACTGCTTGAGTGCCTTGTCCTTGTAGCCTGGCATGGATAGGTGCACCTTGCGCTTAGTGTAGTCCCAATCAATTGTGATGCCGATGTAACGGTTCCCCGTCCAATCTGTGCTGCATTTGTAGTGCTGTTCGATGACGGATTGCAGGTGCAGCGCATGCTCCTTACCAATGTATTTCACCCCAAAATCATCCACTACTAGGGTGAAAGAGATGGGTCTGGTTTTGTGTGACCAAAGGCCAGGTACTAGTTTTGATTGGAAATACCCAGCCTTGTTGAGGCGCTTTTCAAGGAGCACATTTGCAATGAGGCCTCCGTGTGGAAGCCCGTACATACCTTTGTTGGCTTGTAAGTATATAGAACCGTCGCGCTCGGCGATGTCCTTGAGTTTGTACTGCGTCTATGATTTCCTGTGGGATGTCCCTGATGTTTAATCGAATGAACTCGGGGCGTTTTAGCGGAGTGTTAAGATAAAAGTTGGAAATGTCCATGGTCATAAACCTTGCCCCTCGTGATGATATGACACTGTTGAAGAGCATTTTAGCGACCAGCATGTCGGCTGTAGGGGTGGCGACTTCCCGGGTAGTTGATTCGATCCCCACCAACCACAAAACGGGTTCTGTTGGGTTCCTTTTTCTCAGGTCGGATGGTGCAGACGAACGTTCCATACGTGACATCTTTACGCCTGTTGGGAGGAACTGCTGCTTTGGGGATGAAGGTGATGGTGTTAGTACCTTTGACTCGTCCTCCTACTCCATTTGCTAGACGACCAAATTCGTTGGCAGAAGAGAGGGTCCAATCCGCGTTGTAATTGGGATGGCGGATGAGTTGGCGGTAATTGAGCATCTTACCGGTGGCTTTGTCCATCACGGCTAAGGCTCGTTGGACATCATTCTGGACTCTGGTGATTCTCTGTCTCAGGGTGGTGGCAGCCTGTGTGGGTTGGCGGAGTCTGGAGGTCCTGGCGCGGGTGTTCAAAGCCGGAGGCGCGGACAACGATGCTTTGGCTGCTGTTTTAGCACGCGTGTTCATGGCTGGCGTAGTGAGGGAAGGCGTGGGGGTTGGAGTTGGAACGCGGCGTCTCTTTTTTCGGCTTGGCAGTGGGGGCGGCGGACGGATGACTGGGTGCGCAGCAGTTGACAGTTGTTTTATGCGAGTGCACGCGTACGCCGTTGGTTGTCTGCTACTACTGGCGTGGTCTGTGGGATGATGGCCACCCTTGGAAGTGATTGCTCCTGCTGTTGTCTGCTTTGTTGGATCAATTTCTGCAGTTGGGCTGGGTTTGCCGAGGCGTCTTGTAGCACGGTGTGTAATTGCTGCAACTCGTGGTTGGATTGAAAAGCGGGGAGGCCTTTAATAGTGTCGATACAAGATGAGATTGCTGTCATAATCTTGTCTTCGGGCTTGACGGTTGGGTTCGTGATGCGTTTGTGTTGGAACTCCACCGTGTCACTGAAACGCTCACTGTTGGTTGCCTTGATGTGGCACTTGTGCGTCCTGTAATGTTCGGGTGAGGTGCCGATATACCAACCATCCACTGAGTGGTACGCCCAGGTCCCGCGAGCATCAGTCTTTTCGTGGACTTGGACATTACATCCCATGGGGCGAGCGGCATTTTGTTGTAGTCGAAGGGGCCGTTGAGATGTGCATATGCGGAGACTGTGGGAGTGGCGTTGGATTGTCGGAGGAGGTTGATAGTGATCTCAGCCTGCGGTAGTAGTTTGTCCCAGAATCGTAGAGGGAAGTCGTCAGCTGTACCCGCCAGGATACTTAGGAAGTGCGCTTTGAAGTTTCGGATGGCCACTTCGGCTGCATTGCGTCGGTGACATCCGGGTGGAACAAGCTCATAAGCCATGCGATACTTGTTAGTGATGAGGTCCTTCATGGCTGTCGAAATCTCATTGTCTAAAACGTGCTTTTGGGTACAATACCAGCGAGTTTGAGCCTTAGGAGAAGTTTTTCATAGGCTCGCCAATTCGGGATCGGTTCTGTTCTTGATGGGTTCTACGAGGATTCCGCTGCTGTCTATGTCGACTAAAACCATAACATATTTGTTTCCTGATTGTGAACGGGTGGGGAATTGTCCTGTTTGATCGGTAAAGACGGTTTCCCGCACATCATAGACATTGACAAAGACGTCCTTCACTTTCTTGCCACGTAATTGGTTGGAGAGGCTTTCTTCGAAAGACTTGGCCTTGGTTGAGCGTACGTTCTTCCGCGTTTGGTTGAGGTGCCCTTAGGGGTTTCTGTGGTCTCGGGTAATACTTCTTTACGTTGGCTTCAGTGAGGAGAGGCCACCCGACAAAGTTTCCTGCTTTGATGGCCTTGAGCCAGGTGGACTTGACTGGGTACCCGCAGACGGCGTGCATCCACTTGATTGCTTGCTCTGTAGATGGCAGGTCGTACACGCTATTAGCCTGTTGAAGTGCTTGTTTGGCTCGTTTGGATGGCTGGCGTGGTTGCCAAGTGCCCTTGTGCTGTGTGAGCGGGATGCGATACCTGCCCTGGTCGTCACGGACTCCAATTAAGAGGGGTGCACCCTTGCACGTGATTAACACGTCTTCTTCTTTGTGAACTGTCACCCCGTCCTTGGTGAAAATGGACAACGTGCCATCGTCTGACACCTTGCCGACACTCATGAGGGATTGTGGAAAGTCGTGAAATGTGTCGGCCTTGGTTGCCGTTTTGGAGAGGCCAGGGAAGGGCAGCCGTGATACGTGAGTGGCGGCGCTGATGTGACCGTTGGCCACTGCTACTTGTTTGGACGACGAGCGAAGGATAGGCAGATGGGCTGCTTTGCGGTCAGCCTCGTTGAGGTAATGGCCATCTGCACCTGAGTCGTAAGTGATGGATGGCACATCCTCATGTGAGAAGAAACGTTTATGTGATATGTCGTTCTGGAAGTGGACGTGGTTGGCTTGTTGGAGGAAGTTTGGAAGACTTGTAGGGCTTTGGCGAAAGTGTCGTCGTTGGTGGGTCGATCGGCGCCCTGTCGGATGGCTTCGAGGAGCTCCTCGACGGTCCAGTCATTTATTGACTTGAAGTCAGATCCGTCGGCGTTTCGAAGAACGGGATCGGTGATGTTCTTCCCAAATCGCTTGGTGGCCGCCTTGGATATGGCTTCCTTGACCCCGATGATGAACTGGGCTCGAGTGTTGAGTCGTTCGGCTTCGTCGTTGGCGTCGGCCCGTGCGGTGATCTCGGGGGCGTACGCTTGTTGGGTTGGGTCAGCTGCTGTTTTGGCTGCAGCGATGTCCTTGAATAGTTTGAGGACAGTGGCGGCGGTGTGCATGTCCGTCGATTTGATATTGGCGAGGTCCGTGCCGGCGTTGCAGATTTGGAGGGCGCCGTCGTTGTTGGCGCTACCTCCGGGGACGTAGAGTTCCTTGAGACGGTTCTCTAACCCTCCCAGCCATTTCGTGCCGGCGTCGACGTTGTAGGCTCCAGTCGAAGTCGTGGAGAGCTCGATTTCTTCGAGCTGTTTTGTGACGAGCTCGAGGGCAGCGTATCTCGCAGTGACTGCTGCATCGGTCATGGTGGTTCGTTGTTTAGGAGACGAAGTAACGGTGGCGGTGCGCTGCGGATGATGCAAAGAATGGCTGCGGTGGCGTTGCGGTGATGGTCGTTTCGATGTGATTTCGATCGCAATGGCAGCGTAGTTGCGGTGTTTCGTCGACGGTGGCGCGATTTCTGTCGGTGGAACGTCGTAGTGGAGGCGTCGTCGATGGCGGCGTTGTTGCTGTGTTGCCGGCTTGGTGCTTGTTGATGCAGCGGCAGCGAAAGAGCGGCTGCTGCTGCGTATTAACGTGAACTACAGAGGGTCGAGGATCTAGCTAAATCTCATGGTTAACTCTGTTCACGTTAATTATGAGTTTAGCTATATATTCGATCTCTGTGAGCTCTGACTGTGTGGCTCTTGTGTGAATGCACACGTGTGTGTGGCATGATTAGCTTACACGTGTAAGCAAGATCATCACCCTGCCAGCACAACTTTATTTTTCTAAAGAAGAAAAACAGTGTAACCAACATTCTAACGCATCAAGTCAAATCTGCTTAAATTTGAATAGGTATAATAGGTATTATGTAGTAATTCATGTGAGATGAAGGGGTAAAGCTGAATTTGCTTTAGACTGATTCTGGAGTAATAATGCATTATATTGCAAGTGGGGGTACTTCCTTTTGTGCTTCAGGGAATGTAGGGTGATGGCTTGTTGGCTATGATTCAAGATTTGCCAAAGGTGGGGTTGAATGCAATATTCTACCAATTTCTCCTAAGTAGGGCTTGCTTAAACCAACTGTGGTATATAGTGTGTGATCCATTCTTATCTGTGGTACCAAATCTTGCATGACTTCATAATAGGCGATTTATTGCAATTCGCAGGAAACAAATATTTTTGAATTTGAACGCACAAAGCACAGTACAGTTTCATTACAAACTCATTTCTCACTAAAGTGACACGGTCCCCCCTCCCTCTCACAAATGAAACCTGAGAATGTGTTACAAACCAACTATGCAATCATCAAGCTGTGGATGAAAAATTGTACCCAAAAATTTTGTGTAGATTTTATGCAGTGCTTGACAATGTGTGGTGCAATTATTGCACCCCCAAGATAATAGTTTTGATAGTTTCAGTATGTTCGCTTTCATTGGAATGATTTAACAATACCTTTCTGATGCGCTGGTAACAAACAACAAGACAAGTTGTGGCAGCATCCAAAAAGAACTAGGTTGTAAATTCCGGAGGAATTCCGGAGGAATTCGCATTACTCCTGAATATTTGGTAATTTTGACAGTAACGTGATTACTGTGATGCCAAGATTACTATGAAAGAATTACTTATGTACTTTGTACAATACTTAACAAGTGTGACAACATGACGTCACAAAATAACACTCATTCTGAGAAATTTCACAGCAATATTAGCAGAACCTACAGAAAGTAATGCAGGAATTCTGGTTTGTTACTCGTTACTGTGTATTTGAGACAGTAACCAAAATTGGAAGTTACAACCTAGAAAAAGACGTGATGCGTCGAATCAACTTTTAAATGATCAGTAAAGAAACATAGTTTAATTGGATTCTTTGAGCCCACTCTTGTATGATTCTTAATCTGTTTTATTTTGTTTGAAGTGTATCATTGTAGGAGCTTTGTAGCTTGGTGAAATTTGCCAGTGATGTTGCTCTAGTTCTTTGTTGAATTGAAAGCAAACTGTATCAAATTAGAATGAAGCACTGTTGCTTAAACCAGACAACAGCAGATGCTGTTATATTTTTTCTTCTCATAAGGTTTATGATATCAGGTAATGATAGCCTTTTCAACAAGACACTCTAACATGAGAAAATAAAAAAGTAAAACTACACCGCTTGCTCTAAGCACCACAGTCTTAGACTGTCTGACACTTCCATGCCTATGCAAACTTTCTAACTTACAGGTATCTTGAAAAAACAGATGTTTCAAAACTTCACAACCAGCCCGTAAGATGGCACCAATCGACCAAAAGTCCTTCAAGCTGGTGATGTAATCGGTCTGTCAAACTTGATGCTTTAGTGGGTGTGTTACCCCTTCAAATGTTGTCTAACTCATTGCCCTACAAGACTTGTGCTTAATAATTACCAAGGTTTAACCTTTTATCGAAAACATTCCGCTGAAGCAGATAGATCTGAGGCAACAAGAAGATATCTATCACAATAAGCCCAAAAGGTAGCACCACTATGTGTAGGGTGCTTCAAGCTGACTTTGTTTGCGCATGATTAGATTCCCGTGTCCCGGATACTTCCCAATGCATTGTACCGAAATAAAATAAAATATTATGACAAAATGGTTCAACCTTCCATCTGCATCTCTAGCATCTGCTTCATAGCCTGCAGCTTGCAAAATGTGTTTGACATGAATGAAGAATGAATGTCATTTGCACAAGATTCGCTGGGCCTGACCTGTAGTGCTGTATCCATGAGCTCTCGAGTACGAATTTCAAGGCAATGAACCACACGTAATGTTCGGCGTAGTACCTTCGGCGCAAGTCTTCTTGCTGTCACAGGATTGGGAATAAGGTCAATCAAATAATTAAAGCATGGGATGACGTCTTCAAGTTGAAACATTCGAATCACTTGCAAATGCTTTGTCTCTGCAAAACGCTTGTTATTGCCCTCAATGAGGCCGTGGAGAATTGTCATCTCCATTTCTTGACCACTAAACAGAGGTGCTAATTCCCGCATCCTTACTTCGTATTCCGACCAATTTCCTTGGTATGGGACGCCAAGAAGGCAGTGGACCTTCCCACTTGGATCAAGGCGTGCATGAATTGTTGGATATTCGCCTCTCCTGTGGCACTTTCTAGCATAAGAAAGACTCTGTGTTAAGGCAAAATCATGCAAATCTCCAGAATCTTCGTCTGTAGCGTCATACATCACATTGTCATCATTGCCAAAAAACGCCCACCTCCCACATTTCAATGAGTGTATATAGTTCTTGATGATAAATACACATAATTCTTTTTTGTCAGCTTCCCTGAGAGGCGAACAAACCCCCAAGTCCACTAATTCTCCTGGCTGGTAAGAATGAGTTGATCATGTTGCACTTGTGAGATCCGTCAATATAATCATTCATGGCTTACGAAACGAGGTAAACTCAGTATTGCGACTTGCCTTAAAATTAAGTTCATCATCCTCAGTGTTGACATCTTTCAACGAAGAACATGAAGCAAAAAGACCGTAACGAGGCACTCCATCTTGATTGTAAGATACTTTTGCTCTGAAAACGATCTTATACCCTCGCACCATGATGGAAAACTTTGGAAGTTTAGTGCCATCAGCCTGTGAGATCATTTCCTCCCATTGCACATCTGGTGTGATCCAAGTCTCGGCCTGAAATTATGAATGATCCATTTCGAGATGCATTGAAGCAGAGTCACAAGAAAGGATCGCATAAGCAACAATCATACTTACAGGGGTTGCCTGATCAATATTTGCTATGACACTTTGGGATGTAGGTCTGCACATTATCTTCCTCTCAAAAGCAATACACCCACCCCAAGCAGTAACAGATGTGATTAACGATAATGCTGGAATATTTGCCCCCATGTTCCTTGCAACATCCAACACATCATTGTGGTATTGAAGAATGAAGAATGCAGTTTCATCATTTGAAATGCCATTAGATGGAGTGCTATTTCTCTGTACACAAGCTACAATTTTTCCAAACAAGCTCATGTTCATTCCATGGTCATTCACAAAGTCTACAGAGAAGTTTTTTCCCACCAAGAAGTGATTCTGGCAAGATGCATATTGGAAGGAACCAATACCAGTTAGGAATGTCTCAACAAGTTGGATGGCATGATGCACACTAGAATGTTGAATGTGGTCAAAGGCACTTTGGAGTGAGTTGTATTGTTTGCCATCAGGTGAAATGATTTTTAGACCAGCCGGAGCAATACTTCTATCCGATCGAACTAATGTCTTTCTTTGTGGATCATCAAAAGTGAATCGCCATCTATCTGGAAGACCCAACTTGACAGCTGGTTGGCACTTTAACTGGGTTGGTATGTTGCAGCACATCTAAGAGAAAATCAATCAAATATTGGATACACCATATAAATGTAACAGTGTTAGAATCCTTACTGACTCACTTTTCGAATGCAGCACCTCACAGACTTTGGATTTTGAGTACACTCGTTTTCAACACAAGTGAAACATCTTTCACAGTCAGGCATACTGCACAAAATGCAGCTGCCACATGCAGCTTCCCTAAGCTCTGCCAAGGTTAGTGCATGAAGTCCCATCTTGTTGCATGGATTTTTGGTGCTTGATTCAACATTTGTTGACTTTGATCTCTTTGTGCTCCCTCCCATCCTACTGCTTTCGCTCGAAGTTGAGCTTCTTTTAGCTTTTCCATTTATGGAACCTATTGGGCTGTTTGTTTTTGACTCGCAATCAACGGCACTAGATCTTGATCCAAGAAGGAATGAGCTCACATCAGCCGATGAGACAGAAGGGTCCGATATATCACTCAAGCAAACCCTGACTCGAAATAATTGGTTTATAATTGACAGATACGCCGATTCATCTTCGAGATCATTCAATATAGAAGCAACAAGTTTAGAATTTGAGAGGTCCTCAGGGTGAATCACATGGGACATTGTGTGCAAGCGATCCAAAACTTTGTCACAGACTCCCTGAAGAGCTTCCTCACTCTCCTGGATCAGGGGGAAATAGTCATATTGCAGCTTTTTCACTCGTTTTGTCACTAAAGAACGGAGCTCAAGTTCCGAAATTATTACTTCTGTAGGCCTCGGTGCAGAAGAAAGTAGAGAACCAGGTAGTATGCCAGACATTTCAAGTTTTGCTCCAACAAATTTCACATAGTTTTCAGTCAAAGAGTAGATCGGCGGAAGTGCGGCAGACTGGCCATGAAGCATTTTGAGGTGGTCTGAAGCAAATCTTTTCCATATTTCATGTGTATAATCATTCAACAAGTTTGAGTTATCACTGTCATTGAAATCAGGGTTTGAATCACGGAGATATTTCTCAATGGTGGGTTTGATGGCAGAACCAAGGGCATCCCATCGCGATTCACTTGTTATCCAACTTTCCCATCCTTCCGCCTAAGGTCGACAAGCAAAATGAGAAATGTGCATAAGTGTATATTGTGTGAAAATAAGCCACGAAATAATTAACAGTATGTGATCAGAAGTCTTACTTCAAGTAGCTCATACACTTTACTTGCAATGTATGATCGCGTTGCTTGCCAAGGCTGGGCACCTCTGAGGCGACAGAACGCGCCGAGAATCCAATAAGAAGGTGCAACTTCCCCACTCTGAAGTCTTGATAGCGTGAAGCTGTCTTCGTGGGGTTCCCATCCAATGGGATTTGGTGAGTCAAGATTCAGTGATGTCACGACAAGGATTGAGGCACAACGTAACCACTCAATGTGGCGCTTGGCTTTGGGTAGTTCACCATTAATACTGGGAGCTTCAAAACCTTCAGGTGGAATAAGACATAGATACTGGCACTCTCTGCGCACTCTTCGTGACACTTCAGCAAAGACATCATCTGCTTGAACTTCTTCCAGCCCCACAGAGCACGGCGAAGGCACAATAGACCGCCAATATTCGTTTTCTTTCTCTTTTGCTATCCGAGTTTTCTCATCAGCTAATCGGTCTCTTATCAGCCTTGTGCCTCCACTTGGACCAGAGCCCTGACCTAAGATGTACAACACAAACAAAGAAATATCAAAGTAGAAAGTATTGACATTGAGGGATTGATTGAGTTCAAACTTGAGGCATGATGGATCTTACTTGGGCTGTCAGTGGTACTTGCTGTGCTGGTAGCAACTTCAGGAGAGTTCATTGCAGCATTTGCAAGTGATGCCATTCTCAGTTTCTGAGGTACGTGTATGAGACTGAGAAATTGTAAGAATGTTTTCTTGTAGATCAATCACACAGTTTGTGCAAGAAAAATTCTCATGGTGCTCCCGGTTCATAGCTGCGAAGATAACATGAATGGCAATTGCTGCCATGTAAAACACAGGACAAACTTACTATCTTTCTTTATTATGGCTTCAATAACTGCAGAAGAAAAATGATAAACTTAATGGCGTACTGACCTGGAGAGATAATTACGCCAAAGGCAGTTAAGTGAAGATAAAGTATTGGGAAAACATATTGATTTTGAAAAAATACAAACAACGGGTCAGGCAGGAAAAGGGGCCATGGCGGGCAATATATGACAGAGGATTGAAAAACAACAGCCATAAAATTTGATTCGCGAGATTCGAGTCTTGAAGTAAAAACAAAGGAGGGAAGAATGCATTATAGAGCAAAATGAAATGAACTGCTGGCGAGATGTGTCGTTCTTTTGAAGGCCTATCTGTGGCCAGAATCATCATGTTGCATCGTCTGCTGTTGATGAAAAAGCTGTTGACTCTGAATCATTCTGATGGTGCCAAATTGCAAAATTTTTGACATGTAGTGTGTTTATGCTCGCTGTGGTATTTTTGGTGGTGCTGGTGAAAGCTAGAATATTCAAGTACGACATTTCATAACTGTCATCAACTCAATCTTCCCCATCTTCCACCATTTAAGAGGACTCTTCAAGAGTTGAAACACATAGACTGAATCATAAAAACAGTCGCCATGAAGATCATACAGTCTGACCAATAAACAACCCCTCCTTGAGCTAAGGATGATTCAAGACTGTACTACTGGATCAAAGGTGCACACACCACACCCAGATAATTTAATCATGCAACCAGACACACGTTAAACCATTGGCAATATTTTGACGGTTTAACCGACAGCTAAATGAAAACAATCCTCAACAACAAATCAAAATGTCAACACAAACTGTGAATTGCATTGCCTCCGCCAACTGACATGAAAAAGGAAAGGATGATAGCTAGAGGTGATGGTACATAATTCCAATGGTCAATAATACAAAAGAATAGGCAGCAGTCATTGGACGACTTTTAATCGTTGCAACACATCACAGGGCTACCAGCAAGGAGGGTGCTTGATTCACTGGCAAATGTAGTGTCATGCATGACAGAATATTCCCTACTCTTATCATACTGCCCTCCCAACCTCCTTGAATTTCATCAAAGTTCAGTTCAGAACATTTGCAAGCATTCATGGAACAATAATTCAATTTAGAGAGAAATCAAATTATAATCTATTGGGTGTTGTGATCTTTGACAAGCTAAGTTGCTTGAAACCACATTGACTTGAGGATAAGTGTCAATAATGTTAGTGAGTAGAACTGCACCTAGAGGGAAGCAGCATCTTGCTGTATGCTCTCCCCCACCTGATGTCTTTTACCCCATAAACACACTGGATAAGGAAGACCTGCTTCAATTGAGCGCACTGACTATACAATCGTTCAAGATTAAAGGGATTGGTCACAAGTCATCGTTGGGGGGGTGACAACATCATTCGTAGTATTTGAAAGATGTTGGCCGAAGACCGCTCTCATTTTGACCGCGCACAGAAGGGAGGGCAGCGCGACACACGCCCTCATGAGCCTTAAAAAAGAATTCTTACCATTAGCTTTGCCTGTTATCTGTGAAGATTATCGATCGATAGGGGAAAAGGTTGTAGTCTGCGCATGAGACCGAATCGCGAGATTTAATGCGTGCAGGCATGTGAGATGTACGCTTACGATCATGCGTGATGAATCACAGCATGCATCACAATGGTAGAAGTGCATGTAATAAACGTATGATTTATCTGTATATATGTACAATAAACGATAACACACTGTACAATGGTTTATGCACGCGTGAACACTATGACCCTCTCAAAATACACCAAAAAAACGAGTTGAATGAAAAATACAGAAGCCATCATTTTGTGAAAATGCATGGGCAATATCTCTCTATTGTTCTCCATCGCCGCAGGTTCTCTTTTTGATTCACGAGTCCGTCCCAATCAACGGTCATGTGCTACATGCTAGGGCGGAAAAGGACCATTAAAGAATCAAACAATACGAAAATAATGTTATTTGTTCACGTATACCATATATATATATCATTCTGGGAAAGGAAGAAGGAGTGAGTGTGAGCTTTGTACTACCTAGTACATAGTAGTATATTATTCTGACTTCATCACTTCGAAAAACTTATCTAGCATTTGTGCCCGTTGCAGCCTCTGGTTTGTCCCGTTAGTGGTCAGCGGGGGGACTAGAAAGTCACCCAGGAAACTAGGTAGTCACATGGTTAAACTACACTCGTTGCATTTCTCATATTTCTGTTCCCTTCATGAGAGCCTCAGCAGGTCATCACCCATCCCTAGAGGACACCATTGGGCTATGAAGGCATGCCCAGGAAGGCTTGAGAGTCCAACAAGATCGCACCCTAACTCTACTATGTACAACTCAGAATTCACTTTGGCCCACTATATGTCAGATATCTTTGGCCACGGGTGCGACCGCAATATCAACCCTTTGGGTCCTGGCTGATATTGCACACCCCTTTGGGACTATCTCGAGGGCTTAAGTCCAGCTCGACAAGTCCTCATCTTCGACGGAAGGCAGCTTCAATTGCAATACAAAAACAGGCATAATGGTTCAAAGTCCATCCCGTAGAACACAGTACATTTTCTACGGGGAAAAAATGTCAGATATTGAGAGCTATCAGAATTCAAAAAAAATCAGCCAGCACGCTCAGGTTCGAACAATATTGTACAATAGTAAAGTAGAGTAAAGTACAGACAGACTATCTGACACTTCGTGGCCATCAATTTTTTGTCGAAACACGTAGATTTGTACGTAGGAATAATACGCCACGTCTATAATGGTTCAAAGTCCAGTCAATGGGCCAAAGTGAATTCTGAGCTGTACCGTCTATCTCTGCAAGACACGCAACTCGCTGAAAAAAATTCGTTTTAGCGAAAAACATCTTGGCGAGAGTCGTCACTTCAGTTACGACGGCGTATTCGGTCGCCAGTTGGGTCGCCAGAGTCGTCCGTTACTTCTTGAACGGACGACAAACGGTCGTAACATGGTCGTACCGGACGACTTTTGTTGTCGTAACATCGTCGTACCGGACGACTTTTGTTGTCGTAACATCGTCGTACCGGACGACTTTTGTTGTCGTAACATGGTCGTAACTTACGACTTTTGTGGTAGTAACTTGGTCGTGGTCGTAACTTGTCGTAACATGTCTGTGAACAGGGGTTACGGTACGGTACCAGTTTAACAGTAGTACTGTCGCGTTACATTCTGCCACGTACACTAATATACCAGTTTCTACAGAGGCCAAAAAAATATAATCGCGTCACAATACTTTACCACCATGACGATTTCCTCCGCAGCCACTGCACGACCTCGATCTCAGCAAATACCGCTGCAACACCAGGTCTGACTTCGTCGCCCTCACCGCCACATCACCCGCAACAATCCACCCGCTTGGTTCGGTCCGATTCGCGTTATTTCTTGAGAAATAGCACCATTTCTACCATGTAATTTTTGTTACATGATGGCAGTCATGACCGGGAGGGGAAAGATGGGAATTTATTGACTGTAAGTTTTTCTTAGAGTGTCTATTCCCTCATTTTTTACCTACATCCTCGACTCATAGGGGCATTCATTACTGTTCATTTTTTTTTTTCCTGGGCGCCCCTCAGTAGTCTTTTTATGCTGTCATGTCAGGTGACAGGTGAATAAAATTCGACAATCAGCCAGTAAATTGATAGAGTTTGAAGAGTTTGATGCGGAAATGGACAGCTCTAGCTGTGGTAGTTGGGATGGTGGCGCTGGGAAAGACAGATTGCATGAGCAATGAGATTTGTTGCCAAGCACATTTGTTTTTTCCGATGTATTTATGGTTGGCAGAAGGGAACATGACAGAAAAATCATTTTGGAGCTCATCAAAAGTATAAACAGTACACACCTGTCAATTAAGCTAAGAACTGTAATAAGTATTATAATTGTTAAATGAAAACTCCCGATCGAATCAAAAGAACATTAATTGCCTGTGGAGGTGGCAGGTATGCTCTGCGTACTCTCATCTGGAGAGTGCGATCATTACTCTCAGGAGGGGTGGCATCCTAGTTAGGTCTACTAGCTTTGACCTGGTTCACTAAACTAGTCTGCCAGTAAGACTTGCTACTGAACCTGGTTCATTTGCTTGTCTGCCAGCACTAGTTGAGAACTGAACCTGGTTCAGGGCGAAAATAACCGAATGTTAGTAGGAATTAATAGCTTTTTCTGGAAATTGTAAAAATCTGACTGACGTCACTTTTAGGCCAAATGACGTCAGTGTTGCCATCTGCCAGCAATAATACCGAAAACGCATACACACTGAACCAGGTCCAGATTTTATGTTCCTTTGCTAGGGAAAGCTAGTCGCCAGCTGCCAGGAGATTTTCGTCCAACTGATCTAGGTCCAGTACTTCTGGTGAGGGTCATGCCACCCCTCCCTATTACTCTCCTCGAGAGAAAAAGTTGCTACTCTCATTGCCTCCGGGATGCTGAGAGTTACATGCTCAGATTTGGCCTTGGCGGCCATTTTCACAAGAGCCTTAAGCTCGTCCTAACTCCTAGTCATGTTTGGAGCAAGGCAACACTATGTTGTCGCGATTATTTCCTGTCACAGAGAAGTAATTCACTGTGTAACATGTGCACGATGTGTCAAGACCGCATATTTTTTCTATATGATCTATGTTCGAGCGCAATTTTGAATGGCAAGCAGTGGTCACAGCCCTATTGACCCATATACCAATCGAAAGCGCGCAAAAAGAGGAATTTGTAGTATTTCCTCCAAATCGCGCTTCGAGCGCTGTGAGAAAAGTTATAGTCAATCTACGAAAATTAACGAGAATCGATATTTTTTTGTTACAAAATGGGGTGCGTCAGTACTACTGTTAAACTGGTACCGTACGTTATGCGGTGCTGGTTTTTTTTGGTATGTTTCATATTCAATGAGATATATTTATGTTGCCTTCTTTTTTATTGGTATCTCTTTCTTACCTCACCTTTTCGTCAATGCAATTTATACGAAGCCGTGCAAAGTATACCGATGTGAACGGAGCCGTGATTATGTCGGACTGCGCATAATTCATTTGCAGCTCAAGCCAAGAATTGAACGCAGATCCCCCTAACCATGGCATTTCCAACTTCTCCGATTTCAGCGGCGTTGCATGCTGCCCCAACAGCAGTTTGTTCAACACAAATCAACCGTTCTCACGGCCACACTTGGTAAGTCCTCGCGATGAAAATTTGCAGTTAAAAAGACCAGCTCGGGCTGTGTCAAAGGAATTTTTGCCGCGGAACTCGCGATTATTTATTTTTATCACTGACACCCAAATATATTCTAATATTTGATCCTCCCCACACCAAACAATATGAAGACACCAAAGAACACTGAATAATTTCCGCACACCGGGGAATGACTTTTTAGAAGGCAAGTAGGTGAGATATTTTTTATTTACGCTTATTTTCCTGTTTCAACTGACAGTAACTCAGCTGATGAAGTCTCACATTTGATCCTGTTCCCCTACCTCAATGACAGCAGCAAATATTTCTGATAAGTGTGCAATAGAGTTGCTTTTAAAATGGACCAAAATGTGAGATCTTCCCATTTTTACAACCATTTCATTTTTGTACACTACACAACTCACACTGCAAACTGCCTCCCCCCTCTAACCCGTTTCTCTTCTTTTCTTCTTATCACTCTTTTCTCCATTGCACACTCAAAGAAGTGGAAACATGAAGCGCCTTTGAATGCCAAGCAACTGCACACTAACTTGTTCAAACAGAGGAATGAGACATTGGGCAAAGAGGACATTATGGGACGTTTGGCAAGTCGGAACAGATGCCAAACAAATGGAAAAGACCAATAGCGGACCGCTGAAAGCTCCAACTCGAAAGCCTATGATGGTAAGTGAGAAGTCCAGCAAAAAAAATGCAAGAAATTCTTGATCGAGGACACTCATGTCTGTGTTTTATGATCTTGTGTTACACTAGCCATCGAGTCGAGCCCCAACCCAAAAGCCCATGTCTGTAAGTCATTTATGTCTTTTCGTCATGATGTTATCATTATATTAGAGCCCATCCATTTCTAAATAATTATTCCCAACTACAATTTTATGTTCTTTATAATCGCCACCAACTATAGCACTAACACAAACACAAGCATCCATGAGTTTTCTATACCTCCAACTGATGTGATTAATCACAAGCTCCAAAACAAAAGCCAACAGACTTAAGAGTGTGTTGACGTCTAACTTGACACAGATGGCAATGAATGACAATACTGATTTTCCTATGGAGGCGCAAGTGGGCAATCCTACGAATGCTCCTACAAGAGCTCGGACACAAACGCCAACAGTAAGTAAATGATTCTTTCTTATGCTGTCATTTCTTCTCTCACATATGAGATTTTGTTTTTCAAGTATAATGTATTAGGGTTCTTTGTGCCTGAGTGCCAACTTAAATTTGGATTTGCCATAAAATTTGTACTTTTGACTTGTGGATGTTTGTGTTCAGTATGTGCCAGGCATTATTCAGGGAACTTTCATTTGATTCATTTTAGAAACTTACATCTCATCTAATGAGCAAACTAGGTTGACTTTTATGCAAATTGAATTGTATATTACTTCATACATAACTTACTTATCCATTGTATTCACTTTATGATGTCTTTCTCTACCTTCCAAAAGATGGTAGAGAGGTTTATCAATCCTCCAGTTAGAAATATGAGGATGTTGATGTGAAAGCTATAGTGGTTTAAAATTATTTGTCATCAATGCTAGAAACCTGAGCACTTCTTATTTTTGTGATACCCAAGTTGTTTAATTCATTTACTGCAGGTCGGCAATAATCCGAGACCTACTGTATCCCTGTCCAATTTCCACAACATTGTGAGGGCTATCCGATTGATACTGAAAAGAATTCGTGTTGCCCCGAAAACAACATCAAATGTGTTATGCTTAGGTCACTTGCTTGTTTATGGATGGATTAGGTGAGTTCTCTCAATTTGTATGACCATTCAATTTAGTTCAAATCACTATTGATGGTGCTGCCGCCTCCTTTTCTAATGCTACCCTTGCAACCCCTATCTGTTATGAGTGTATATCATGCGACGAATGTACTTGTATTGCATGCGATGATGTATCTTATTCATCGCTACACATGCGGCGCACAACATTCGAATAATACTTGCACAATCACAATTTGAGGCCCTTCTTGAAAAATGATCCTTCAAGTTCCAAGGTGTTGCTTGTGGTCTGCATTGACAAAAGGGGTAGGTTCCAAGGCATTGGTTGTGGTCTGCCTTGACAAAGGGGTGCTTGTAATTTGTATTTAAGCTCTCACTTCAAAAGTTGTACAAATAAGAAAATGATCAATAGTGGACCCCTACCATACCTTTTGTCCATTTACTTGACATGGGCATATTGATGTTGGTGCAGCCGGTTGAATCCTTTGTGGATCAAGAATGTGAGACCACCAAGTAAAAAATCTGCATGTCACCATAAGAATCAAAGTGGCAGCAGCTTTGTCATTCCCCCACCTGATTGACCAATTCAAACATGCAATTCAAGTCAGCACAACCTCAGTCAGACTTTTGGGGGGTCAGTTCTTGCCTCTTTGCATATACAACCCAAGGCGAACTTTTTGAGGGGTTGGTTGCTGTCTGTGGAGATGGGGGGACTGGAAACACATGCTGTCTAGTAAAAATTTGACAAATGAAAAGGTAGTGGCTGCAAGTTGTTACAACCACATCTTAACCAAAAATTCAAGGGGGAATTCATCTGTGTTCTCCAAGGGCCAACTGTTTGAGGGGTTGATTGTGCTCTGTGGAGGTGGGTAGTATGGGAAGTGACTGAAAGCATGCACCGAAAAAAAGAAAAATTCATAAGGCAAAAATCAACATAAAACAAGACCCCAGACAACATCCCCCCACCTCTTTGGTCCCTAAAAAGATCATTCACTCTAGTACATCCCATCAGTGCAATGGAGTGGAGTTTTTACACATGTCTGCAGTGACATGTGCTAAAGCTAGAAGGGCACCAGCACAGCAAATGTAATAATTAATTAGTTAATTAAAAATTTCATACACAGGAGGGGGGTAGCCATAAAAGTGTCGATACTCCCAGACTATTTCACGAAAACAATGCCCAGATAATTATTTCTTGAACATTCATGTAAGGGTCTACTAGCTATGTGAATACCAAAAAAATAGTAACAAATGTGCAGGTGCTGGCAGTAGCAAATTTCCCTTCCAAAATCCCCCGAAGCTGTGAGCACTCCACGGAAGCCAAATAGAGTATCAAAATTAAAACAACCTTATAGAGCAAAAATATTGCTCCTAAACCAGAAGCTCAATCACTTGAGTTGCCTCAGGTAAGATACTTATAGCACTCAATTTCAAAAATACGCATGAATGTTCATGTTTTATGATTGCCTTTTCGCAGGCCATTACACATAGCGAATACCAAGAAACGGGCAAGGCCCGAGATTATGAGAAATCATACAATCTTCGTATGATTTTGATGTGTCTCGGTTGACGATACATAAAAAGCATGACCCACTACGTAGTTCGCACTTTTTTGTGACTCGTCAAAATCATACACGATTTGTATGCTGGCTCTCAGTCAAAATCTCGGGAAATTGTATGATTTTGATGGTTGCTGATGCAGTCATGTGATGTTTTTTTGGATGGTGCGCGCATGTAAAAAAATGTCACGCGTCAAGACTACACTTAAACTCGTAGAGGTCGTAACTTGTCGTAACTTACTACTCAAGAGGTAGTAACGTGGTCGTCACTGACGACTTTGGGTGTCGTAACATGGTCGTCACGGACGACTTTTCCTGTCGTAACATGGTCGCACGGACGACTTTTTGTGTCGTAACATGGTCGTACGGACGACTTTCGGTGTTGTAAGATGGTCGTCAGTGACGACTTTCGTTGTCGTAACATGGTCGTAACTTACGACATTTTGACGACTCAGTGGTCGTGTTTCGGTCGCAAGTCGTCACTTTTGTTCTTCGAGTCGTGACAACGTTGTAAGGTTCAGTCGCGCAAGTCTCTAAAGTCGTCACTTCGCCGAATTTTTATCGCCAAAATGTCCTATCTTTTTTCGAGTTGCCTGTCTTGCTGATGACAAGATCCCACGGATTATTAGCTCTTTTTTACCCGATTTTGTGACATTTGTGTTTTTTGACATGTTAATCATTCTCGGTCATTCTAAAAACACTAGAATTAGACTCTCCTTGCCGACAGCAACATGCACATATGCATAGCTCCTAGTAACTCCGGTTGGTTGTCGAGTTTTCACATTTTATCGCTCAGCTCACATCACATCACATCAAGTGATAGGCACACACAGCACAACAAGGTTCGACGAAAAGCAAGGGAAAAAGCAGCCTACTCTACAGTACCGAGGTAAATAGGGCGGATACCATTATTTTTCTCCGTGTTAGGACCACTAACTAACGACGGATTATAGGATTTATTTTTATGTATCTTTTGACATTTTTAGGGTCTTGTCATCAGAGATATATGGTACGCTAGAGCTGCCATTGTAGCCCACCCTCCATATGGCTCTACCTATGACATGTAGTACTTCACTATCTAACAAATAGGTAGATAGTGAAGGTCTGTGACCCTCCCCGATTAGGGTCAAAATCTCAGACAAAAGCTGGGAATGATTTTTTTCTCTCACATCACAGTACTGTGCCATATGGAGGGTGGCAACGGTCCATGAATTTTGACTGGTAGTATGTTCGTCTGGATCTAAAAGTATACTACTGCCAGGATTTGGATGGATATGGATGGTGCCCTTGTGATTCAAACCGAAGAGGACTGTGATAGACTGTGCTGTAAATGTATATGGATGAGCTGTAAGAAAAATAGTAGTTAGGATTTAAGCTGCTTGTGCTTTACATGAAAGACAGTAAATTTAGGCAAACATTGTCTAAAGGCGACAACCTAAGTTTTCCTAGTTCTCTCTTAACTTCTCCCACTCTTCCTACACCTTCTCCAAATTCTCTTGCGCTTATCCACCTCTTCCTTTGCTATTCATTTTCCTTCGTGATCTTCTCCAACATATCTTTCTGTTGTTCATTGTCCTTCTGTGTCATTCCTCACGTTGTCACCATGGTATGATGGTAGAGCACACACACTACCTCTTGCCTTTAAATTTGGTGGTACTTACTTTCTTTGGTTTATTGTTGCATTTTAAAACTGCTGGTGGAAAATTGAAGGAGGTGGCATGTTGATGGGCAGTGCTTTCATTTGCAGCGCTGCTCGTTAGCAGCGCACATTGGAAGAGCTTCTTCAACGGAGGACGAGCTGTAGTAGGAGGCGTTGAATTTGTTGTTGATGGAGATGTAGTTTCTTGGGATGCGGACAACGTCATGAAGCTTGATTTTGGGAGGTTGCGTGAGCAAACCATCAGCATTGGAATCACCTTGGTGAACGGTTTTGTCAGCAGCATGACCATCTTCATCGGCGGCAAAATGGGGAGATGCCGTCCCAGGAGACGCACCGTCACACACGAGGTGATCCAATTGGAAATTTGGTGAGAAGGTGGGGCTGCGGTGGCTCTGGTTGCGGCCACCATCGTGCGGTGATGGTGAAAACATTGCGTGGTGTTTGTTGCACTTTACATGCAACATCACGGTGAGTAGGGCTGTTGAGTTGATAATGTTGCACCCTTGCAAGGGTGTACCCCGACATATCGCCCTGACCGGAATGCATCAAAGGGCAGTACTCTGGAAGGAATATGCACCAATTGCCCTTCCGGCCGAGCAATAACCGATTTCCATTTCGCCATGGTGGATGGCTTAATTTGTTACTGGTCGTGCTAGATAAATTTTTGGCTGACGCTCGGATTCTTTCCCAGCTTTTGTCTCAAAATTACCTCTATATTTTTGTACATTTACTAGCAATTAACTAGTATTACGGAAAGGTGGGTGTCCAAACCTGGTAGGGTTTTACCACAATGAAACCGTGGCCTATCTGTGATGGCGTACGTCATCGTGGTGAAAGCCGTATGGAGGGTGATTGTAGCCCCAGAATTGTCGTTGCCTATAATATTTCCTTAATCCAAGCTTCCTGATGAATATTCTTATTCTTATTTTTCTTTTGCTACTGTATATGTTAGTAGCCGTTTGTAGACCCCCCCCCTCTATAGTCCCCACCTCACAGTCTATAGACCCCGCCCTCTGAAAATGATTTGGCAGGAAATATTGAACTGCCCTTTTGACAATCAAGTCACGAGTCACGATACCAAATTTATTATTTGGATGGTAGTGCCTACAATGTCTTGATAGAGTCTATAGACTAGTCATCTAAAATTATACGATAGAGTCTATAGACTTGTATTTTTTGATCGTGGAGTCTATAGACTATCACAAGGGATTTATTGACAAGTCTATAGACTATCGCTCTCGCGAAGATAGTCTATAGACTAGCGAGCAATTTTACATACACGGGTCTCTAGACCCTTCCTCTGTTCACAAGTGCCAGTCACGAACAGTCTATAGACTCAATGAAAAGGGGGGTGGGGGTCTATAGACTAGTTTTTACAGTCTATAGGCTCACACAACCTTTTCAATGAGGCTATAGACTGTCACGGGGGGGTCTATAGACTATTATGTGATAGTCTATAGACCCCCCCCTTACAGTCTATAGACAGGGGGGGTCTTCAAATGGTTTTTCGGCAAATTTCGTGGAGTCTATAGACTACAGGGATGGTCTAGAGACTGTGAGGTGGGGTCTATAGACGGGGGGGGGTCTACAAACGGCTACTAACATATATCTTGGTGTATAAGATCCACCAAATGTCAAAAGATACATTAAAACTTTCTCTTATAATCCGTGCAAAGCTAGAGGTGACAACACGAGAAAAATAATAATATCTTTCCTATTTACTTTGGGGTAGCCTTATTATACCATATTTTTCCTCCCGCCATTTCACTTTGCGTGCTTCGCCGTGCTTTCCACCCCTCCACCATGTGCTCGAGATGTGTGGTGACTTTGCTGACATCGGAAGTTTCTCGGCAACCATGTGGAGTCACAGGGAGCAAACCAAATGGGCATGTTGCTGTGAGAAATGTGAGTCTTACCAATAAAGGGTTTAGGAGGTCTGAAGTCGCTTTTATTAGGTTAAAAATACAAATATCAATGAAATCGAGGAAAAAAACATTCTTATAATATGTGTGATCTTGTACACCAAGATATACAGTAGATTAAGGGTTTGTGCGTAGGCAGAAAAAAACATCCCCTACCCATAAAATTATACCCCTTAATAGGTTATGAGTACGTGATTTGGGGGTATGATATTTCTTTGATTGTACAGGTTCAACTTCAACTGTACAGTAGAAAAATGTCCTACCCCAAGAATCATACCCCCTCCCACCAAATCTCAACACATCTTCCGTAGCAGTATCTGGACCGTCATCTCCATGAGCCCCGGTGTGGGGTATGATACGACTGGTATGATTATGTTTTTCTGCCTATGCATCACCGTGCACACTCCTGCGATGGCCAGACGCTTTCAGAGTGTGATTATTCTTTCGCGGGGTGTGATTTTTTTCTTCCTGCACACACAGCCTGAGGTAGGTACCAGTCAGAAATTATAATGAATCATTATCACTTTATTGAATCATTTCCTATTCCTATGTATTTTTGTAACAATTCCATGCTAAGTAAGCAGAACTATATAGATAAGTTATTTTTGAGTGTGCCTAGCATAAAACTTGATATTTTGTAGGAAGATAGTCAAAAAATAACTGGAATTTGGTCGACGTACAAAACAGACTACCTACAAGGAACTATAATCAATCATTACGGCTGCTACAGTGTTGAGGAGGTCTACCATGAAGCACCTTCCTCTTAGATTAAGCTTCCAGGAACTGGTCATAAGCTACATCAAAACGTACTCAAGTGATTTGCAGTGACACATGTGTGCTGAATGCATAATGTGCCATCACAACAAGTGATCAAAAATGGGCAATATCACTGACATTTTAGTGATTCACTTTAATTTTTGACTAGTACTATAACCCGTAATTTACAATTTATTCCATTTGTCCAACAAATAGTGGTTAATAAGAGTCTACGGGTTATAAGATATATTCTGCCCATTTTGTTGAAATTTATATTTTTCATCCAATAACACAATTCCAGACATTCTAAAACCATCATGAATTCTTTCTCCTTTTCCAAAGCAATGTGCCAATGTGCACAGCATCTAGTAACTCCAGATGTTTGCTGAGTTATGTCAATGCACCGTGAAACTCACCACACATTACTTCATACACAACACACATGGGGAATCGGAGGGGTATCAGGATCTGTAGAAAATGTGCAACATTAGATGAAGGGTAATTGGTGCGACATACCATGGAGCCTTCCCAAAAGTTCTAAATTCCCTAGGTTCTATGTTTCTAGATGTATGTTTTCAAAATTTCCCTACCTAGCAATTGATTGTCCCAATCTTTATCACTCTTCCTCTTCCTTTCCCTCATGCTTTCCATTGTAACACTCATCCTCCTTCCCTCAATGTACCTACTTAGCATTGGTGGAATAGCCGGTGGAATAGCTGGGTAAGTGTTCCCCACCCATTATCATCTTAGTTGTCATCATCTTTTGCTGCAGTTGAAGTTGCACCACAATCCTCCTTCTGTTCTTCCAAACAAATCCTCTCTTCATGCTTGTCCTCGCAATCAACTGTGTGCTCTTGCATCTTGTTGATTTGTTGATTAGTGATCATAAGCATGATCTGATTCAATGATGGTTCATCACCATCATCACGCCCACGCTAGTTTTGTCTATGTGTAACTGGAGTGAGCCAAATCTCTCACTTTTGGGTGAGATATGTAAACAAAAGTAAATAAAAAGGATAAACAAGATTATCATTGTCACTCACTCCTTGATGTGGTGAAACGGATGACATGCTTCCAACTCTAACTACTGATGCTGCACCAACAGAACTATCAGCATGTGAGGCATCTGTTGCACCATTCCAACGGGCAACACCTACTGCCGCATTATCATTTGGTACTGATACCCCAACACCTGCATCATCTACAGTCTTGTTTGCTGCATCTTCTTTTCCAATGAAATCTTCAATATCATCATCAAATTCAAATCGTTCATCCTCCGAGCTAGTAACACCTTCCAACTGCTTGATAATTAACCATCAAATCTCCTTGGCTTTGCGGACTCTTTCTGGCATGGTAGGGGTGCCAGTTCCCATCTTTGTCTTTGAGAGCTTGTTAAAGGTTTTCAACTGATCACCAGTCCGCTCTTGATCAGGGTGAAATGCCATGTGACGTTGGGCAACCAGATCCCACTCAAGTCCTGAAATGGGAAGGCATTCCCTAACAGACTCAAGTATATGCTTGATTTCATTTGGCAAATAGATGGTGCGGCCCACGGGCTGACTGCACATCATGGTGTGCTCCTCGCTCCTCTACTACCATGGCTAGCAGGACCACCCTCAGAACCTTGTCCACCCCCTCACCTGCCCCCTGACCTTTGCTGTGGGCTGTGACATGACCAGCAGCACGGCCAGCTCAGGCTGTGCAATTCCATGCCCTCCTCAACGCCCTCTTCTGTCTGGGGCTGCTGCCCCTTGCACTGCAAGAGTGGCAAATACAAATCAACTTCTTCCAGACGAAAGGCAACATCTTTAATGACAGGAATTCTGTACAATTTGTGGAGGGCCAAATTCCTATAGGAGTTATCATTGGTGGGATTGTCCACATTGTCTGCCATTCTGGCATTGAAAATTGAATAAGTCTAGCAGAATACATTGCTACAAAAATAGAGAAAAGGACTTAGGAATATTAGGAACAGGAATGGTTCCTATCTTATTTTTATTTTTAGGACAAGATACTCATAGGAATAAAATAAATAATAACATTAGGACAGCTCCACTTGCTGCCATTGTTGCCCAAAAATTGTGGCTGCCTACATTCCCTTATTCTAAGCTTACTGGTAGATATTTTTATTATTAGTTTTAGCTCCTTTGCTAGACTGAGGTGGGAGGACTTGCGTGCATTGACTGTCAAGCCTGTCACTTACAACCTGATGAGGACCCTTCTTAATTTATTAAGGTGGTCTTCCAGGCTACCCTTGCTGACGACAATAATTCATCAAGGTAAGTGTGGACGAACTCAAGGGTTGTCATTAGCTCAGAAGTCTTAGCTTGGAAGATGTCGGGAGAACATGCAACACCCATCGGTATAGCCATATGTAATAATACTTTCCCCATGGAAAGATAATGGTGCATATTTTGGACTCATCTTGATCCAATCTAATGGTGTAGTAGCCCATGTTTAAATCAAGGGCAGTGACATATGTAAAGCCTTCTAGTTCTTGTAGAATGGTGCTAATATTGGGAATGGGAAATGGTTTTCTCACTACTTGTTTATTTACTTCCCCAAAATTGCTGACAAACCATACCGAGTTGTCTTTCTTTGGTATTATGAATGTTGACAATGCCCATTCGAACGCCTTGCCATTTTAGTACCCCTAAGTCACATAGTCTCTGTACCTCCCATTTGGTGGTTTCTACATGCTTTGTGGGTATTGGAAAAGGCCGGCCATGATATGGCTGTGCTCCATCCTTTGACTGGAGACAGACCAGCTTACAATCCCAGTCACCTAGTGTCCTGTTAAATAGCTCCTCAAATTCTTGTAGGAGCTCCAATAACTTTGTTTGTTCTGGGGTACTTAGGTGTGTGCAGTTGTCTTTGACAGTTGCCCTGAGATCCGGTTTTTCATATTTAGCGTCTAGGATGTGTATGAGGAGTTTTATTGCCTCAACATACTCCTGGTTCTTTGGACGTGTCTTGGTAGATGCTATTATTCATCGCCCAAGCCCGTTTGACTGTTGCTCTTGACTTTAATTTGTTGATATGTCTCTCATTGGAAGTGAGATGGCATCCAGTGTGGTTTCCTTTTGTCCGAAAAGTCTAGGACAATTCCTAACTCTTTCAAGGTATTACTACCAAGAATGAGGTCAAACCCTTGTTTGGTCATGTTATTCTTGTTGTATTCCACAACATCCTGTTGTAGATAAAACTGCTTGCTTACAGAGTATCTACTCAAAGAATTTAACTCTGATCTTTCCCCATTCAGTTGTCTGGAAGCTCCCATTTGACGTATGCCAATACTTTGGCACCTGCCTAGTCAGGTAGGGAAAGGGTTTGTCTTTTCTTTTTGGCAGAAAATAAAGGTCTCCATCAGACCCTGAGTCCAGTAGGACTTCGATTGTGTTACTGGAGCGCCTCATCAGAGGTTTTTTGTATGCTCTGGAGGATTGACTTTCAGTTGCTGGTTCCATTATGGCTACTATAGTGCGGTAGCACTGAGGTGGCCCTAGGTGTGTGGTGTACCCACTTGTTTTGCTTGTTTGATACTGTAATTTACACTGGGAGTCTTGTTACTGTACTCAATGGTCCCTGCTTTATTACCGACATCTTTTTGTCATAAGATGTTTTTAAAATATTTGAGGTCATTGTCTCTAAATTGACTCAAGTTTTTAATTCATACTTTTTGTTTTGGAACAAGATCTTTTTGACTTTTTGTCTTTTGCCATATTGTTGTTTAATTTTTTTATTTTTATTAGTCTGGGTAGCTTTGCTCAGACTGGGGTTAGTGTAGCTATCAACTGCACTACTTAATTTACGCTTACACAAGTATCTAATTCCCTAGTGCTATCCGACCTGTGCCTTCATGAACTGTCGTGAGGCATTGATGCAGCATTTCTTGTACTTGTGTGACTTCTTGTGGAGTGCTTTCTTCAACTTCACCCGGACTATTGGGGCAAAGTTTGCACCCTCCGGTTTTCTTTCTTTGGAGTGGGGCTTACCTTGATCTGAGCCGGTCATTGCAACAACATATTAAGCTGGTGTCAAATTTTGCTACAATTGTGAGGATGGAAGGGCAGTGGG
>JABMIG010000139.1:285932-402871 GCA_013187285.1 Cyclotella cryptica | reverse complement strand
ATCGTTATCATTAGCATCCACGGTCATGGCACCGCTTAACTTATCATGGCGATGGTTCACTTCGTCAATGGACGTTAATTCATCCGGACATGACGCCGAGCGCCCTGAAAGTCCGTCCTTCGGACAGACATTCTTGTGAACATCCCTGCTATTTGTTCGATGCGGAGGATGGAAAGTTTGATACACGGGTTCATCGACTTTTCCTATCGATATTGGTATGGTGATGGTGGCGGGTGGCGGAGAACGCTGCTCGATCGGAACTCGTCGGGGTGGGGGCGGCGGTGCGACAACAGTGTGGGGCTTCCTGATCTTCGATGATGGGGGGGGGGGGAAATATATGGATTATTATATTATTTGAGTTGGACCTGGCGCAATTTATACAGAGCAAACCTAGAGCAAACACAAGTTCAGATCCGGATCAATGAGGACATTATTGTACCCAAAACAATAGCATCTCTTCAGATAAGTTCTCTCTGGGATATATTGTATTGTTACGGGACTGATGTGTGTAAGACAACGAGAGCGATGACGTCACGCAATTGTTGTCCGACACGGCTCCTAATGCATGATTGCTTTTAGGGAATATTTCGGTCGCCGAATAGCCTTGAATAGGCTTTATGCTTGGCAGACGCCCAATTGGTTTACGGTACTCTTCTCTCTAGAGAGACAGTAAAAATGCATTCGAAAGGGAGATCCAGATGCAATCTGGCGTCAATATATTATATTGCTCCCTGAAATCAAACTCGACTAAAAATACACACACAAATGATTAGAGACCTTGTCGTACCTAGAGCTACCTAGTAACCCTCGAAAACAAATAAACACGAGAGACATATTATGTGAGATGTCCTCTCAAAGTTAATTCATGTACTTTTTGAAATGTCACTGTCTCATCATGAAGTCCGTCAAATACCTTACTAACTTGTCTTGTAGTCATAGGTCATTTACATTACTTTTTTATTTATTATGCATCTGCCACGGCAATCTCCAACACAACCTGATCAGCAACTCGGGTGCTGGCAGATGTCACATACAATAGAATGGCAGATGGTATAGTGGTAGAAGAGTGTCAGTTGACGCCCCCCGAAAACGCCAAGCATGAAAATTTAGTGAAAATAGGAACACGGTTAAAAATAAATTTTTCATATTACACAATTTACTTTGTGGTAATGTTGTGGTGCTATTTTTGCCTCCCACCATGTCAATTATCTTGCTTGTTGATGCTAACCATTTGGCCAAAATAGTGGTGAGTTTCAGCTAGAGTTGTGTCCCATTCTCATTCCGGATGTTTTTTCCAGGGTTGGGATTGACCCAGGATGGGACCCAAAAGATTGGGATCATCCCGGTATTCAACAGGACAATTAATTTTTCAGGATCATCAGGGGTGGTGCTGGGATGAAGCAGACGATAATTATTTGATGTATTGTTTTGTTGAAATAACAGTACTGACTGACAACAGTAATGACACTTATAATCAATATTTGCAAGTGATGGAACGAGTATGCTTTCATCCGTAGAAATATTCTTTACTGCATAGTTAATGGCGAATCTTATCATCTTTATCAAGTACCACCAGTATTGTACTGCACTGTCCATGACACATGCACATAAACCCATGCAGTTGTATAGATGGACTTCTTTTTGTACATTCTTCTTCATTTTCGAACATAAAGTCAAGAAGTGGGAGGTCTTATGATCCATGGGGACTTATAAACCATGATATACAGTTGAAGGTTCAATATTATCCATTACGTACCACTCCACCAGCTGTCAAAATTTCTGAACATCAACATCAGATGCCATCATGACAAAAATCTACACAAGCATGAGACACAGACATTGCAAAAAGAAATTCATTTACACAATCATAACTTGGCCATAAGCTTTCCAACAACTGCTGCAATTGCATTGCTCTGTAGCTGCAAACAACTTCATCATCATGCCTCCTGAGTTATTTGCCTTAAAAATACCAAAATTCAGTTTATTTCAGTGAGTGAAAATGTAGTTCCGTGCCATTGTTCTCCTTGCCATCCATTCACTTGTCATGCAAGTCTTTGGTGATAGTGATGTTAGCATTAATGGCTCCAGTAAGCCATCAGGACTCCAGTAAGTCATCAGGATCTGATTCAATGGATGTGTCCCAATCCAAGAACTCCAGTGATAATACCTCAGAACAGTAAGATCCATTGATGGGGATTAACTTGATGGTCGTGGGCCCTTTTACTCATCTAACATTGATGGATGCCAAACCAAGGCATGTCGTGAAAAGCAAATGGCCTCAAACTGTCAGTATTCCTAATCCCAACGTATTTTAAGGGTTACCATGACAATTCTGGCTGATTTATGACTATGTAAACTGCAGTTTTGGGGTATCCTTATCTCGTTGTTGCAGATTTTTGTGGTGATGGCATCAGATGTTCGTGTCCAGAAGTTCTGACAACTGACGCAGTTGCATATAATGGATAATAGGATGTAATGCCTGTCTCCCCCCCCCCCACTCCTCGTGCTGCATGCAACATGTCTTTCGGTTCTTCTGCAGCATGAATCTGGCTTAACTAATTTGAAGAACCTTTTGGAACTGCAACAGTATCAGTTTCCCACAAAAACTGCATTCCAGGAAACAGTAATCACAAGTTGTGTGGTATTTAATGGTAGGTGTACCTCAATTACTACAAAACACTACCACAAATTTTGTGGTAAATGTTAGCGTAGTGAATGGGGTAAGAATTGTGGTGGATTAGTGGAGTCCATGGACACTCACCTCATGGAATTTACGGCATTCTGATACTTTTACCACAAAGTGTTTTGTGTTAGGATTGTGGTTCAATATGTGGTACGGCATTCAGTTTTGTTGCAATTATCACAAAATACCTTTTAGTAATTATCATGAAATGTTGCGGTAGGAATAGTGATACAGCCATCTTGAAAATAACAAGAATTTTTATTTTGTCAACAAGTGTTAGGTAATTTATGGTTTTAATGGGAAGTTAATGTTGTTGTTGATCAACATACATGCAAACAGCATAACATATCATGAAGGTGGTTGGATGGTTTGATGAACTACCACTGCTGCTGTATGATTGAAATGAGTACCTACTGGCAGCTGATTATGGCGGGCCCCTTCCACATGTGTTTTGTTCAATATCACTGGTAACCTATCCGCATCTTATGCAATTCTTGTGCTGTGTTTTTATGGATAAATTGTCTCATGATGAAGAATGAGCTGTACAAAACCATGAGATATTGGGATTGAATTAATTTTGTGGTCTTTTCTCAAGTGTGAATATCAAGGTCTTTTTTTATTGATGTAAACAACCCTTTCAGCAAGACTGGCAGCTTTGCCAATTTTTGCCGATCAGTCAATAGTTGGCCGATTGATTTTTTGTCGGTAGCAGTTGATAGTAAGTCAACAGCTAGAGTTGATAGGTTGACCTTCTATAGACTTTTTGGTCAACATGTGTCAATACTATTGACTTTTGTTTTTATACTTGTCTCACACGTGGACCAACCATCAACCAACTAACACTGAGTGATGAAAACGTTGATAGTTGGTCAATAGTTTGTTGATAGTTGGCATATACTACCTACAAGTAAATATCTAATATGGTTGATAGTTAGTTGATACAAGGCAGTTGATAGTTTTGATTCACACATTTGACATGTCGACTAAAAAGTCAACAGATTGATCAACAGATTGACCATGCATTGACTTTTTTGTTGATAAGAGTTGATACTATCTCCTGTTTAGTGCAATATTTGACATTTTTCAATCCCATTGATAATAGTCAATAGGGTCAATCCTTAGTTGATATTTGACCTATTATTGGCAAAGTTACCTGTCTTGCATCATTGACAATGCCTCTACTGTTTAAATTTGTAGGTTATTAAGCTAGTGAACAAGGATTCTAGAACAAACTGTTCAGATTTTGGTGAAGAAGACATATTCAAATCAGCATGGTAGTGTAAGAGTCTACATTGTTTCTTTTTTTGTTTAAAAATCTTTGCATCCTCCCCATTCTCTTCTGTGTGTTCTCTGTTTTACACCAAACATTTTTGAGCTGCACTTGCCCATTGCCCATATCATAAGAGCAAAAATATTGGTCTTACTGCTATTGTCAGGACACTCAAAAATAGATATTCAACTAAGGCCACATCTAACTTTCGAAATCTGAGTCCAAGGTATGGTCAACTATATCCAGGGTTGAAGAAGTTAATGGCTAATACACAATGGTACAATGCCAAATTATCATGTTGAGCAAATAAATAACCCCATGACCTCTGCATCCACGATCAGTAATAAGTTTCGTAACTTTTGCTGTGTTTCATTACGTATCATGATATGTTTGTCAGCATATCATCTCTTCAAAAAACAACGTTGGCATTATTGTTAAGTTTGTGGCTATATGTTGGGATGCAGATAAGTTCTAGACATGAGTTAAATCCTTTTGGCATAAAGTTTGCCATAGGAATGAGGGTTGGTAAGAGGGCAGAGATTACCTGTTTATCCCGTCCCGTTCAGGGTGCCCCCCACAAAATGAACACAAACAAATAGAGTGTGCCTTGATACAAGCATTTATCCAAGATCTTACAGAACTTTGCCATTCAGTCTTATGGTATATGCAAGCCCTTTTACTTGGCTACATCTTCAGCATGTCATCACAAATCTCATAGCCCTTTGTCAATGGCATGTTTTGAGGTGGCAATCATGAGTACTTT
The DNA here is from genome assembly GCA_013187285.1 of Cyclotella cryptica. Classification (NCBI taxonomy): domain Eukaryota; phylum Bacillariophyta; class Thalassiosirophyceae; order Thalassiosirales; family Thalassiosiraceae; genus Cyclotella; species Cyclotella cryptica. The sequence goes on along the minus strand of JABMIG010000139.1, from coordinate 398,155 downwards.
TACATCATGTTGTTTTCATTGCATTCATTTCTTCTCAAACATCTTCTATTGTTTGCCTGGCAGTAAATTAAATTAATGGGAGTCTTCTCTGTGAACAGGCAGTTATTAGCTATTCAAAAAATAAATCAGCTAGTTCATTACATTGTACTTAACAGAGCAGTTTGATTTAAGTTCTCACATCATCATGGATCATGGTGCAATTAGACTATTTTTGAAAAGAGTCATAAGGCAGTCCTGGAGATGAACATTTTAAAATTGAATAGGTGAATTAGTTTCCATTTGTTTGAAAATGCAAACTTTTCTTTATCAACTATCATCTTCATCACGGCCCAGTGAGCTACAACCAATTAATTTACTTGTCTACTCTTTGTTTTCGCGTCAGGCAAAGACACATCTCTTCACTTAATGAAAACAAGATCAAGCAGCAAAAACCCCAGGATCCCAATAGCAATCCTCACAAAATGAGCAAAAATTCTATTTATGGACTGCTACTTTTACAAAGTCGCAATAGAGTCATTGAATGTTTACAAATCCCAATTTTGTCTCTAATTCCATGAAACCTTATCAGCTTATACATGTAGAGGGATAAAACACTAAACTTGTGCCAATGTTATGAATTTTTGGTACCTTTGCTATCTAATCAAAAATCAAATATGACACCAGAACCCTGTCAGAGGCCAGAACTCTTAATAAAAATGTTAGAGTGTACCAAAATTTTTATCCAAGTAAGTTACAATATCCAGCAAGAGTAACATACCATTCTTCTCTTGTATTTATGCTTTACATGATCTAAAATATTTATCACTCATCTGATGTAGCAAAATCCAAACTGTAATGCTGTAGAGTGTTGTTTAAAAGTCAACATGTGTTCACTGTTTAGGGTTGAGAATGTTTTCAAATACATTTGTATCATCCACATGAGCCCTTTTTCAGTTATGTTTTTGTTTACAATCAAACACAAAAATTAAATTCTATTTTTGTCAAAAACAAGTTAGTTCTATTAATTCATTGCACTCTCCTTTGATAGGCTCAACTTGTGAGCCACCAGCCTTTATAATAATCAAAACTAAGATGGATGCATGTTTTTGTAAGAGAGAAGTTGGTATACATTGCAAGTAAGAAATGTTACTTTTCTCTTGTTATGGCAAATTTTTATTGCCAATTCGCTTTCATTTCATTCTTAAGACTATGCTTTATTGATTTGATAGCATTGCCCATTAAACAAGAAAAGAGAATTGAGAGATATGGGTGTCTCCGGTGTTCAGTTATGGGATGGGGAGCAGTGTTGATGATTCAATTGTCCGGAATTTCATTGTTTGTTGACAATCAATTGATGGCATTTTTTCCAATTTGATATTGTTGGGATTTCTCATGATTACACCATACAAAATAACTGTTTAGGCATTTGCAATTATTATTATTGTCAAATAATTATTCACAAACAAGTAAATACATTGAATTAGTTTGTGGGTTCCTTCAGATGTGATCAGGTTGGAAATGGAAGTTCATGTCTTTGGAATGGAAGTGTCATGTATAGACATGTTATTAGTCATTGGTGTGCAACCAAATGTTGTTAAGTCTTGTTTGAGTAGCCTATATATAATATAGCAGGGAGCATCACAGGCAATAGCTAATGTGTTATTTGTTACACAGTCACAATGATAGTGATAGCAAATGGCATTTTATGACTTCATTGATCTGTTGAATGAAAATTGACCAGTGTGATGGTACATCATGGATTGCTGAATTGTTCTATTGGGAGTACCACAAACTTAATGCTCCATGTTGAATTGTGTGGGAAGCCAAAGTAATACAGCATGTTTCAGGTCTTAAGATGTCCATTCTTGGTCTTTGGACACAGGAATAATAACTCTTTTGATCTTTGGGTAAGGGATGAGTGATGCAGATGTTGGTCATGATGGGATAACCAAGAAGCAAGGGGACCAATGAAAGCATGTATTCTGGATGAGGATTTTTCTTTGTGTTATAAAAGGATATTGTCCCTATTTCTCTTTTTCTTGCTTTGTGTCAGTTCAATGTAAAGCTGACATTGAATTGGTGCTCAAAGGTCCAGGGCGTGTCAATGGTGGAAGGACGAGGGGAAGTAGACAGTACATCTTGATTAGTTGACTAAAACAGGAATTGACATTGAAGTGGTCATGCTATGCTGCCTTGGGTGTTGCCATGTATTGTCATGCCTGGGGAACTTTTCTATTTGTTGACCAATGGGCCACTTTGATTACCAGCATCTTAGTGTTGGTCAGTTCATTTCAAAATCAGTGGGAGTTTAAATGCCTAGTACCCTACTAAATATTTTCATTTCTTCAGTGGGTCAGGTAAAAGTCCAAGGATGTTTCAAAGCTCTAAACTTTGGTGAAGTATTGACTGAAAATTCTATTAGTAACGAAATTATGAATTCTAATGGACACTGTGAGGGATTGAAACACAAACAAACTTCACAACATCAATAAAGTGTTATGAGAATTTTAAGTACTTTAATCAGAGACATGTTTGTATAGGTTGGCCTTGACTTGCTTCTTATTGTTGCTTGTGTTCTTCATAGGATACTGATCTTATTATTTGTTTATGTTAAAATATGATTGCTTTGTGGAGTTCACTTCTGGGGTGGATGCACCAATGACAGGTTTCTTGTCCACAAGTGACCTGCTGTTTTCTTCAACTCATTGCTGTGCTGTCTTTGTTTGATTTAATAATCCTGTTCCGGTTGACTAAAAAGTGAGAGTGTGAGGTACAAAAAGGTGACTCAAAATGTATCAATCTATATATAGAATTGCAAGTATTTCACCATCTGTGATATACATCACCATCCATCAAATATTGTAACAAAAGTGATCCATGAGACAAAAATAACTTATGTATATGTTAGCTCCGTATTGGCACTGACCCAGTGCTGGAACTGGGACCATTTTTTGTCCAGTGCTTGAACTGGGATGCTGATGTCTCTATGCTGGCACCATGCCACTGTGGGGCACCCAATGCTGGAACTGGGCTCAAAAGTGTGAATACAGATGGCCTATTTACCTATGTCAGAATAAGTATCCTAATTTGTACTACACTGAAGTCACTGCCTCAATCAAGAATTGTCACCAAATTGTCACCATATCAATTTTGGACAGCGAGTGCCAGTATGGGGAGGTACACACCGCAGCTACAGCATGGAACAAAAAATTGGTCTCAGTTCCAGCACTGGGCTAGTGCCAATGTGGGGTCCAACATATATAATAGGATAACGGAAAAATGGAAAAGTGGCATTTCAAATAAATCCCATTGATGTTTTTCAATGTTTATCATTGTTCCTTTCCATCACTTCCACAGCATGTACTCTCCTTTCTTTGCAAAACTAATCTATGAAGTAATGAGGGATATCTAGTCAATGACATTCTGATCTGACATGTCTGCATATGAATGTGCCCCCTTTGCTTCTCAATGCCTAGATTCACATTGAGGTTGAGGGATACTAACAATTAAATTAAACAATCAAATTGAATTGAAACTGCAACAGCAATTATAACCAGTAAAATGGAACATTTACTTTAGAAGACTACTTTATATTTTACACCAAAAGTGGGCCCCCATTTTTTGGATAGCTGCATGAGAACAGCAACTGCCCAGAAAATATATCTATGCTGTGTTGGACCATGTTGATATAGTTTATCCTGAACCTGGAAACTCTTTAGACAAGCATCCACAGTCTTGTCCTGGCCCTGTGCCCGCTTCTGTGTGTCATCCACCTCCTCCAAAGAATGACTCAACACATCAGAGGCACTTTTGTCATGTCAGGAATCTCCCTCACATATCCATCATCTGCCTCTACCCTCTAACGAAGATTGAGTTCCATCATCAGCCCATCAAGAAAAATACCAGTCCTTGCATGGATATGGCCCATTCAACTATTTTGTCTCCCCGGATGAAATGCCCAATGCAACCTCATAACACCATGCTGACTTGCCTTTGAATTTGTATGAGGTAAAAGCCGGACCCTTTTGATGGATCCTGCAGTCAGTGCAGTAGACACCGGGGTGAGTGGCGTGCCTTATTTATTGACTTTTCTGTTGTCAAAGGAAACGTGAAATAGATGAGTCAGAAGCATGATTTTAATTTGAAAAAGACAACAAATGAACTTTTCACAGCACTTTTGAGGTCTTACAGTGGGTAGATCACTGGTCAGATACGCTTTCTCCATGTTTTTGGATCAACAGCACCTTTATCTGATACAGCCGCAGACCATCCTTCCTCTGTTCATGGGTGGCACTTTAAAAATTACATTGCCCAAAGCAAGTGACTGATCTTGGTACCATTCTCAGGCAGCAAGTCACTCTCTATCAGCAATGTCCGTACATTAAAGACAACGGCAACACCTGTGCCAACATTCTTCCTGATGTGTTGATCCTTCATGCCACCTGCAGCAAGTTATTGTCCAGTACAGTGCTGGACATCCTTGGCAACAAGGTAAAGTCCTCAACAGATGCAGGTCTGAATGCCACTTTGCTGGCGGATGTTAATTCCTGATCTCATGAACTGACCAAAGAGCAAGATGGCAGGTTGAAAAATACGAGTACTGACTTACTCATTGTTTTGCCTTTGTGCTGGATTATCAAGCATGCTCTCTCTGCAATCACGCTGGGGTGGCAACTATGATGATACGACAATGAGGCAATGTGCCTCATGATGATCGACAAAGAGCTGATCATTGAAAAAGACAACAGACAGTGATGTGATGTTGCTGTGTGATCCTTTGCTGAAAAGTCTGGTGTTGATGTTTATTCTGCCAGTGTGCTTAGTTTTTTGTGATCACAAGAGAAATTACAAATGACATAGTAGGCAGCATGAGTAGTAATGGATACCAATGGAGACACAAGGTCTATAATAACTCTTTGGAAAAAAGGCTTTTCTAAAGAAATGCGTGATCTTCAAGAAACGGGTTATGTTCAAAAAATAGGTGATATTGAAATTCATAAATTCCTATTTCTCTTTCTTGAGCAAGGCCCATTTCTTGAATATTTCGTATGAATGGTAAATGTAGCCAAAGAATGAACTTGAACACAGCCTATTTATCAAAAATAGGTTATTTCTCAAAAATAGGCTATTAAATGGGCTATTTTTGAGTAATAAGCTTTATTCAAGAGGTAGACTATTTTTGAGAAATAAACTGTTTTTGAGAAATAGACTTTATTTGAGAAATAGGCTATATTGGAGCGTTCCCAATATTTTTTGTGTCCCTAGATTATATTTTTCTAATACTTTTCAAAATATTAGGCTAGAAAAGTTTTCCTGCTCCCAAAATTATTCTTAATTTTAGAGGAGTATTTTCAACACCCTATTGTGCCATCACCCCTGCAATACCAGAGGACAATACAACACAGACAATAAGAACGTGTCCCTGCTCTTCAACAAATACGAGGACAAGTGCCAGTTTACCTTGTACAAACTGAGATGTTGACGGAGTAATATGATTAATTTGACTTATTCAATTGTTGCAACGTATGATTAATATGACATATTTCATTGTTGTGGTATTTTGTCCACTCAGTTCTATTTTGACTCTACCCCAAAGTCGAACAACATTCATGAACAATTGTGCCCCCAGTGTCCTCAGCATTGGTCTCACTGGAATCACCATCATGATTCCTCTCCGCGCTGCAATCCTGCAGTCCATTCCATTGGGCACCCTCCACTGTGAATTGCCAATCCATGCTTTGTGAAAACTATGGTGCCCCATCTGATCATAATAGATTGGATGACTTCCATAGGCCACTCTTTGTTCTGCCTATTGCACCCTCCCATCAACAATGACTTCACTACTCAATTCCCTGGCAGCCTTTGCCACCTGGACTCCAATGGCATTGCCTCTTACATTGCTGATGACCCTGCCAAGTGAGCATACTCTGAAGAACACACTGTCATCAGCAACTACATGTTCCTTGGAGATTGCATTTTTTGTTGGACATGGTGCATTCATTGGAGCCAGGGAATTGGAAGCCATGCTGTTGTGAATTTGATGGTGAAAGCTGGGCAGAAACCATGAAGCATTGAAGGGAGACGCTTTGATGGAATGGCAACATCAATTTTGTATGGGGTTTTACATGGTTTCACATCTTGAGATGACTAGGACTTCAGGAGAGAAAGTTCAGTCCCGTGGAACTACCTCAAGAGGCAGTTTCAAGGGACTTAATTTAGGACACTATTTAGAAAAAGCTAGATCGAGTTTAGACCATTGCTATGGTGTGGTATTTTTTCATCTAGGGTAGAGAGAAATAGAAACTAGGGATGTGGAAAATATCAGGAAGGCTCCATTAAAGCTCTTTTTGAAATAACAGTCCTGCATTAATCACAACCAACACAACGTAAATCATTTTCTGCAGTGAAGGCCAACAGGGGCTTTGAACAAAATGAACCTCTCATATTTTTTACAATGGCACCCTCCCGCACCAAAAAGAGGTGTACAAAATTGAAAGCAGGCTTCTGCAAACACATCGAGGACAAATGAATCAACCCTGAATACAGCAATCCCTAGGATACTGAAAAAATCAGGTTGCACTTTAGTCTGACCGGCTAAAAGAAACTTTCCAAAATAACTACAAGACATCAATTTCAGAGTGGGGCACTGCAAAAGCAATAGATAAGTATAACAATGGTAAGTTCTTGTCTGATTTATGTGTAACATTAAACAAAATAATCCTGTTGATTGTGCATAGAATAATATCAATTGCCTTCTCTTTTACTTTGCAACAAGCAAGTGGAAGAGTAATTGTATCACAGTTCTGATGACAGTGACTTTGCTGATGAAGCACCCAGTTAGACTCAGTCACTTTATCCGGGTTTGACAAAGAAGACAGAAAAGAACTTCAAGATCTAGAGGAAGATGCTGCTGCCCCAAGTTGTCATCCAAACTCAGGATTACAAAGGTCTTGCCGGGCAGGATGAAGTTTGCCATCTGCATGGCTGCCCCAAAGTGGCTTTTTGAAGAGGGCTACCTTTGCACATTATTGGAGGCCAACAAGAATGACAACTATGAATGTGTACAATCATGTGATGAAATGGTTGCCCAACCCATTTGCTTGCTTGCTTCTGGTTTAGAGTGTCATGTGATGGGTATGGGTGGAGCTCAAGTCATTCACCCTCCCTATAAGTGCATTGAGGGTGATGAAAGTCCTAATTGTGGAGAATTTGGCTCACTCCAGGGGTTGAAGACATTACCATGATTGATGTAACTACTGGAATTGCTACAGCACACATGCAGTTCCAGCTCACTATGACTTTCCACCTCACCGGTGTGCACAATAATGTAGAAAGACTTGGAGCACAACAGGCAACTGCATATGGCTGCCCATGGCTTTGCTCATGGAGAAACCCCCTAAACCTATTTGTGTATGTTTTCAAAATCTCTTTGTCTTCAAGTGTTGGAATAGTTTTGGTTACGTCACACATAGCAACTTGCCACATTAGCTGAATGGCTTATAGAATTTGTATGATTACTCAAAATAATGCTATATTGTAGTGTATTCAATTTCTGCCAAACTCATTTTTATGCCTCCTTTGGGCTCACACACACAAGTATGAAACTGGACCACAACAACAGAACAATGAATTAAATTCCCTTCTTTTCTCTGATGTATGTATGACATGTTTTTACTGAAAATTTGAGCTGTCCAAAAAGTGAACTTTGTATTTATGTCACAAGATTTTGTAAAACACATTCATTCTCCCTTGCTAATTCATCATTATCATTGAACTGTACAAGTCAATCATTTTTTATTGCAGCCAAGAATGAATCAAATACTTATCAAGGAACATCTCCAACAGATTCTGCCATTTTTTTGAACCTTCAGTGTGCAACTGCAACACCATTTTGTTGATATATTCATCATTCTCATTGAAGACTGTCAAAAACAACCAGAGTAAGATATCTGAAATAATCTCAACGTCAGATTTCTTTTCCTGTATTGTTTTCTCAATCTTAGTTTAAATGAAACAAACACCCCAAATGAAAGCATGACAACAGAACAACATGTTAGCCAAATTGATAGACAAAGATTCAAAGATATCCATGAATGCATACATATCTATCCTTCTTCCTAACATATACAAAACAATTCCATATGAATTTAAAGTAGCAATACGAGACATGTTGGTTAAGTGTAAAAATAGTATTACATTTAAGTGGGCCAAACTAGGTACCCTCAAATGTTTCCCACTGCCATTACCACCCTAAGTACAATCCTAAATGAAATAGGCACTTAGAATAGAAACTGCCTTCACAGGTTTCCATTCTTGTTGCTGTCACCATGTCTTTTCACACGTAATTTTGCACCAAAATTGTATGCGGATCATGACATCCCTTGTACCAAGAACTACAAGAAGGCAGTGACATTGTCTGTAATTCAATTAATTCTACCAACTGGTGGCTGCTCCTGAAAGAGGTAGCTGAAGCATACATGGACAATGATAAGTCAGGTGAGTACGTCACATAGGACAAGGATGATTTGAAGAGTCATTGGACTGAAACATGTGCCACAAATTGAAGACATGAAAAATTCTGGTCATCATCACAAATATTGAGTCACCCAATTTCATCCCATATTATTGACATCAAATTAGCACTCATACATTCCTTGTGATAGCTGCCTCAAAAGTTAAATCAACATAAAATAAGTATTGATCCACACTGTACTCAAACAGATTGTTCAATAATGTACGACAATGGTGTACCCACTGTACACTGCACTCTGTCCCTTTGTCTCTGGGGTTCACTATATCTATGCAAACGCAGTGTCCTTACAAAACCAATGACATATTATGCTACAGCATATTGTGAATGAATGAATGATGCCAATTGTTGCATTTTTGATTCACCTGGAAATTTTACTTTTGCAAACAAATGATCAAGAGGAATCTGCGAGGAATCTCTTGCAACACATATTTTGAGTTACCCAGGGTCATGAACTCAGAGTTGATCCAAGTATCAAAAAATGTGTGACTGTAACTGTGCTGCCAATAAAAACAAAAACAACCCTTACTCATCATGCAGCAATAAAATGCATGCCCATAGAGAATACATGAGCTAGCCTAGCTTACAAAAATTCACCGTGGGTACACAAAATACCCAACAACTTTCAAAAGACTGGCCTAATTAATCAAGTCAACAACAAGGAATAACTTGAATCACCATTGATAATAAATAAAGGTGTGTTTAGAGATAGTACAGAGGACAAGATTGCTTCATGCAATGGATGGATGAATGTGTACATGAAGTTGTGATATTTTATAGAGGCAATGAGTGCGATACCTTCCACTAGACGCAGAAAATATGAGTGTTCCTCAGGGGATGATTCGATTGTGCAACTCTTTCAACTGAGTGTGTCTGCATGATAATGAACTATTGCGTTTGGTACACACATTGGTTATGAGTAGTGGAGGGTGATGCTCCTTGATTAAGTATCATAGAAAATGTGGACTTCCGTCATTTTTGGGGCATTGGACGTACAAAATGGACTTTTACAGTTAAGGAACATTTTAGGTGTGTCAAAATTAGTCCAAATAAAGGTAGAGACAAAAATGAATGCTGTCTTAAGAAAGCATAAAAAGCACGTATCCCATCACCACTGTATAAATATATATTTACTTTGACAGGCCAGTCATAATCAATAGAGATCAATTCCATACTGAAAATGAATATATCAACACACATGCATAAGCGAATAAATATGATCATGTTTTATGTTGCAGCTTCAATTCTTGTACCACAGAATATTGTTGCATGCATATTCATACATATCAGTCCATCACAACCCAGTTGGTACCATACTGCTAACAAAGGCAACAAGATGGAACTACTCACACACGCTACTAAATAGAACATTCCTTAAATTCATTGCCCTCTTTGGTTGCAAATAATGTCAACCGAAAAGTTCTCTTTGTCAAAATGATCTGAATTCCAATTAAAATAATTGAAAGCAATGACTAATCCGAGCTCCGTTCGGCGAGTGCTTGTACTCTGATAGTACCTCTACAGTACCGTGATAGTACCTAGTCTGGCCTTACTTGCTATCCTCTACCTATATACTCCCCGGAGGACGATTTCAAAAAAGCGTCGCTCCGTCCGCATGATTGTCACCGTAAACGGGGTGCAGGCCATCCCATAAACAGGTAACTCCCTTTGAGCTGTTTTAACTTCAATAAAAAGGCCCTTGGAGTATCTCCTATCAAACTAAGTGCGAAAATGACCGTTTTCAATAACAAATGAAATGGGGTGAATTGATTCATCATGTGGGGTCATTAATATTTGTGCGAATGTTAAGATGTAAATTGATTGAACAAGATATGGGGCTGTATTAGGTACGTTGTGGGGTCAAATAATATGATTCACACAAGAATATTTTCAATGATACTAAATTATTTTGGGCTGTTCATTTGAGTCGTACGGGTGATATTTCGTTTTGCTTTATTAAGCGTTCACAAGTTAGATTGCGATTAAATATTACAAGTAAGCTTCGCAATAGAGCACAGTCAACGAGGTAGGTTTGGATAATTAATTAAGTAGGCACGCTGACGTAATGCTGATGAAAGTCATTGTAATCAGGGTCTTTCACCGGATTTATGACAATGTAACTTCAATTTTGAGATGATTCGTCAATTTAAGTTGCAATTCATGTGACCGACCTGGTCTCCGACTCCGAAGGCTTATTTGAGAAATAAGAAATCATTCTTGGGTATTTAATATCATCTGCTTCACCCATAAATCAGGTGATTCACCGGAATTACGAGATTATACTATTTGATATTACAATCTCGTAATTCTGGTCAAAGACCAGAGTTCAGAGAATTCAACATAATAATTGGGAGTACTTTCTATTCGTAGCTATTTTTGTCATCATTTTTTCTGTAATAAAGTATGGTGGTTGTTACATAAGTTATGATATCTTTTGGAGTTGTTTTCACTTTTGGTTTCCACATTGACTTTTGTCTACTTGTCTTTTATTGAGCAGTTGAGGTTGTATCTCATTAGGCTGTGTTAGATGATTGAATGGTATGTATAATTAAGTTGTTGTTTTGTAAGTGAGGTATAATTATGCATTTTTCAATAGTGGTGGCAGAGCTTTCCAGCTCAATGATGTACTCCAAGCAAAATGTCCTATGACCATAATGTTTGAGCACAGAGGTACAAGATGGGATATTGAGACTGATGGGATGTTCAAGTTTCTGTTTTGTTTTGGTCTTTGGACTCTTGTCATCATCTGCACATTAGCGTCATCACTGATTTGTGACCTGATGTGGCGGTGATGGCAGTATAATTTCCAATTGTTATGATGTGCTGTGTTTGTAGAATAAATGAAATTTGTTAGGGTTTGTGTGTAAAGCTCCATTGGTGAATGAAATAATTATTTTTTGTGTTCATCTTGTAATTCTGGCAACTGATGAGAGTGGCGAGAACACAACAGGATTCAAGGGATGCTTTGGAGTTAATCTCGTATTTCAGGTCAATAACCTGAACTACTATGTAATAAAGCAGTAAAAATACGCAAACACAGTTTCATTTCAACTTTCAACCATTTACATAGTATTCCAGGTGAATGGCCCAGATTACTACATCTCGTGAGAGAAAATCATGTGTGGAAATGAATCATGTCAAATTCTGTAAGTATGATTACATAAGGCATATAAATGTATCTTCAAAAGTTTACATAGTATTTATTCCAGGTGAATGACCAGGATTACTACATCTTGCAAGAGAAAATTATGTGTAAAAATGAAGCATGTCTAATTCTGTAATTGTGAGTACATAAGTAATAAAAATGTATCTTCAAATGTTTACGTAGTCTTCCGGTGAATGACCAGGATTACTACATCACACGATAGAAAACCATGTGTGGAAATGAATCACGTCTAAATCTGTAAGTATGATTAGGTAAGGCATAAAAATGTATCTTGGAAGTTACTCGATATGGTTTTTGTCAAAGTGTCTACAGCATGATGCACTGCTTATTGACTGATACTGTTGTGATGATACGTGAATTTGCTGTGGTGGTGAGGGCAGTGTATTTCCACCCTTAGTTATGATGTGCTGTGTATGTAGAATAAATGAAGTTTTGTTAGGGTTTGAAGATATCCTTGGGTAAAATTTTATTGGTGGATGAAATAATTATTTTTGTGTTCATCTTGTAATTCTGGAAAATGTCAATAGTTCTGAGAACACAACAGGATTTAAGGGATGTTTTGAGTTAATCTCGTATTTCAGGTCAATAACCTGAACTACTACATAACATAGCAGTAAAAACTCGAATACGGTTTCATTTCGACTTTCAAACATTTACATAGTATTCGGTGAATGACCAGGATTACTACATCTTGCGAGAGAAAATCATGTGTGGAAATGAATTATGTCTAAATCTGTAAGTATTATTACATAAGGCATAAAAATGTATCTTGGAAGTGACTCGATATTGATTTTGTCAAAGTGTCTATAGCATTATACACTGCTTATTGACTGATATTGCAGTGATGATAAGTGGATTTGATGTGGTGGTGATAGTAGTGAAATTTCCAATACTAGTTCTGATGTGCTGTGTATGTAGAATAAATGAAGTTTTGTTAGGGTTTGAAGATATCATTGTGTAAAGCTTAATTGGTGAATGAAATAATTATTTTTTGTGTTCATCTTGTAATTCTCGCAACTGATGAGAGTTACAAGAACATAACAGGATTCAAGGGATTTTTTGGAGTTAATCTCATATTTCAGGTTATTGACCTGAACTACTATGTAACAAAGCACAAAAAATAAGTTAACACAGTTTCGTTTCATTCAAATGATTACGTAGTATTCCAGGTGAATGACCCAGATTACTACATCTTGTGAGAGAAAAACATGTGTGGAAATGAATCATGTCTAATTCTGTAAGTATGATTACGTAAGGCATCAAAATGTATCTTGGAAGTTACTCAATATTGTATATGTTAAAGTGTCTATAGCATGATACACTGCTTATTGTCTGATATTGTTGATGCTATGTGAATTTGCTGTGGTGTTGAGGGCAGGGTAATTTCCAATACTAGTTCTGATATGCTGTGTATGTAGAATAAATTAAATTTTGTTAGGGTTTGAAGATATCATTGGGTGATATTTTTTGTGTTTATCTTTTAATTCTGGCAACTGAACGGAATTATGAGAACACAAAAGGATCCAAGGGATTTTTTGGAGTTAATCCTGTATTTCAGGTCAATGACCTGAACTACTATGTAATAAAGCAGTAAAAATACGCAAACACGGTTTCGTTTCAACTTTCAACCATTTACATAGTATTCCAGGTGAATGGCCCAGATTACTACATCTGGCAAGAGAAAATCATGTGTGGACATGAATCACGTCTATTTCTGTAAGTATGATTATGTAAGGAATATGATGTGCAAAACAGAGTCAATTGTTGCATGTTTAGATTGTCATTTTACATTGAATTGTTCTTCCTGGTGTTTTGTGTGATGGATAGAACTTTCGGCAAAGTACCACCAAATCATGCATTGATCATTGAATAGGAAATTACTGTGTCAAATATAATTGGAGATCGGTGCGGCAGAGCGTAATTGAATTATTCTTGTTTTCAAAAAGTCAGGAGAGTCACAAAACAGCAAAAATCCCGCATTTCATTTCATTCCTTTCCATACAATTTCTGTTATGAAATACTACCTCCTTGTATTTCTTGGGGACAATTTTTCACTAACAGCATCATTGTTCTCTTTTTCTTTGTAGGCCACTGATCTACAGTAATCCCTTTATTGCCATCTGAGGAGGAAAATTTGATATCCTGTTTGTCATGTCCTCATCTTATGCAAACGGAAGGCCATCTTGTCAATTTTTCACTTACATTACTGGACCCTTCTTTGCTGCCTTAGGCTCCTCCACAGTGTTCTCTCCTGTAGTATCAACACCTGTGGGGCATATTCGAGGATATCTTATTGTGTGGTTGCCATCTTGTTCTTGCTCTGTCTGCTCTACCTATCTTGCACTCTGTTTACCAGTTTTTGGTCTAGAGCACTTCTTGGGTGTCAACACAGTATGAGGTGTTCTTGTATGCATCCCTGATTTGGTGAATTCATTTTGATGACATATGCTGAGTCACAAATAAACATAAATAGCAATCACCTTGAGTGGTCTCATCAATATGTGAAAAAATAATACCAACAATGATATTTTTTCTTGTTTTCTTGTTGTATTTTCAGCTGTCTTTGAAGATATTCACAAATATATTACACGATTTATCATCATTGTAAACTATGTCTAAAAACGATGATGCATTTTTGTGTAAGGAAAGTTTGCTAGTTGATCTAGAGGATATTTTGTCTTTTCTTCACTATCATTGCTTGGCATAGCTACTTGTGTCTAGTACTTTTCAACTACTTATTAAAGTCATGTTATCATATACACATTAATGTCATACTCAAACTCAAACTCATAACGATTAATTCATTGACAACTTATCACAAAATTTTAATTCATATTTTTCAAGTGTTACCTTCTTAAAGAAAGTTGTGCACACTATATAGTTCACAATGGAAGCAAATAAATCAACAACATGTCACTTACAGATGTTCATTAATTAGCTCATAGGTAAAAATGTGTTACATATATTGTACAAAATTTACAATCCAAAACCTGTACATATTGTGAACACATCAAAATAAGAAACTCACCGTTTCCCTAACAGCAGTATCACAGTGTCAACATGTGAAGGCCACAGATAAAGCGGCAAACTTGAGTGCTGAAATGGATTGCTTAACATCACCAACTTAATGGGAGGACTTGGTGCAGCAACTCATGCTGTAATTTGAATTAATTTATTTTGTTTCCAATGAGGCATGGTGACTCCTTTATATCTCCTTGTCCTGGGGATCCATTCATTATGACTGATTGAATATTCGGCTACCAAATGATTAGTTTTTGAAAAATGTTCACACAATACGAGATAGTCAGAAATCTTGTTTTTCATAATAGAATTGATTTGTAATTTTCAAAATGATATCAACTGTGCTGCTATCATATATTCAAGGTTTCATAAAATTTGGTATGTGATGTGTAATATTAACACCAGGGTCAGATGGACACCTAATTTGTGTCATTTTGACCAGATAGTATTGATAACAATCTTCTATTCTACATCACTAGTGAGGTGAAAAATTGTAAGGACACCAAAACAAGAAGGGCCTCGAACAAAAATCTAGGGTCCATTTGGACTGTTTCAGCCTATAACCCACCAACTTGAAAAATCATCATAGACATAATTAAACTCACTTACTCAATAATTGAATACTGTTGCATCATTGTTTGGTTACCACACCATTGCATAAACACATTGCACGTCTGGCTCTCTCAGAGACAAATTTTCAGTCAAAGAATCCTGAAATGTCCTACACTCTACATCATTCTATCAGGAGTTATAACTCCCCTAATTTCGACCCATTCTGACAATCATATTTATAAACAGGTTGTTGCCTATTTATTTTTGACTCGACTCCCGTAAATAGGCACAAAACCACGTCTATTGGCAGACATTTAATTTTGGCACTCTTGATCTTGATGTGACATTAAAACATGTGGCTGGGCGGATTCGCAATTTTGTTAGGTATGTGAATGCAGAAAATATCTAAAAATGTTGTGTCACATCTAAATAGGCAAATAAATAGGATCAAAAATCTCTTTTCAAATCTATTGCCCCTAAAAAAGGTTTTTGCCTATATACAGCTCACCTTACATCACTATATTGCTTTGAGCCTATATATTGGATTCCATTAGGGCACCGTCCCAGTTCTAGAGCCGGACAAAAAAATCGTCCAGTTCTAGAACTGGACATTTTTCTCCCCATTGGTGCACCGTACCTTAATGGGGTGCCCAGTCTAGAACTGGACACCCCAGTTCTAGAACTGGGACCGTGATAAAATTCCAGTTCTAGAACTGGGACTGATGCTCGAATCCCTATTGGGGCACCTGTCCCATTGGGGCACCAGAGCCTTAATCGGGACAACCGATTAGTCCCATCAGGCACAGCTGCCCTAATGGGGCATTGAAAATGTCCCAATTTTGGCACTACTATTGTGCGTAGTTGTGATACTGGCAGCGTCCAGCTAAATAGGCTCTAATAAGCAGAGAGTACACAATAATCAGGCAAGTGCGTCAAATTCTTCTGATGAAGTGGTAACCTATTAATGTACCTCGAAAAATTTGACATAGTAATTATCCCTACCTTGATCAGAATTGATCCCGTTGGGGCACCAGCAAGCGATTTCAAGGTAAAGCACCACAACGGGAGAAAAGCGTACAGTTCTAGACCTGGACAAATTTTTTCGTCTAGTTCTAGAACTGGAATGGTGTATTAGGCCAAAAGTAAGGTAACTTGCGATTCCCAAGGAATTGCACACCTTTTTTGGCGATTTCAGTTCCTGGGTTATTTTGACTTCGACAAGTAGTCACACTCTTGCCAGGAATACGTAGAAAAATTCTTGGGGACGACCATATTACATTTGAATCGTGAGAAATGGGTCATGTTGGTATCATTTTTGTATGATACTGGCATCAAAACACATTCAACTATTGGCCTTCACAGAAATCCTGGGCTAAACCATCTTTCTCGAGGAATCGAAAAGTCGAAAAATGCAACTACTTGTCAAAGTAAAAATAACCCAGGATTTGTTATCACCTTCGTCAATTTTTTTGCAATTTTCAGCAATCGCAAGTTACCGAACTTTTGGCTCAGGTGCCCTAATGGGATCCAAAATGGGATCCAACATATATGGAGCAGCGCCAAATCAAAATAGGCTGCCCAAAATAGGAAATAAATAGGATTGACAGAACGGGTCTGATATTCAAATCTTGCACAAAAATCAGCACAACAAAAATTGATAGCAAGAGAACCTAAATCACACTTGACAATGCACCTTCCAATTTGCATGGAATAAATGAATCAACTGGTGCATTTGGGCATCATGTCATGAGAAATGCTGTCTTGGAATTTGCATTTTCAATTGCTGCATGCTGGATTGTCATTTGATCTTATTATCACTTCATAACACACCATTTGTTTTTCATATTAATAAATAATGGAGACAATTAAACCAAAGTATTCTCTTGCGCTGTTGTTCTGTGTTGAGGTTTCTACTTTGATCGTATCATCTATTGTGTACCATATTATTTTATTGAGGCATTTCACATTTAGGGAGGACCTATGACAACTTCTGCCCGGAGTGTGTGGTGCCCAGGTGCATTTTCAACTATTAGTTCCGGTCGTCCGGCACTAGCAAATGCCTAGTTGGGCCACTTTTTTTGGCACCTGAGTACCATTCCTATTATTTGTTCAACAATTGACGGGCGGGTTTGGTATTGTACCATACAAATGTCACAAGAAAAAATGATCTATTCATAGGGTCATTGAGGGGGTCATGCGGGTTATTTAGGGGGTCAATAACCTTGTCATCCAAAACTCGCCCGGAGTTTTTGCACCCGAGTGCGGATGCAAAAAGACCTCCGGCGGCCAAGATCTTCGGACATTGCACTTGGGTGCACCTCTAAACAGTGTCTGGCCGGAAAAAAGGTACCTGTGGCATTTACTAATTCCTACATACATTTTCTACGGATGTCATAGGTCCTCATTTAGGGTATAAACCTTTTTGCTACGGTACTCTCTATTTATGAGGAAGAAGCGCTTATTTTTTGGGCTGTCTATGATAGGCAACTCACTGGTATAATGAAGATTCCCGGAACCCCTTAATGGTGTTGTTCTCAAACATGATACCATAGTGTTTTGGGTTAACGAGACCCCAGACATGTTTCGAACACAATATATTTTAAATTCGTAGTAAGACCAAACCATTTGAGTCCTGTCAGGTAGTAGTGTCGATATGTTTCTGAAGGAGTACTTCTTAGTCACTCAATAAGCAACTGAGATCGATTGAAAGTAGCCAAAGTTATCCGAATCAGATGTGTTCTCTGAGTAGCAAGACAAACTGGAATTGCAGGATGCTTCGTCGTCTAACATCACTGCAGCATCGACGCTGACTTGGATGCATTGGTGTTGGAATATGTCAGCAGCGGCTGAAAGAATAGTGCCACTACGCATGATTCGCATCTTGGGGGACGACAATGATTTGGTAGATTTCTTTGAAGGCCCAGACTCCAAGGATTTTCTGCAGTCCCATGATTGACGAGAATGTCTTGTGCTCCTGGAATCCGCTGTCGAGAGGGAACCTGACATAATGTGCGTAGATCCTGCGGCTGATCTGCCAAGGCAGTTTGCAAGACGATCCATCTTACTTTGCAAAAGTCTTGTAATGCCGGATTTGTTTTTGGGCACAATCCGGGCTGCGACTTTCCCCTGACACTGCTTATGATCCCCACGTGAGTATCGTCGATCAAGACTTCGAGACCTATCCTGCGGAGTTTTACTCCTCTCGTGCATCCTTTCTTTCTTCCTCTTCTCGTGTTCGATCTTTCTGAGCCGACTTGCTACTAGGCGACTATTTTTGCTCTTCCTACTGTTTTGGCTTGTTTCTGCTCCAGACAGCTCTCCAGAACTCTCGTACGTGTCACGAGTATTCTTGTTTCTTTGAGCACTTCGACCTCTTCCTCTCATTTGCTTCGTACTCTTCGGTCGTCCACGATGATTTTTCCCAGGTTGCTTTTCAGCGGGACTTTCGAGTATGCTTGGTTCTCCCAGTGATCTATTGCTACTCATACGCTGTGCCAGACTCATCATGTCATCATACGAGCTCGCGAAAGAACGGACACCCACGTCACACTTTCTGTCCATTTTGGACCGGTTGCTTTTTGCATGATTATTTATTAGAGGTAGAGGAGTGGCATTCCTTTTGGATGCGGAGGAGGTGGAGGAACTACTTTGGGCTTGTTGCCTGTACCTTCGGAATGGGTCCGCCTGAAGGGGCTAGAATGAGCCTTAGCTGATTCTAAGTTCCTGGGATGGTGTGTTAGCGGAGAGATATCCAAGATATCTGAAGAGTCAACGTCAATTTCACAACTTCTAGACCTGATCACTAGATCACGAAACCGTGGAGGCTTATTCGGAACAGCCTGTCTACACAGGTTATTAGCCGAACAAGTCGACATCGTACGTGATCTAGTATTCGCTTGCCTGCGACGTCGAGGCGAGTCATGGCCATTTCCACGGCTGCCGAAGACATTCCTTGATTCATTCCTAACATGTTCTTGCCTCGAAAGAACTAGATCACGAGGAGATGAAGAGGTATTTTTTCTCTGGGGGCTGTTTTGAGGGCGGCTGGGGTCAATTTCTTCCACAAAACTAGATTCAGTCGCAAATAGAGCAGTTAATTGCCTTGTAGAAACGAGTTGGTCACCCTCATTTCCTTCAACCGGTGCATCACGAGAAGAAGTGTTCCTTCGTCTAGCTGCATGGTTTTGGGCCAAGCGAAACGAATCTCGGCCATACAACATGTCTAAAAGTTCAAACGCCTGTGACTGGATAATACCTGATGACATGCTTGGATCGTCGCTAGAGAAATTTGCAACATCTTCAAGCTCATAATCGAGGGATTCTTGACGCCATGAATGAACATCTTGATAATATGAGTCCAAAAAACTAGTCACGCTCGAATCCATGTCATCTTCAAGAAGTTTGAGTATATTCTCTGCATCTTTGGTGATCTTGTCCGCCTTGTTCATTATTTCAGTGAAATTTGCCGTGTAGACGCTTGAATCATCGGTAGTACTAGCACCGATGATGATGGCGTTATTAAACTTATCATGATGAGAGGTTACTTCGTCTATCAGAGATATTTTCTTGTGAATATCCATGCCATTTGTTTTAGGTAGTGGAGAGGGAGCCCGATCAGCACTTTCATCAAAGTTTCCTATCAGAATCGGTATAGTTATTGAAGCGGGAGGCTGCCAACGAGACTCAAATGGAAATCGTTTGGGTGATGGCGGCGATTCATGGACCTCGGTGCGAAACCTCCTGTGGTTGGATGATATCATCTTGCAATGTACTAAGGGATGTAAATCAAACAATATGTGATTGTGGCCTGTTATGGCAGTTTGGTTTGTGTGTATGTTTTTATCGATCCCTCTGGTGCAAAGATGAAACAACAAGTCATCTTGAGACCCTTACGAGCAAAACGGGAAAGAACGTTGGAGTAGACCAGATGTACCCGGTACTGCTGCAAGCAGCTTCAGCACAATAAAACAAAAAGGTAGATAGTTATTGTCCCTAAGAAGGACCGCACATCGCTTACAACCGAAACATTTGGCCTGTGTTTGTTCGCGATGTGGGTCGACAGGCCTAAAGGCTTAATGAACAATCGAAGTATGTTGCAGGTATGTTGCTATTGCCTTGCGGCAGCGGATGGGCCGTATGTAACTTACTTTACCATATAATATCATACCATACGATACCGCACAGCCAAAGACAAAAATGGAGAAGTCAAAAAAGTTTATGTGATCTGTTATCATCAGGTCTTACCAACCGAACCACCCTATATGACTTCACTAACAGTTTTCACATTTTATTTTGAGGAAAAGAACCAATATTTTATCCACATGTGTAAAATAAGAAATATACCTATGACCGATTTTATCTCTTAAAATCTTTGTGATCCTTCGAATCGTAGTTGGTCACGAGTCACATAAGTGAAGATATTCCTAGGGATGATAAGGCTAACAAATCTAGACTGCGCAAAGTAATCTTGAAAAGATATTGTGCAATACGCAAGTTTGCAGGGATACATCATTTTTAAATTCAATATTATGCATATTCAGCCTATGCATGTGGAAGGGTGAGGTTGAGTGAAAATGCAACTAATAAAACAAATAAGACGGGACGATTAGAAATGATGTAAATTGCGCCTCTTTCATGTCACGAGGATAGTTAATGGCCAGACGGCCATTTCTTGCCTACCCATTTACCACATTGAAACGAGGGAATCTTGATCATAGTTTTTTTACATGTTAAATATCCACCAGAGTGGTTTTTAGTTTTTGGTCCCATAGTGACAAAATTAAAAATTAACTTACCTGTGACTCGAGAACTTTCACCAATTTGTGCTATCGTCGTTCTAACACTTGAGTAGCATGGTAGGTAGATAATATATCTACCAAAGTTTCTTAACAATAGTAAGATGGGGACGTCAGGCCTCCACACCACATATCCACCCAATCACATGTAAAAAAGCAAAGCCACAAGTGACGTGTAATATTACGCACACCACACCATAAGACGCACTCCGGCGAACATATAATATCAAATGTAATTGAAAAAATAAACCACCATGACACATGTCCCTCAAACAACTCGATGCACTTGATGCCAGCAAGACGGGCAGTTCGCCGAAAAATATCCAGTTTTAGGCACTAGGCAATCAATTTCGGCAAGAGTCGTCACCTCAGTTGTGACTGAAGTAGTCAGGTTGTGACTTGTCGTCAGTTGGGTTGTCGGAGTTGTCAGTTAATTCATTAACTGACAATAAATGGATTGTTATCAAGTCATCACTGATAACTAACGGGGACATCACCGGGTCTTAACTGATGACTCTGTGGTCATCACTGGGTCTTAACTTACGACTAAGTGGGTCATCACTAACGATGAGTGGTTCATTGCAAGGTTGTAAGATGTAGTCACTTTGTTCCAAAAGTCATCATCTGCCAGGTTGCCACTAAAGAAGATTAACATTGTTAACACGCTAATGTAGTTGTAATCCCGGTCATTACTCAAGACTGAGTGAGTCATCACTGGGACTTCACTAGCAATGAATGGGTCCTCTTTGGGTCTTAGCTAATGACTCTGTTGGTAATCACCAGGTCTTCACTGACAACTCTGCGAGTCATCACTGGGTCTTCACTTACTACTAAGCAGGTCTTCACCACGTCTTCACTGGTGACATTTTGACAACTCACGTGCAGTCACTTGAGTCATTTTCCTTTCCTTCAGTCATATGAGTCATCAAAATATCTTCAGTTTGACTCCTGCAAGTCATAAGAATTCTACAGAGTCAGCAGTTTACTGAAATTTTATCGCAAAAATATCCAAAAAATTGTGAGTTGCCCCGTCATGCAACTCAAACAACAACAACGACAACGACAACGACAACAATGACAACGACAACGACGGCGGCGGCGGCGGCGGCGGCGGCGACGGCGACGGCGGCGGCGACGACGGCGGCGGCGGCGGCGGCGACGACAACGGCGACGACAACGGCGACGACAACGACAACGACAACAACAACGACAACGACAACGACAACGACAACAACAACAACTACGACAACAACTACGACAACAACTACGACTACAACTACGACAACGACTACGACAACAACTACGACAACGACGACGACTACGACGACGACGACGACGACGACGACGACGACGGCGACGGCGACGACAACGTCAACGACAACAACAACGACAACGACAACGACAACGACAACGACAACGACAGCGACAGCGACAACGACAACGACAACGACAACGACAACAACAACGACTACGACAACGACTACGACAACGACTACGACAACGACTACGACAACAACTACGACAACAACTACGACAACAACTACGACAACAACTACGACTACGACTACGACTACGACTACGACTACGACTACGACTACGACTACGACTACTACAACTTCGGCGACTCACGGCGACTACGGCGACTACGGCGGCGGCGACAACGGCGGCGGCGGCGGCGACTACGGCGACTCACGGCGACTACGGCGACTACGACTCACGGCGGCGGCGGCGGCGGCGGCGACAAGGACAACGACAAGGGCGGCAGCGGCGACTTCGACCCGCGGCGGCGGCGGCGGCGACTTCGGCGACTCACGGCGACTTCGGCGGCGACCGCGGCGACGATGGCGACGCGGCGACGGCGACGGCAACGGCGGCGGCGAGCGGCGGCGGCAGCGGCGGCGGCGACGGCGGCGGCGGCGACGACCGCGACGACGGCGACAACGCGACAACGACAACGACAACGACAACGACAACGACAACAGCGACAGCAACAATAACGACAACGACAACGACAACAACTATGACAACGACAACGACAACGACTACGACAACGACTACGACTACGACTACGACTACGACTACGACTACGACTACTACTACGACTACGATGACTACGCGACTTCGGCGACTACGGCGGCGACTTCGACTCACGGCGAAAGCGACCGCGACAACTACGATGACTACGACTACAACTTCGGCGGCGATAGCGAGGGCGGCAGCGGGACGACGGCGAGGGCGGCGGCGGCGGCAGCAGCGGCGACGGCGGCAGCGACTGCGGCTCGCGACAACGACCGCGACAACGGCAACGGCGGCAGCAGCGGCGGCGGCGGCGACGGCGGCACGGCGACAGCGGCAGGCAGCGGCGACAACAGCGCGGCGACAACAAGCGGCGGCGGCGACCGCGACCGCGACAACGACAAGCGACCGCGACAGCGACCGCGACCGCGACCGCGACAACGACAGCGACCGCGACAACAACTTCGACAACAACTTCGACAACAACTTCGACAACAACTTCGACAACAACTCACGGCGGCGACTACGGCGGCGACTCGACGACGACTCGACCGCGACTCACGACTACTACTCGACTACTACTCACGACGACTACGACTACGGCGACCACGGCAACGGCAGCAGCGAGCAGCAGCGGCAGCGGCAGCAGCGACGGCAGCAACAGCAGCGGCAGCAGCGGCAACGCAACGGCAGCAGCAGCAGCAGCAGCAGCAGCAACGCACAGCAACAGCAACGGCAGCAGCAACAGCAACAGCAACAGCGGCAACAGCAACAACGGCAGCAAGCAGCAACAGCAACAACAGCAGCAGCAGCAACAGCAGCAACAGCAGCAGCGGCAACAGCAACGGCAACAGCAGCAGCAACAGCAACGGCAACAGCAGCAGCAGCAGCAGCGGCGGCGGCAACAACGGCAACAGCAGCAGCAACAGCAGCAACGGCAACAACGGCAGCAGCAACAACGGCAGCAACAGCGGCGGCGGCGGCAGCGGCGACCAACGGCAACGGCGACAGCAGCGGCGACGCACGGCAACCGCGGCGAGCAACAACCGCGGCAACGGCGGCGACCGCGGCCGCGGCCGCGACCGCGACCGCGACAACCACGGCGACAACGACAACGACAACGACCGCGACTACCGACAACCGCGACCGCGACTACGACTACGACTAGACAACGACTACGACTACGACTACCGACTACGACGACTCCGACTACGGCGACTACGACTCGGCGACTACGGCGACACCGGCGACTATGGCGGCGACTAGGATGGCGGCGGCGGCAGCGGCGGCAACTCGGCGACTCGACTACGACTACGACGGCGGCGGCAGCGGCGGCGGCGAGCGGCGACAACGACAAGGGCGGCGGCAGCGGCGACAACAACAACAATGACGACGACGACAACAACAACGACAACTATGACGACCGCGACAAGCGACCGCGATAGCGATAACGACCGCGACAATGACCGCGACCGCGACCGCGACAACAACACGCGACTTCGACCGCGACTACGACAACAACTACGACAACAACTAGGACAACGACTACGACTAGGACTACGACGACTACGACGACTCACGGCGACCACGGCGGCGACGGCGGCAGCGAGGGCGAGGACTACAACGGCGAGGACTCAGCGATGATAGCGGCAGCGGCGATGGCGGCAGCGAAGAGCGGCAGCGGCGGCGGCGATGGCAGCGATAGCGGCGGCGGCGATGGCAGGCAGCGATAGCGGCAGCGGCAGCGGCGGCGGCGGCGATGACGCGACGCGACAGCGACCGCGACAACAACAATGACAACGACAACGACTACGACAACAACTATGACAACGACTACGACTACGACTACTACTACGACTACGACGACTACGACGACTACGACGACTATGACGACGACTAGGACGGC
The DNA here is from genome assembly GCA_013187285.1 of Cyclotella cryptica. Lineage (NCBI taxonomy): Eukaryota > Bacillariophyta > Thalassiosirophyceae > Thalassiosirales > Thalassiosiraceae > Cyclotella > Cyclotella cryptica. Next base: position 373,190 of record JABMIG010000139.1, on the reverse strand, counting down.
GGCGGCGGCGGCGGCAGCGACAACTTCACGGCGACTACGACTCACGACTCACGGCGGCGGCGGCGGCGGCGGCGGCGAGGACAGCGACAAGGGCGGCGGCGGCGGCGGCGACTACGCGACAACAACAACAACGGCGGCGGCGACAACAACCGCGACAACTATGGCGACCGCGACCGCGACCGCGACAACGCGACCGCGACATTGACCGCGACAACGACCGCGACCACGACAATGACCGCGACCGCGACCGCGACCGCGACAACAACCGCGACTACGACCGCGACTACGACAACAACTTCGACAACAACTAGGACAGCGACTCACGACTAGGACTACGGCGACTCACGGCGACTACGGCGGCGGCAGCGGCAGCGGCGGCGAGGCGAGGACTACAGCAGCGAGACTACAGCGATGATGGCGGCAGCGGCGGCAGCAGCGGCAACGGCAGCAACGGCAACGGCGATGAAGACGGCAGCGGCGGCGGCAGCAGCAACGATACGCAACAGCAGCGGCGGCGGCAGCAACGAGCAGCGGCGGCAGCAACAACGGCGACGGCGCGCACCGCCGCGACCGCGACAACAACAACCGCGACCGCGCACTTCGACAACAACTATGACCGCGACTACGACTTCGACTACTACTATGACTTCGGCGACTCACGGCGACTCACGGCGACTACGCGGCGGCTACGGCGGCGATAGCGGCAGCAGCAGCGGCAACGGCAGCGATAGCGATAGCGAGCGGCAACAGCAGCGGCAGCGGCAGCAGCGGCCGCGGCTCGCGATAGCGGCAGCGATGAGCGGCAGCAGCAACGGCCGCAACAACAGCAGCAGCGGCAGCAGCAGCACGCAACGACGGCGACAACGCGACTCGCGACCGCGACAACGCGACTCGCGACTCGACGCGACGCGACAACGACTCGCGACTCGCGACGACGACCGCGACAGCGACGCGACAGCGATAGCGACAGCGACAAGCGACCGCGACAACGACAACGACAACATCAATGACAACGACGACGATGATGTTACCACACTATGGTATCCACCTAAGTACTGTAGTACTAGGCCCGAATCCCGGAACCACTGAAATTCCAAGCCATCCAAATGCATGTGTGCAAGCACACAATCATACTCATAAAATTAGATATCCGATTTGCTTATGACTATCATGTTGATTTGTCTAGCTTCCGCAGATATCTAATTTTTTCTCTCTAAAACCAGCCCAAACATGGCTGATGCGTGCTTCACAGCACGAGCCACCACTCGCGAGCATGTTGCGCGAGCATCAAAAACTGACCCTTCCAGCGACAGACAATGGGCGAGTGCGACCACGGCGCCGCCCGACATTCATCGCCGGCATCCACGAGTCCTCCGCGAGACCTACAACCCGGAGACCCGGCAGCGGGATGTTCAAACTCTGCGCGCCGCCAGCGAAATCGCCGATTAAAGCGACCTCCGTCGCAGCTGCGAAGTCTGTCCTCGATGACGCCAAAGCGCCGCAGCCGCCCGCGTCCACAGGCAGCTCCATCGTGCCTCCGCCATCGACAGCCGCGCCCGGCGCACAAGGCGAAGCCGACCGAATCAACCTCATCAACCAGGCGTCGCCGGGGCCAAAGAGGCGCCGCCCGAAGCCATCACCGCCAAAGTCGGTTCGGGCGTCACCGGCGCAGTCCTCAAAACTGCCGGCGGCTCCGACCTTGAAGCATCGGCGACTGGCTCCTCGAAGAAGTCCTTGCCGCCGTCGTCAAGGCGCCGATCGCCCAAACTCCAGCGGCGTCCTCGCCCAACTCCTACATGTCATCCAATTCGAATTTGACTTCCGCAAGAAAGTCTCCGCCAACATGGAGCTCCTTGGCGCCAAAGCAGGTAGAATGACTGCCTACGGCATCACCGTCGATGACTCTCAACTTCGCCCTCGTACTCCTCGCAAACATCGACATTGCAAGCAGTCACGACTGGGGCCGTGAATTCCGCCCAACCCTCCAAACCATCCGGCGCAGGTTCACCTACAACCACGCCCATAACGCCACCACCGTAGCAGCAATGCTAAAAGAACTTCGCCCGGCGCCGGCGGCGTGCGCAAACTCAGCGATGCCCCAGCTCCCACCGGCACCGCCAACGCCGTCTCCAATCAAGTCTCCCTCCTCACCCAACTCCTCCAACAGCAACACGATGCATCCGACACCGAGCACACCGAGGCAGCCTCCGCCAGTCAAACTGATAGCGACTCTTCCACAAAACACAACAATCGCCATCGTGACCGTGGGCGCGACAACGAAGCGCAACAATCGGCGTGGAGGCAGGCGCGGTGGCCAGCGAGGAACCGCGCAGCAACTCTCGGCATCCGCCCAACCCTTGCCAGCATTGCAAGAAATTTGCGCGCCGCAAGCCGCACCCCAAAACTCCAGAAGACCGCTGTTTCTGGAACAAGCGATACAAGGGATACCGTGGGAAGTGGATATCGCGGCGAGATGGAAATCGCGTATGTGCCCAGGCACAAATTTGCAGCCGACATGGGTGGGTACCCCAGTGAGGCGGCGGTGATTGACGGTGTGGGCGGCGAGTGGGAATACTTCAACAGGCGGATGGATACGGAAAGGACAGCTAGATTCTTTTAAACTTATATCTAACAACAAATCTCCTTTTTATACCTCTGTCTCCAACTACTATAGTACTCTACCACAATACGCTGCAGACCCATCCCACACTTCAACCATACCCAGCACTCACCAATTCTCCCTTTCACCCAAACTACCCCAACCCACTCCCATCCCCAGCAACTTCAAACACAAAGCCCAGCATAAAGCTCTGGAGCGCCAGGCACGGCGCCTTCGCCTCCTCAACGAAGCTACTCTCTTGGACCACCACATCTCATGGGCAGAGGGCGAGAGAACCACCAAGGCCAAAGCCGACACCACATCCACGCAACGACGGGCTATCGACACAGCCCACACAATGCATCCCAGGAAACACCAACAAATCTCCCATGGACAGGCGCTGGCAACAACCATACGCCGCACCCTGAACAATCTATCCACCACCAGACACGTCCGCCGCGCCCACCCACAAATCCGGCGCCGACTCAAAAGCCACCACACCACTAATCACCTTTGATTCTGGCGCCGACAGCCACTACCTATCCGAAACAGACCGCCTCGCTGCGGGGCTCCCTATTCTGCGGTCCTCCACCCGGCGGGTTGGCGTCGCCAGCGGCAGCACCAGCACGGCGACATCGTCAGCCAATTGCCTTTTCCTCAACTTTCCCCTAATGCTGTGCTCGCCGATTCATTTGCCGATTTCCCACAGTCGCTCATGGCGTAGGTAAAACCTGTGACGATGGGACCATCGCGATCTTCACCCAGTCCGGCGTCACTGTGCACAAAGACACTGGCGTGCTCATCACTTGCCAAGGCGAACCCCTCCTCATCGGTGCCCGCGGCGGCTCAAGGGCGGTACCGCATCCCACTCACCCAACACAAGGGCGGTGGCAACCGCGGCGCCCCTCTAAGAAAGCAAGACAAACACTCCGACACGCCAACAGCGTATCGACCTCCCATCCACCGAACAAGCCATCAGATGGATGCATGCGGTGTGTGGATACCCGTCAAGTCCACCTGGCTCAAGGCCGTCCAGGCCGGCAACTTCATCGGGTGGCCACTGCTCACCTCCATAGCGTGCAGAAATACTTCCCAGAGACAGTGGAGACTCCCAAAGGGCACCTCAACCAATGCCGCAAGAGCGTCAGGTCCACCAAACCGAAACCAATTCCTCTCGAAACCTTCCAGTCTCCCCAACTCGTCGGCCGCAAACTACGCGGCGTATACACTCACGTCTACGATACCGCGTGACACCATTTTCTCAGACCAAACAGGACAATTCCCTCACCGCTCCTCATCAGGCAACCATTACCTCATGGTCATGGTCGACATCGACTTCGGCGCTATCCTCGTCGAGCCCATTAAGAATCGAACTGACCTCGAACTCACCCGCGCCTACTCAACACTCATCACCAGGCTTCATCGAGCAGGCGTTGTTCCCCGCAAACACGTCCTTGACAATGAAATCTCCACTGCCATGAAAACACTCATCACCGACACCTACAAAATGACCTACAATTAGTGCCACCAGGCTGCCACCGCAGGAATGCAGCAGAGGTAGCTATACGCAATTTCAAATCTCACTTCCTGAGTATCCTCGCGGCGTCGCCGACGACTTCCCAATGAAACTATGGGACAAACTACTTCCCCAAGCCGAGATTACCATCAACCTACTCCGACAGTCCAACGCCACACCAACGGTTTCCGCCTACGCGCATTTGAATGGGCCCTTCGACTACAACAAGATGCCGCTTGCACCCATGGGCTGTAGTGTTCAAGTGCATGAAAAGTCCGGCGCGCGGCACATGGGCATTCCACTCCATCGGCGGCTGGTACCTCAGCACATCCCCTGAGCATTACCGCGCGCATCGATGCCACATCAAGTCCACCAACAGTGAGCGCCTCAGCGACACAGTGGTCTTCCAACACAAGTCCATCACTCACCCTTCCCTCACCCCCACTGACAAACTCATGCAGGCCGTTTCGGCGTGTGCTGCTGCACTCAAAGGCATCACAGCTCCGACCAAGGACATCGCTGACCTCAAAGCACTACTCGACATCACCGCATCCACCTCAAACATCGCTGATTGTGTTCCAAGGGTGCGCGCGACCAGCACCACCACCAGCCTTCCAAGGGTGCTGCCAACTCCTGACACGGCCACACACCGCGTCACATGCTCCATGACCAACCAGCCCAACCCGACATCGACCACACCAGTTGCCATCCCTGCGCCGCCCCACTCCCAAAACCAAACGCCGCAAACTCCCGAAGCATGCAGCTGTCCCTGACTCAGCTCCTGCTCGCAACACTCGTTCACACACGCAGCCAAAGCCAAACTCCTTGCCGCCCCAGCAACAAGCACCAGCGCAGCGCGTGTCTCACGCATTCCCAAACCCATTCCCATCTTATCCAAGCGCATGAAGCGGGTTGACAAAGAAGTCCACGGGCCCTAGCGGTCCTGGACCAAGACACTGGCACGCTCCTCAATTACCGCGGCTCCTCCGACACCCAGCATACCACGGCGACTGGACCAAATCCTCTGCCAACGAATTTGGCCACTTGGCTAACGGCGTCGGCGGCAGGGTAAAGGAACCAACACCATACGCTTCATCCGAAAACGAGACATCCCCAAAAACCAACTCAAAGACATCACGTACGGTCAATTCGTATGCACCATACGACCTGAAAAGAAAGAACCCAATCGCTGACGCCTCGTCGTGGGAGGGGACGGATCAACTACCCAGGCGAGGTTGCCACACCCACCGCCGACATGCTCGCTGCCAAGATTCTATTCAACAGTGTAATTTCCACCGCCAAAGCACGCTTCATGACCATGGACATTTCCAACTTCTACCTCAACACTCCACTTACACGTCCAGAGTACATCCGGATGAAACTCTCCGACATCCCAGAAGAAATCATCACCGAATACAAGCTCCGTGATCTCGTGGAACCCGGCGACTGCGTGTACATCATTATCGTCCTTGGAATGTACGGACTCCGCATGCCGGACTCATAGCCAACGAACTACTCGAGAACGACTTAACAAACACGGCTACCAACAAAGCAAGCTTGTGCCAGGACTGTGGTCACACAAATGGCGACCAATATGGTTCACTCTGGTCGTCGACGACTTTGGGGTCAAGTATGTTGGTAAGGAACACGCATTACACCTAAAATCCGTCATCGAATCTTACTACCCCCTCAGCATACGATTGGACTGGGACTACAACAACCGCAAAGTCCACCTGTCAATGCCAGGTTACAAAGCCAAGGCGCTCAAACAATTCCACCACAAGCCACCAAGCGAACCACAACACTCTCCTTTCCCTACCAAACCCATCAAATACGGCGCTAAGAAACAATACGCCGCACCGCCTTCCACTTCACCGCTGGACAAGAAGGGCAAGAAATTCATCCAACAAGTCTGTGGGAAACTACTCTTTCTCGGACGCGCCGTCGACTCTCCCCTCCTATGTCCAATCAGTGCCATTGCCTCCCAGTCTGCGGCCCCCACACAAGATACCATGACACAAACTCTACAACTCCTCGACTACCTGGCCACGCAAGAAGAAGCGGTTCTCACCTACCATGCTAGCGATATGGTTCTTGCTGCACACAGTGGCGCCAGCTACCTCAGTGAACCACAGGCCCGCAGTCGCGCAGGCGGCCACTTCTTCCTTTCCTCCAATGCAGATATACCTCCCAACAATGGGGCGATCCTCAACATTGCCCACATCATTAAACACGTCATGGCGTCCACTACTGAAGCCGAACTGGCTGCGTTGTTCATTACCGCCGGGAAGCTGTCTACATACGCATCATACTCATGGAACTTAGCCACAAGCAACCCGCCACACCGCTCCAAACCGACAATGCCATGGCGAAGCAGTCACCAATGGGAAAGTACAACCCAAGCGCACCAAGGCCATGGACATGCGCTTCCACTGGTTCTGCGATCGCGAATGCCAAGAACAATTTCGAATTTACTGGCGCCCCGGCCACAGCAATTATGCTGATTACTGGACCAAACATCACTCTGCCAAACATCATCAGAACATACGCCGCGAGTTCATTACACCTCTAGTCGTACTCGAGATGCTCCGCCAAGACTGCCTCTCCCCACGACCAGCGGCGCCGCCGCTTAATCTCACATTCTTTCTCCACTCCTTTCCATTTCGAGCTCCGCAAGGGTGTGATGTTACCACACTATGGTATCCACCTAAGTACTGTAGTACTAGGCCCGAATCCCGGAACCACCGAAATTCCAAGCCATCCAAATGCATGTGTGCAAGCACACAATCATACTCATAAAATTAGATATCCGATTTGCTTATGACTATCATGTTGATTTGTCTAGCTTCCGCGACGACGGCGGCGACGACGACGACGGCGACGACGACGACGACGACGGCGGACGGCGGCGGCGGCGACGACGACGACGGCGACGACGCAGCGACAACAACAACAACAACAACAACAACAACAACAACAACAACAACAACAACAACAACAACAACAACAACAACAACAACAACAACAACAACAACAACAACAACAACAACAACAACAACAACAACAACAACAACAACAACAACAACAACAACAACAACAACAACAACAACAACAACAAATGAAACCTCAACTCCTCTCCACTCAATTCACCCTCCGTTGCATGGTCTGCTTCGGCTCACCCAAAGTCAATTGAGGCGAGCCACTTCACATATTCAGTGCTGACTCTCATTTCCCCGGAACTCCTCCTGGGGAGCCCTGAGAATGATCCTACTTATTTTAGTACCTTAGGGTACTAAAAATGACAGATTCTTGGCCTATGTCAGCTCCCAGAACCAAACGGAGCATCAAATGCATCAACATCAGCAAAAGGATTTTTGTATTATGGGAGATGGATGTGAGAGGAGGGGCAGCTTCAGATGGTAGTTCTATCTTTTTTGTTGCCAGAGCATTGTGTGTAGCCTGTCATTGAGCATCCCTTGCTGAATGATAAGCTGATAAATTGAAATGAATGGAATGAAAGAAGAGCAGATGTGTGAGTAGAATGAAAATGAGAATGTTTCATAAAAACAAGTTCCTCCCTCCAGTTGACTTGAATTGTCAAAAATAGGAGCACAAATTGGGCATACTGCATAAGGTGAGAAGACATGGGTGAAGATCCAAGACAAAGTAATATGTCTCTGTGAATAGAATTTGTATGTTACATTAGTGCACAGCAAAAATTATTTTCACAGACTTTGTTGAATATGTTCTTACATCAACTGTGATTACATCTGATAATGGACAAAACATATTAATATGATTTACAATTCACATACACAACAGCTTTGTTAAAAACATTTTTCTCAAAAATAAGCAATAAATTGTATTTCTTGAAAATAGCTTCATAAGTGAGACCATATGTGAGAAATGGTTTGTTTTGAGAAAAAACTTATTTTTGATGTACAGAACTGAATATTATTCATATGCAGATGAGGCTTCTATTTTCAAACAGAAGAGTTTTGGGAAAAAATGATATTTTTGAGCAAAAGACTATTTTTGAAAGCAAGGAGCGTTATTACTCTAAGATAGCTTATTTTTTAAATGTAGAATGAAACCCATTGTTGTAACACCATCCTCATTACTAAATGGCTCAATATTCATAAAGTTTCCTACATGATGTTGAAGAGTAATGTCTTGCAAAGAGCATTTTTTCTTAAAGGTATGTTATTAAATAATGCTGTAACAACATCATTTTTCAGGAAACATATTATCATTGTTTATAACATATACTCTGCCTTCAAAAAAATAACTTATTCTCCATAGCAATAAATGTACTCATATTTAGCAATTCAAGTATGTCAACTTGCTGTTTAAGTGTATAATCTACAGCATTGTGCTGTAGTTCTTTGCTTCCCTCAACCTCAGTGCCAAAGACATTGCTTATTATCCTAAAAGTTCTTGGTAAAAGTAAGCATTCTAGCTGCAAACGATTAATTTATTGAAATATATGTAATAGTCAAGGATAATAACTGTGCAATATGAAGCCAATTTTTGCAATGGTTCACAACTTCAATCATTAATTCCATTGTCTTCATTCCTCCATCTCCCCCCTCAAGTTTTCATCTCCATTCCCATGAACAACACCCTTCTTCTGATCAACCCAAGCCAACCAACCCATGACATCTGACTCTCATCAGTTTTGGAGTTATGCATCTCTGAAACTCTTTGTGTCCATCCCCTTGATTGTCCAGCTTACCAGCAAGGAGAGTAGTCTTCTTCAATTCACTGAAGGGGAAGGTTAACAAGACCATTTACAAGTGATACATCTAAAGCACAGGCTTAATGCTTGGTTGCACCGTATATCTAAAAATCACAAGACAGGCTGTTGCTAGACATGCCATCATGTGGGATATTGTAAGGTATAGCCCTTTTTGGTCTGGTGAAATTTTCTTAGCCCACTGTGCAAAAACACAGGCTTTTCTGTCCAAACTGATGTGACTGGACAGAAACATATTCCCAAAACATTTTGACGCTTCACCGCCACAACTCTATTCCAGTTTGACATCATCCATTGGCACCACCTTCATCACAGTCTTGCACTTCCAACAACGACCCTAATGTCAAATTATCTACCATCAACCAAACATCATCCCATAGGTATGTCTTCTTCTGACAACAACCACACTGTTCTGGATGAACATCTATCGATACTGAGAGTGAATACAACATGATTACTGTCAAACCACAAGCAAAACAAAACACAGACCAACTCAACACAGCACTCATGACCATTACGGCCACATTGGTAACAACTAATATACACAGTGTCCATGAGTGCCATGTGAGGAAAATCTATTTCTGTGCTGATGTTGTTTCTTTATTAATTCAACTAAGTTCTTGCACACCATCCCATCCGTTGCTAATGTCTCAGCCCCACAGTGAATATGGAGACACCATTGCTTTCGTGCAACTCAACAGCAAAACCAAACAAGGCCATGATGGATCCATTTCATTCGATTTAGATTATTTCTCAGCATCACCACACTAGTTATATCTGAATGAAAAAGCTTTCCCCTTGGTTGTAACAGTGATTCTGATATCCCAAAATATACTCTGGAAGCACCACCTTCACCCTTCCCATACAACAGCAGTTGAAAGCAGGGGAAGGGGGTAAATGGTGAGATATAGTTCCTTTCTGGTTTCCACTTTGTTTATACAGTAGCATATTTATTATTTTATTGATTGAAAAGATGCCCCTGCTCCCCCCACTCTACAATGTATCAAGTTGAGTCATTTATTGTGTTGAGTTGATTCTTCATAAAAATGGTTCAAGTAATACGTGACATTATAAAATGGATTCACATGATATCATGTTAGTAGTCAATTTTAACTTAATCAACACCATAGTACTTGAGTGGTAACTAAAGATTAATGTAGTAGCCTACAAACTAATGTGCCACAACTTGTTTAAATCAAGAAACATTAACAACACAAGATACGATTTAGACAGTGTAGTGTGTCCAAATTTCAGAAAGGTGTCGTTCACAAGCTTTTTGAATTTGGAACCCAGGGCAATTCCCCCAGTTTTGACCAGTACATCCTTCATGCCAAAAAATGACAAGACAGTGTAGAAAATTGCCATGTTACCCCCATAAACAGCAAAAAGAGAGTAAATGGAGTGGATAATAGCAAGTTTTTTGTCCTAAGATTCAAATCAAATTTAGAAAGTGACATAATTATGCTCGTTGGTTCGGCCCGTGCTCTTGAAAGATCATGATGAATTAAACTGCCAATGGCAATCACTCCTGTACCTGTTACCACCAACTCTGAAAAATTCGATCCCAAAGACTGCACTTGGCATCTTTTCCGAGGCAATGACATGAAGGGCTTATCTTTGCTTGTTCTTTGCCTTCTTGCTTTCCTTAGAATGTTATGGACCTCCAAACTAAATGTTATGGATATCCAAAGTTTGCAACTTGTATCTGATGGCAGTTCATTGCCATGTAAATGTCATGGTTCATCATGTATACTTTGAATTCCCATATCAGCCACCATGGTAAATACATCAATACAGTTTATCTTTTTGGTCTTTTTCCTTATTTATGTTTTTTTCTATGAAGAATTCATTTTGAATTAAAAAGAATGAATACACGCATACCAAGATTTTCTCTTTTATGCTTCCCCAGTTCATGCCATTAAAACTCGTACGATTATTAACATCAATCGTAATCAACCATGTACTCATCGTCCTCTTCATAATATTCGGCACTGCCATCGTGCCCTCCCTCTGTATATGGTGCGCCTTCCTCTTCTTCGTAGGCATCATCGTAAACATCATTGTATGTGTCATGGTCACCACCATCGTTGTTTGTTTCTATGGCATCACCATTGGTGTTGGTTTCATCCTGTCTATTCTCTGAGGTGTCATGAGTTGACGGCGGTGCAGAGGAGGGAGGTGGATTGTGCCAGTTACACGTCAGAGACATTTCGTTGAATTTCGCATCACTGGCTTTGGCCTATTGCAATTATTGTATGTTGTTGCGTTTGAAAACGAAGCCATACAAAATTAAAAACATTAGTGCAATGTCAAAGATACAGGGCACATGTTATGGAAACAATTATGTAACGTACCCTCTCGGCATCCACACGATTTGCAAATTTGACGAATGCCACGCGCGACAGTGGTTCGTCACTCTCAGTCCCTTCCATGGATACGCTAACAACAGATCCAAACGCTGCAAAGTGTTCTTTGATGGACTCTTGCAGAGACTATCCAAATAAATGTATAATACCAACAAACAGTAAGACATTAACAAAACGTTAAATCGTGTAATGAGAACAAAAGGAACAAATCACAATACCACATCCCAACAACAATCAAACCAAACCATACACCGTGTAACTCACCTCCTCCCACTTCGGAACCCCATCCCAACCCTCCACCCTCAAAACCGTAGTCCTCCGATCCAAACTCTTTCTACCACCACCACCACCACCCCCAACTTGTCATATTCTTCCCCTCCAAACAATGTCCTTGTGGACTCATCATACTCCTTTTCTTCTTCTTTCGCAATATCTCCAATTCCTGTATCCCCCCCATCCGTTCTTTCTTCAATTCCATAACCCGAGTCTGAAGAGTCAATATCTCCTTGAGTTTTTTCGTTTGATCATCCTTGGAATGATTCTTGGATTGAAAGACGGCCAATATTTTCTTTTGTAGTGTGACTTGTTTTTGGAGTGTGGTTTCTTGTTTTTGGAGGAGGGATAGTTTTTGTTGGAGGGTGGACATTTGTGTGGAGAGTTGGGTGGGGGTGTTGCGGTGCCATGCGAGGGGTTTTTGTGGCGGTTGTTGTTGTTGTTGTTGTTGAGGTTGCTGGTTGGCGGAGGATGTTTGGGAGGAATGGATTTGAATTTGTGGGGATGGTTTGGGTGTTTCTTCGTCGTTGACGGTGGCGGTGGGTTCGTTGAGGTCACTGTGTCCATTGTCTTGAGGGGTGGAGTGACGAAGGAGTCTCGTCGGGTCTGACTTCGGAGCGGGCCTATCCGCAGTGGCATATGGTTGACCGTGAACAGATGGGTGAGACGGAGCCGACGAATGAAGGTGAGACTTGACATTCGATGCCTCGGGCTGTTGCGAATTGTACTCTTCCGAATGCGAATATTGAGAATGATTCGTCGGTGTTGCGTAATAATCATTCGAATAACGAGATGCTTTGTTGGACGAAGCGGCCCCCCCTGTTCCACTGGGACCATAATTCTCCCTCTGGTCCGGCTGCTGCGAGAAACGCCCACCCCGGTCATACTCGTCCTCCTCCTGCATCCTCCTCCTCCGTCCATCCCAACTCCTCTTCTTCTCCCCCGGCTGCCCCCCTCCCTCCTCCCTCGCTCCCATCCCTCGAACCACCTGATTGGTCCAATGAATCGCCTTGAGTTTCACTCCCGCCTCCACGAGACTCACCACGACTCCCTCTCCCTCGCCATTCCCGCCACCGTCCAATCCCGCATCTCCCCCCTCCCAAATACGCAACACGTCACCCCGTTCACGGAATTTGACGTACGCCTCGGCGGCATCTCGATCGACGGTGCAGAAATCTACCGCGGCGTGATGGCGGTGGGTGAAGTGATGCCGGAGGTCTCGGTAGGTGAGGTGCGGGGGGATGTGGGAGAGGAGGAGTGTTCTTCGGTAGTGCGGTGGGATTTCGTCGGGGGTGCGTGAAAAGGTTGGCGGCGGTGGTTGATGCGGTGGTTGATGTTGATGCTGCTGGGATGGTTGTTTGGAAGGGTGAGGTGGCGGCGGCGGTGGAGGAGGAAGGGGAAGTCGTCGATTTGTATTGGTTCGATCCACGTAACGATCGGGAGGTGGAGGACGGGAATGATGGGGCCGATTGCCGTCGGGGGGAGGACGTCGACGTTGATGGTGGTGTTGATTCATGTGGGATGGAGTTGGGATTTTCAATTCGTAGTTGGACAGTGGATTAAGAATGGGACACAAGATGGGGGCATGGCGGCATTTCTTGTGGTGTGTTTCGTTGCAAAAGTGTATATGAGAGGAGATTGATCATTCATTGGGGCATTTGCACCAGATTGCCCGGTTGGTTCAACGGGTGCATAGGGGGGTGCCATCGAGGAACGCCATATCCCCATTCTTTTCTTTCGAGATGAAAATATAGGTGCCTCATAAATACCTTAGTAGGTAGCTTACCCCTCCTTAATCGTGATGGTGCAACTATTGCACCTCGAGATTAACGATTCCTACGTGAATCCCTGAAGGAATTCAACAACACTCATTTGCGCCCAATTGGTAATTTTGGCTCAGCATAATTCTTGGGAGAGAAATACTTATGCCTATTTTTAGCCAATGTAACTTCTTGTGAATGCTAAGCATACGTAATATTTCTTATCATAAGATTCGACATTTTACCAGACATTCCAAGCCTCATCACCTTCCATCACTATCAAATAAACACAAATATTCTTCCTCAACAAGGTTCGGTTGTATTATGGATGAACCATAGAAACACATACACTTCTTATGGGGAATATTTGAACCCTACAAACAATCAGGAATTCATCCATAGTGCACTGTACAAACATTGCACTGTAGCTGGGCGTGGGGATATACATGTAGGACCCCGTTTTGGCACCGTACCAGTTCTGGGGTGCTGACATCCTGGGCAAACTTCTCCCTATTGTGGCAATATTGGACTAGTTTTAGGCTTAGTATTAGGCTTCGGCAACTTTTTCCAAACAGTTCTCCCAATTAGGCAGCAGTGCCACACCTGAGAGAAATTAGCTCAGTGGGATTGAGACTGTGACAGAATTAGGGGGTGCAGAGCTCCCTCTCCTTCCCCCATTTTTATCTGAATCGTGCTCAATAGTATCTTTTATTTTTACTCCTACTTTGGATACCCAAACTGTGCCAATTGCTGCCGAGCTTTTTTGACCTCTCGCCAGCTTCCGTTTTTGCTCCTCATCGCAACTAATTCATTGACATTGGACAATAGAATTGACCCCTTGTTCTGGGTTTCCCCCGACTCACATGAATGCATCACTCAAAAACGTGACGTAAGGGTGCCCGAAGGGTCATAATGGTCACCCTTACGTGCCCAGATGTTGGCTTACGCATCACGTAAGCCTCTCATCTCCAAAAAACAAAGCACGCGAGATCGCAATTTCCCCCATCATCGTCACCTCGACAGCAAATATCTCGGGACCAATCACGAGATAGAACACCACACTTCAGCCACGTCTCCACCACGTCCCTATGTCAACATCCATAACCACAGAAGTGTGACGGGAGCTTCAAACTCTGTCAATTTTTGGCCCGTCAACACAGAAACGGCGCAACTGTAAAATTGCAGAGCCACCACCTGGGACGCGAATTCTGAAGGCACAGCACTGAATTGTGCTGCGAATCATCATCACATTGTCCTGCAACAATACGGACAAGTTGTGGGCACTCTGGCAGCCCTAAAAAGTAAGTTTTTATCATGCAATGCATGATTTACTGTCCCTTTCTCCATTATTCCATGCTCAAAAATTCCGTGATCTCTTTCCAATCTCCCACCCTTTTCAATGGTTTTGCATTCATTGCAAATCCCCAGCTTCATTTTTGTCAAACACGACAAGGATAAATTATTGCTGGGGTGGCTGACACCAGCAGTGACTATATTCAATGGGGGACCAGTGAGTATGTTTGTTGTTATGGAGTATTACAATTACATTCATAACACAATCTCTAACCTACTTTTTAGTCAACAAGATCCAGACATCCCTGAGGGTGGGAAACTCAACCCAGTTCCTGTCAAGAATGGAGATTGGTAAGTTTACATGATGAAGGTCAATTGAGTTCAGTACACAATTGCTTACCCCTCCCCCACTTTCTAGTGAACAAGATACAGATATCCCCGAGGATGGCAATCATCACCCAGTTCCTGCAAAGAAGAAGATGCCCAAGAGGAAGAGGACTCTTAGCGCCAAGCAACATTCCAAGAATAATCAGAAAATTTCCAAGTTTGTCCATTCGAGTGAAAATTTAACGAGTACCAATGCAGAAGGATCTGGTGCTCTTGTTTGTCAATCTGTTCAGTCTCGTGCAGCCACTTCATATGTCACAAATGCTGTTTTGAAGACTAATTTAAAGAGCACCTTATCCAAACTATCTTCAGCTAATAGTACTATTGTAGATCAGGACAAGAAACTATCAGCCTTGTCAAACAAAACAAAAGATCTCACAGAGACTGTTCGGAGAAGCAGGGCTGCTACGAAAGAAGCCAGGTCTGCTACTCTAGCTGCAGCTAGAGATGCAGACACCAAGCTCAAGAATGTTCAAGATACTGCAGCTGCTTCTATCGAACAGGCAGAAGTCAAGCTCAAGAAATTACAAGCTATCATTGATAAGAAAGAAGCTGTGTTGCAGACCCAGAAGCAGCAATACGATGACCGTCTTGAATCTGCAGTTAGAACAGCAGTTGAGAAGGAGAAGGTATGTCTCCAGAATGTGTCCATTTCTTTTGTATATACTCTCACTCTCACATTCACTTATTTTCACTGCTAATCTGACAAACAGTAACGGTCTGCAAGAGCTTTGTCAGTTGCGAAGAGAAAGTTTGCCTCCAAATTAAGTAAAATTGTGAAAGATCATGCTATGGAAATTGAATCTAAAAATAAAGAAATTAAGGTGAAGTGCAATGCCTGGTAATTATTTTGAAACAATACTGACAGTACCTGCTAACCAATACTTGTTCCTTGTGATAGAATCTTAAAGCCATGTGTGAAGCCAAAAATAATGTTGCTTGTGAACTTAGAATGGAGAATACTAAGATTCGCCATGAGATGGAGGACACTATTTTTTGAAAGACATCAAGCTGAGAGAGAGAGTCACCACCGTCACCAAACGAGCAGTTGAGCAGGTCAATTCTCTCAAGCAAGTCATCACCAAGAAGGACAAGGATATTAGTGAAATTAGCAATATGGCCATAGATGTTGCTACTGAGTACAACCAGCTTGACAAAGAGAGAAAGGCTCAGGCTAGGGAAACTACTAAGCAATTAGAACACCACAAGAAGATTGCTGCCTCCAGGCTAGAGAAAATGATACAGTCCCAACAAGAAGCCACCGATCTGCAAGTGTGCATTGAGTCTATTAACGATAAACATGACGATGAGTTAGCAGCAGCAAAGTCAAAGATTGCATCATTGACAAGGCAACTTCGTACGAATAAGGAAAAGGTGGAGAGTCTGGAATGTGATCTGACTGAGGCCATAGAAACTATTGATGTAAGTACTCCTCATTAAATTCACATTATTGTATTTGTTCTCACACTGTTGATCTTTGTCTTGCCCAAAGAAACTAACTCCACATATCATCAAGAAGAAAGGCAAACATATGGAATGGGATTCGAGTGTAACCCAGTTAATAATGGAGCAATTGGCAAACCGAACACCTCCTTCCTGTATCTGTCCTAACATTCGATAATTATTCCCAAGACACAGATCATGGTGGAGAGTCCTAGCATTAGGTTTGTGCGGTATTGTCGCACTATGCGCTGTCTGGTGGACTAAAACAATTGCTGCCTACAGTTGCACTTGCAGCGACATCATACAGGCATTTTTGATGGAACCAGTAAGAGGCAGACAGAATTCAACAATTTTGTTGCCAAGATTAAAGACATTTACAGGCCGGGCCACTTCAGGAAAGTCACTCTTGATGGGTGCATCATTGCTGAGGATGGATCTGCTGAATCAACTGCAAGGGCCTTCAAGGCTTGCTTCAAACAAGGAGGAGACCATCTCAACTACTACCTCAGGTATTCACCGAAATGTACCCTGATGATCATGACATACTTTCCACTATCCCAACGGGTGACAAGTTGTCAATTGCAAAGCTAGCTGGTGCTTTTAAGACTTCCGATGGATGCTCCACAGCAGTTAAGTTTTGGAGAGATCTTGAAACTCTGGTGAGAGAAGAAGTAGCAAACTTGGGACTTCCTGCCAACACTGTCAAGTCCAGGATGGCAGACTGCTGGCGACACATGCCAAATGTCTGGTTTGATGCAATCAATGGGGATATTTGTGAATTCATCACCGACTATGTACAGGAAGATTTGAAGAGCATCCCATCAGTCTACCGGGTTCAAATTGATTCAGTAGATACAATTTGTTGTGTTGAAAAGTTGGCGGGAACTACAGCTAACTACCCGAAAGGGCATGGTGATGAGCTGGAGTGGTGGATGATTGAATATCACCCGAGCTATTTTGTTTCCAACCACCCGAGCCTGTGGTGGTGCACGTCAAGATCTGTGTGTTGAGGGTGCTCCAGCTGTGTTGATGAATCTCCAGTATTATCTTGAATTCCTGCACTGGAGGTTAACTGCTGTTGGTGGCAAAAGTGATGCCATCCTTGCCACAAAACTGTTCATTATGCTGCGATCATCTGAAGTTGTGGCACAGTTCAGGGTGCTATCCATTCTCGTGTCAGTCTGTTTGCCAGTTTGTTGGCTAGCAGGAAAGTGTCACGAATTGGCTGAATACAACTTTGGATACTACGATATGTCTACTATATTGACCTGCCTCGAACAAGCTTTTGAAGCAATCCTCGATGATCCCTCCCTGTTTCTTGATGAAGAATTCATGATGGAGCGAATGTTTGAGCCAATCACCAGCAAGATTCCTCCACTACGAGAGTACCTTGAGCATATCTTTGAGATCAAGAGTGCAATGAATGTCAACAACCAGCGTGTGGATGCGGTGTTGTTAGATATGCTACGGGCTGCGTTGTTCTACCCGACTCAGGATGACATTATCCAGACCAACAATTTCTGTCTAGAGTTAGCAGTGGTAATCTCAACTCGGTTGCTGCAGGAATTGCGAGACGAGAGCAAGGTGACCCATCATTATCTTGAGAGTATGAATGGCATTTACAGCGCTTCTGTTGTCAGCGAAGAAGAGCGCAAGGCTGCAATGGGTATTGAGGCGAGTAATAACATCTCAGAGTCAGTGCATGGAATGTCTACTAGAAACATGCAACAGTTCGGAACTATCCGATTTGATAGTTGTGCTGCTGGTGGACAGAAAAATAGCAACGGTGATTGGAATAGAGATCATGCTGCTTTGATAAGGAGGCGAAAGCAATATGATGAAAATGGAAATGAAATAATTGTAGAGCGTGACCTTGGATTCTTCCACCGACTCAATCCAAAAATCCAAAATGCCATCATTGTTGCAGGGAGAAGAAAAATGAAAGAAACTCAAAAAAGTCACGATGATGCAATTAAACATTGCAGGCAAGCCAAACTTAACAGAATGAAACTCGCACAGCAGAAGAATGCAGAGGCAAAGGGTGAGGCTTACATTGAAGCAATGGATTACATTGAGCAGTATCATTCTGGCCGTTGCTGGAAAACTCCGGAGCAGGCAAGGGAGGAATATGAAATGCTAGATAGTGAATCAAAGCGTCTCCGAGCTGTTAAAGAACAAATATCGATCCGTCGTAAGGGATTTGGCTGGGAAGATGTTGGTCATAATTGGTCCAAGAATGGATACACGTTCACATCAAAAGAGTTGTTTGATCATTTTGTCAGTGTTGTACTCGAAGCAGAGCGCAGTAGAGATATACCGTCTGAGCCCAATATTAGCCTGTCTATTGACAAGTATCAGCATAAACTTGGAACAATGACAGCCTTGAAAGTTGATGAGAGGTTCAACGCAAAATCTGGTGAGGAGTTTAAGCAAGATATGGTGGAGGAGAGAGATAGGAGAGAGGTGGAAAGAGAGACAGATAGAGCGGCGAGGCTTCAACAAAATGTCATGCCCGATTTTGGCAGCGAATTAATTGGATTCAAGATCGAGTACTGTTTCACTTATCTGGATGAGGAGGATGGGAGTTCATATCCAGCATGGTGTGATGGTGTGATTGAGTCAATAGTCAGTGAACGTTTGAGAACAGTAATGATAAGGTGGAATGCAGATAAAGTTGCCGATGGAGACTCGCTGGTGAGTAAACATCCGTTGCTGAAGTCTTGTTGGAATCCAAAAAAAAACAAAGCAAAATGCATGGAGAGAGTACATTGATGGCTTAGATAGTTAGATATTGATACAAAAACATGATAGAATGCATCATTATGATTCTCTAATGTTTACTGATCAATTTGATATATTGTGGATCTATTTAGTGCATGTAATGATACCTAAACAAACTGGAGTAGTCCAGTCACTAGCAAAATGAACTTTTTCGACAGGTTTCACGGAAAATGGGGACCTTCCAGTCAATTTTGTTTTTAGGTGCCTTAGTGAGAAATGATCAGGAGGCCAATCTCTACAAGGCTGACAAGTTACATGGTTATTGGGAGAAAAAAATATTTTGGGCTCTTCACCAGTGCAGCCCCTAACAGAATGGAGTCTAATGTAAATAACTGATTCCTGAGGTAGTTTGTCACACTACGGTGGAACCTACAGTGGGATTGTATGTGTTGGACCCCAAATTGGCACTGGCCCAGTCTGGCTGGAACTGGGACCAATTTTTCGTTCTATGCTGGAACTGGGACGTGTACATCCCTATACTAGCACTCGCTGTCCAAAATTGATATGGTTACAATTTGGGGTCAATTCTTGATTGGCGCAGTGACTTCAGTGTAGTACAAATTAGGATTCTTATTCTGACATAGGTAAACGGGCCATCTGCATTCTCATTTTTGAGCCCAGTTCCAGCACTGGGTGCCCCATAGTGGCACGTTGCCAGCATGGGGACACCAGCATCCCAGTTCCAGCATGGGACAAAAAATCGGTCCCAGTTCCAGCACTCAGTCAGTGCCAATATGGGGGCTAACCTATGCATTATATCGGTCCAAGAGGTTCTCCCTGACTGTGTCATTTGCACCTATCAAGGAATGTCTGTTTTTAGTCATACAGTCATTTGTAGTAAGAATGGTGCCATAATAGAAACTAGCCAGGTGGGTGCAACAAATGCACACCCATACCCTTCCTATGTGAGGGAAACTCATTGAAAATCATGTACTCTGACATTGTAGGCAACATCCAGGACATTCCAAATTGACCTAGTTATCCCAATTTTTGTATGATATAATGGATAGAGTCTCATCTCAACCAGACTCTATCTGTGACTCCATACTAAAGTAGAGCTCGGAAAGTGCCTTATCTCTAGGTTGTTAAAGTTGAACGCATCATGGTACCATGTCTTGGATTTAGGGTCCATTGAGAGGTTTCTATACAGGGACAGTCCTGGGCCAAAGTTTCCTGACATGCATTATTTCCTGTTCTATTTGCTTTTGTGTGTTATAACTTCAACAAGACCATCAAGGGGTTATTGTAACATCAAAAGGGCACCCAGGTTCTATTCAATATTAATCACAAAGTTGCCCAATAATGCATGGATGGACAAGCCATTAAAGTTCAGCAACACATCTTCCTCTTGATCTTTTGTGTCCTTGCTCTCTTCTGGGGTATCGTCATTGACTATTGTTGACCAAAAAAGAAGCAATCCAACATACCCATCAAGCTGTCATAGTGATCATTGTTGGAATATTGCTCTAGTATTATTTGAGGTGGCGAATTAGCTGTTGATGGAATAATGGAAGAGGGTACCATGTGGTGTTATGTTATATTGGGAAGCTTCATTTGGGGTTGTGGGCAATGCAATGGCTTCTCCCAAACTTATGCCCCATAAATATTGCCCAGAAAGAAACAATTATACAGGAGCAATTGATTGCTATGATTGACAGCTCATTGTGTTAGTGCTCTTCTTGGTGAAAATATTGGAGAACACTCATAATCTTTCAGAGCTGAAGCAACTCTCAGACTTGGGCCTAAATTAAGTAGAAAAGTTGTTCATTTCGTCTGTCCAAAACACTGGAGGCTTCAGATGAAAAAAGTCTGAGTTTTGGTTTCTAGATCATCAGATAGACAGAAAAAATTAAAGGCAGTATTCCTGAATCTAATGGAGATGGAGATGGAGAGGGAGTAGATATTTGTATAGATTTCCACAGTTTGAGAATTCTTCAAAAATCAACATAACTATACTCAAACCTTATTTATTGTATTTTCATTAAAATAGTAACATCTTCTAGGTATGATGTAATGGACTTGAAAGCAATAGATCACACAAACCTGTTTTGCTGTGGTAAGGGTTTGATCAAGTGAGGATGCTATGTTTTGTAATGCTTATATAGTTGATAGTTGAAAATGATTACCAGCAGCCGATGCAAGATTTTTTGTAGCTAGCTAGACAGAATACGATTTGTAGAGACAGAGGAAGACGTACTTTTGAAATAAAGTGCTTGTAGTAGTATGCCACAGTTGCTTTTCTACACTAAATTAATATGTACTATAGTAGTTGCAAATGGGCGCGAGCGCCTCGCGCGCTTCACGCGCGCCGCGCTCGCGATCGCGCCCATTTTAAAAGTATGTTCCCTTTTTGGTTGCAAAATATTCTTGTTAGACACTCTTTTGTGACAACATAACGTTCCCTTCAATTTTACAGAACCATTGTTGTATGATTAAAATGATAATTGTGACTAATGTTCCCTTCAAGTTTACAGAACCATTCTTGAAAATAATGTCATACGTTATACAAAAAGATATAGTTTTAAAGGTAGGCAGATATTTAAGACACTATGACTACCCATGTAAGTCCAAGCGAAAAATGAATTATTTACAGTTAATTTCACATCAACTTTATGGTCAGTACCTGTTTTGGCAAAAAGCAAAAAAACTGTCTCACTGAAGAAGAAGAAGAAGAAGAAGAAGAAGAAGAAGAAGAAGAAGAAGAAGAAGAAGAAGAAGAAGAAGAAGAAGAAGAAGAAGAAGAAGAAGAAGAAGAAGAAGAAGAAGAAGAAGAAGAAGAAGAAGAAGAAGAAGAAGAAGAAGAAGAAGAAGAAGAAGAAGAAGAAGAAGAAGGAGAAGAAGGAGAAGAAGGAGAAGAAGGAGAAGAAGGAGAAGAAGGAGAAGAAGGAGAAGAAGGAGAAGAAGGAGAAGAAGGAGAAGAAGGAGAAGAAGGAGAAGAAGGAGAAGAAGAAGGAGAAAACGGCTCAGTTTCCAACACAACTAAGATTTTGAAAAATCTTGATTTGCAACTAATTTTTACAGGAATCGTCCTTAAAGGATCACAACCTCTTTTTGACCAGTTGCCAAAAATTAGTTTCCAGTAAATGGACAACAGAACACAAACACTACCTTGCACTTGGGATGACACACATCATTCACACAACGATTCTCTACGCAGTCAACCATAGTTTAAGACAATTTATGCATGAATGTATACATATTTTTTGGTCAAAAAATATTTCTTGCTGTAGTAGATTTCTGAGCACCTCACAGACATATTTTGACATGTGGCAGTGCTTGGGCATTAACAATAATGGGTAGGTATTATAACCATGCTCAAAAAGATCTCTCCCTCATGATGACTATAAACCCTAGTGCCCCTTCATTACAGTGCTTATCATGCAAAGTCCAAGAATTTCACTATTTGAATCTAGTGAAGAATGACCAACTTTAAAATGTAATGATGAAAAGGACTTCACACCAAAACTCTTGTAGCCACATTCACAGATCCATGGTTTAGCCGATCTTGACAACATCCTAAGGAGTGAGAAAGTTTATTGTTTGATTTTAACAAGTCAGTTGAATAATTTTCTAACACATTTTAGGGTTTCCTTTTCGTGTAGATTGTTTCTGGTGTTGGGCTAGGCAATGGCACAGAATGAACCTTCATGAGGTAATAACAATCAAGCACTGATGGGGACATGAGGTTTTGCCAAAAATAAAATTTCTTCCAAATGTTCTTTTGATGTTTGAACATTTAGGTGTACTTCCTCATGTCAAATATAAAATTTTATTTAAAAATTCCCTGGGAAGGTCCTCATTTTAAGATACCATATTTTCATGTATTTTTCCTAGTGACTAGACTGGTGGCTGACTAGAAATACAGTGTTGTTGTTACGTTGTGAAAGATTTGTGTTGGTCTAATTCATCCTCTAGTCATTTTGAAAGAGGATGTTCTGATATCATTAATGTTATGGATTTATGCCCTTTTCCTGTGGCTATTGGGAAGTTATTGTGGTTTCTGAGTGTGTTTGCCGGTTTAAGCATAACTGGCTCCCCTATAACACGCACACACACACACACACACACACACACACACACACACACACACACACACACACACACACACACACACACACACACACACACACACACACACACACACACACACACACACACACACACACACACACACACACACACACACACACACACACACACACCCTGTGGCTAAGAGCTCCAACTTTGCAGGGCATTGGCAGCATTGTTGTTGAGCATCTCCCCTGGGTATTTGTTGGGATTGTGCTAGCAATCCATCGTGTTGATTGTTGTGTCATCCCGAGCCCCAACAGCACGGTAATTGGTGCTGTTTTCACGTGCTTTTTTACGTACCGCGCCCATTTTTTTCGCCTAGGCGTCAAATAGGGAAGTCCTATGTGGGCGCAGCTCCGTCCGGCAGCCGCGTCTCTCATGCGCGCACGAGATGCACCGGCCGCAACTGAGGAGCGCCTAATCCGGAAATTTCCGTCCGGAGACGACGATCGATCGACCGATCGATTGCCTCTGCCAACCCTCGCCACCGCCGCCGCCAGAGGACCGTGGAGTCGCAAAAGTGCTGTCAATGCACTCGCTTTGCGACCTGCGGCGCGGACCCTCGCGCTGTCTGCGAATGCAGAGCAGCGACGAGAATGCTCCAACTGCTGCGCTGGCAGGAAGTGCAAAAATCGAGCCAGCAGCTCGATCGTCGCATCGCCGCCTCCTGGTGACAACACCATCTGTCACCAGGTGGCCCCCATCGCTCCTTCTCGCGGACAACCGCGCGACGGGGCCAGAAATGCTGGGTCCCAGGCTGAGACGTCCCCTCCAGCCCCAGAGGACCCCCCTGTTGACCCTCCTGTGGCCGAGGAGGTACCCAACGAGCAAACCAATGCTCCCAATTACTCTCCCGGTACCACCGCCGGAGGACTCAGCACTCCGGGTACTGGGAATGTGGCCCTCCTGGACCTCAGTCAGGAAACTGAAGATGGAGAGGTACCGGTGAGTACGGTGGAGGTGGAGAGGACTGCTGAGGAATCGCCGGCGGGTGGCGGTACTGTCGAGCACATCATTGCTCCAGTACTGGCGGAGGTACCGGCACAGGACCCATCGGCCATGGACCCTGACACGGTGTTGGACCTAGCGGGACAACAATCAACCGATTCAGACCAGAAGTTGATGGAGGTGTATGGCGACACCACCCATCGAAATGATGGTCGCCATCTCCACGGAGGGGTAGCGGAGGATGAAGTGTGGCAGAGGCGCTACGACCGTGTAGTTGCCAACCCACACAGACTGTACCTGCCACCTCAAGGAAAGGTTGGAAAAGCTGTGATTTCCACCTACGCCAAGGAGCTGAGAGGAGTCCGAGAGAGGCGATGGAACTCGGAGCGACCACTATGTTTCTTTGCATGTGTTCTCAGGCGCCATCCAGACTGCACCCGGTCTGCTGACATCAAGCGCCGCATTGAGAACAGGCTGCACCTGTGGGAGGAAGGCAAGTATGATGCCCTGATTCAGGACATCACAAGCGCTGCCCTCCATGGAGCAAGCGGAGGTACCAGAAGTGCCAACGAGGAGCAGGAGGCTCGGCGCTACAACTCATCCGTCCTGGATGGGAATCTGCGTACAGCTGTCCAAAACCTGACTGGTGGGGTCAGGGGAGGAGTCCTTGGGCCCGAGGACCTTTGCACCAAAACAGGCCGGCCAGTGATAGAGGTACTCCAAGACAAGCACCCGGATCAACGCTTACCGGACCTTTCGGACCCCAACTGTCTTGCCTTCTGCAAGTTTGACGAGGTCCCTGACCCTATTCCTCTTGACTGCAGCCCTGAAGTGGTTGAGGCAGTCGCAAGGAAGTTGACGGGAGCAGCAGGTTGCAGCAGCGTGGATTCAGCACTCCTCAAGTGTGCCCTGCTTCGTTTTGGTAAGGCCTCATCCGAACTCAGGGAAGAGATGCTGGAATGGACACTCTGGCTTGGGAACACCTCTCCACCTTGGGCTGCTTACCGTGCAATGCGGCAAGGACGGCTGGTTGCCCTCGACAAACAGCCGGGAGTACGACCTGTTGGCATTGGCGAATGCTGGATACGGGCCGTGTCCAAGTGTGTTCTGAAGGAGTGTGGACGAGAGGGAAAGGCAGCATGTGGGAGCACGCAACTCTGTGCCGGCCTCGAGGCTGGTATCGAAGGGGCCATCCATTCCATCAGGAAAAGGCCGCCGAGGACAAGTCCCAAGACTACGAAGAGTGGGAGATTGATGATGATCTCTGGAGGAGTGAGGCGGAGGAGGGAGAGACACCACCTTGGGAGGCGTCGCCAAGTGAAGAAGTGTTTCAGGATGCTGTGGAGTCGCAGGAAGACTTGGAGGATCCATTTGTTCTGACTCTTGCTGATGCAGACAATGGATTCAACAACCTGAATCGACAAAACATGCTGTGGGAAGTGAGGCATCGATGGGCACGAGGGTCCCGCTTTGCCTTCAATCTCTACAGGCACGATGCAAGGTTGATGGTTCGTGGACATGCAGGGACAGAACCTCAGTTTCTTTTCTCGAAGGAAGGAGTCACCCAAGGTTGCCCATTGGGCATGATACTCTACGGAGTGTCACTTCTCAGCTTAGCTGAGGACCTACGAAAATTCCAACCAGGACTCCTCCAGCCCTGGTATGCGGACGACTTCTCCATCTATGGGAGAGCATCTCAAGTGGCAAGTCTTTTCAACAGGCTGTGTGCAAAGGGTCCCAGCATCGGGTACTTCCCTGCACCAGCCAAATCTTGGGCCATCTGTCCCAAGCGCATGGAAAGCAATGCCAAAGCCATCCTGGACGCGGCTGGACTGCCGGTGAGGTGGAGTCGGGGACAACGATACGTTGGTGGCTTTGTTGGGTCATCAAAGATGCAGGAGCGATGGTTGCAACCAATGGTACAGAAGTGGGTCAGTGGGGTGGAACGGCTTGCAAAGGTGGCAATGAGGTACCCTCAGTCTGCCTATGCTGGCTTGGTAAACTGCCTCCAAGCTGAATGGCAATACCTCTGTCGAGTAGAGCCAGGAGTTGGTCCACATCTGGAACCAGTTGAGGAGGCACTAAGGACTCAGTTCATCCCTGCCCTATTTGGAGGACAGGATCCCATATCCAACGAGCTTCGTCTGCTCATTGCTCAAGGGGTCAAACAGGGTGGACTCGCCATCCGAAACCCTGTCAGAGAGGCAGAACGACTGCATCAGACTTCAACGGAGGCCACCAGCTTGCTAGTAGAGTCACTTGTCTCCAACAGTCAACTCGACAATGAGGCACATTTAGGATGTGTCCGTGGGGCTGGCAATGCGGGACGAAAGGCAAGGATTGAGGATGGAAAGGCGGTGGTGGAGGATATATCACAACGGAGGGGGCCCAAGGTGCGGAAGCGGCTTGAGAGGATGATGGAAACAGGTGCCTGGCTGACAGCAATTCCGGACCGCATGAGCGGTACAGAGCTCTCACTCCAGGAATGGCATGACAACATCTCTCTTAGGTATGGCATGGTCCCCAGAGGACTACCCCGAAAGTGTGATGGATGTGGAGCAGGATTCACGGTTGAGCATGGTCTCAACTGTAAGAAAGGAGGACTAGTTTCCCTGAGGCACAATGATGTGCGTGATGAATGGGCCCACCTCTGCGGCCTGGCTCTGGGAGAATCTCTTGTCACAACCGAACCACTCATCTTTTATGGTGATGGCATGAGAACTCAACCCGGATCCGGCTACAATGCCAATGGCAACTCGCTTGGAGAGGAGGCCCGAGGAGATGTCAGCGCTCATGGCTTCTGGCAGCGAGCTCGCTCCACTGTCTTTGATGTCCGGATCACCGATACGGATGCCAAGTCATATGGTAACTGCTCTTCTTCAAAGCTTCTTGGCGCTTTGCTCGCGAAAAGCGAGACAAGTATGAGGAGGCATGCCTAGAAAGGCGCAAGGACTTTACGCCCCTTTGCTACTCTGTGGATGGAATGCCCTGTGAGGCTGCCAGATCTGCTGAACGGCGTCTGGCATCTCTCCTTGCAGTGAAGTGGGATCGACAGTATTCGGAGATGGTTAACTTTATCCGAACCCGGATGTCTTTGTCTGTAGTGAGGTCCAATACACTGCTCCTACGCAGTGAGAGGGCCCACTCTTGGAAGAGAAGGGCACCAGAGGACGGCTCTGCCGTTACCGCTGCTCCCACATTCCGCTCCAGTAGCAGCAGCAATAGATCCATATGAAATCACTCCAGAAGGAGCTAACAGGTACCACTTGTGCCCACCAGATCTGACACAATCATGAACCAATCCAAATGGCATTGCCCGCAGTGGTTAGCTGAGCCATGCAGACTGGGATAGGAGAGGGAACTTTCAGATGAGAGATCAATGGCTGGTCTCTGTATATCATCTTAGATGTAGTAGAATAATAGCGGTACTTAATGTTCACACACACACACACACACACACACACACACACACACACACACACACACACACACACACACACACACACACACACACACACACACACACACACACACACACACACACACACACACACACACACACACACACACACACACACACACACACACACACACACACACACACACACACACACACACACACACACACACACACACACACACACACACACACACACACACACACACACACACACACACACACACACACACACACACACACACACACACACACACACACACACACACACACACACACACACACACACACACACACACACACACACACACACACACACACACACACACATATATATATATATATATATTATATATATATATATATATCTTCCAGACAAGGAAAGCAGGTCAAAGGTGGGAACTTCTTGATGTACTCACAGTTCCTGAAGTTTTTAATTGTTAAAGGACAGTCTAAGGTGGGGCAGTAAGGTTTCTACAAGCGTTTCTGCCAAATTGATCAAGGAGCCATGCCAGCTTACAGCCTTTAGACGATAGCTATAGACCACATTAGAAAGACCCCCTGACAGTATGTTAAACCGGAGGGTCTACACATGTTTCTTTGGAATGTAGTAGAGTGTTTGACTTGTCAGGAGGTCAATGTACTAAAAGGGTTAGTCTTTTATGGGGGGTCTATAGAATAGCTACTAACAGACACATTAGGTTGTTATTGCCAAGGCTAAAAAAGTCCGCTGGGAAGAGGACAAGAGAAATATTTGGATTTTAGGAGATTTGGTGTTGTGGTTTGGGATAAAATGATTATTCTACAAGATTTTTTACATGATACGTTAATGAATTTGATAGAAGTAAATTTTACACCATTTCCATCAGTTGATTGTTATGTAGTATTTCTTACTTAATAATTCATGGTTGTAATACTGATGAATACAAATCTGAGTGATGTGTTTAATCCTTTTCTTCCTCACATCTTCTTTCATATTAAACTTGGATTGTCGAATCTCCCAAATCCTGCCCACTTGAAGCCCTAAAGGCACCAGGCAAAACTTTCCCTCTTGTTTTCCCAACAACCTTTCCTGCCACCAGTCCACCATGTCATGACCCTTTTGAGCTTTTTTACATCCCAGCTCTGCCCACTTTCTATTTGACCCAAACTGTGATATCCTGTCCTAGTCATTTTTTTCACACCACTTGAATGATTGTTCCAAAATGTTCTCTCTCTTCTAAACTGTTGATTATTATGTCCTCTGCTGAATAAACAAGGACGTCTACGAGAAGCAAGTTGAGTAAGCAATAAATAATATAGAATATTCATTCAACAAATGCAAATCTTCTAAACTGTTGATTCTTATGTCCTCTGCTGAATAAACAAGGACATCTATGAGAAGCAAGTTGAGTAAGCAATAAATAATATAGAATATTCATTCAACAAATGCAAAATTAACTATTGCATTGTTTGCTTAACATGTTTAAGAATGGTGTTAGTTTCCCACATCCACAATCCTCTGGGGACATGCTTGTGATAGACATGTGGTAAGAAATGTCAAATTGGTGGCATACAATCCTTTGTGATGCCTGAAGTGATTACATTTGGAAAAATGATCCTATGGACAATATGTGATGCAAGAAGAGAGCACGGTGAGCTTTCCCCTGTAACATTTGTGTGGTTTAGGGGTGTTGTGAAGTGACTTTCAGGTGGTTATTGCGGGGGGAGACACAAGGAAGCAATGAATTAGATGATTTAATTGCTCTTTCATGTAATTGTCATTGTTGCCATTAATTTTTTATCAAGACCATGGATGTGTTGTGTAAAGAAATCTTGGCTTATTCCCACAAGAAAAAATGGGACATTGTTATGCCACTTTCTAAAGATGCCCCTGTGGTGGAACGTTGGCTGACTTTGAATTACTCTGACACTTGAGGAACACATTTGAATAGAAAGTGAGAGAGGGGTCCTTCAATTGCATGGTTCTTTTTTGGGTTGGCACATGAAATTAGGAGCAGATATGATATTTTACTATAAAGTAGATGACATAGAAAAAACATCTCAAGTCCCCCATCATGTAGCAGGCAAGATGGGATAATACCATTGATCCACCAACTAAGCTCAATTTGGCTACCAAATGTTGGTTGTGAAGTCCTGTAATCATCGGCTGAAAATTAATGCATCTTGTGATGTATGCAAAGAAAAACTTGCTGTTTGAGGGATGACTGTGTGGCATAATAAATAATAATCTCTTTCGGTAGTTTCACCTTTCTGTACACCTATTTAGATGTCTGGTACGATACTGCTTCTTGGTATTGGAGAGCGGGTCTATTGTTAAGTTTTTTTAGCACTTTTGGACGAGTTGAGGTAGCTGCGGGTACGCTCTGTCCGTCGTCCGAGGTACCCGCAGCTCCAGTGACATAAAGAAAAAGGTGCTCGCAGCTTCTATACCATATCCCAATACTTTTGAAAAGGGTGACTTTTTGTCACCCTTTATGTAGAACACCGGTATATCTGTACGTATTTCCAAAAGGGTGACACGTAAGTCACCCTTTATTGACGATTCCTATGTAGTCACGAGCTCTGACCACCCATGAAAAAAGTGATATCGCTTTGCGAGGTAGTACGGTGTGTGCCATAAAATTAATTCCAATCTCGCTTTGGATACTTACAGATACGTAAGCACGATACAGACAATGGAAGCAATTACAATGGGGGTGACTTTTCGTCACCCTTTTGAAATTGCGAATTAGCAGCGGCGAGGGGGGTGACGTTTCGTCACCCTTTAAAAGTATTGGGATATGGTACAATACTATTGTACCCAGCTCTGCAAAACGTTTTTCACGGTCAGCAGACCACCCCTCTTGCACCTACCATACCCCCCGAATGGAGCTTCGGCCACCCCAAAGAAACTTTGTTAAAATTACAGCATGGTACTCTAGTACCATAGAAGACACTACGTACGCGGAATTGTCACATAAGGAATTAGGCCTTACCAGAGTATGAGAAACCACTTACGTGGTGAAATGCAATGCAATGCGGGCAATATATTTTTTGAAGTCATAAATGTGGTCATTTTGATCGTACAAAATTTAACGATTATGATATAATATATGACGACATGCTCACCCCGCTAAGCATAGAGTTGGTGCATACCTCTGACTTCCACCCCGGTAGAATCTCTTCTGGTAGCGAGAATGCACAAATCGCTTTTGCTCCACTTCATCGAGATGAATGGCAAGTGCCAGTAACATTGTTTCCGTGGTGAAACGGAGAAGGACTAACTTCTATAATGAAGTGCATTATCTGACAAGACTGACAGGGGCAATACAGACGGGGGCAATGCAGACGGGGGCAATGCGGACGGGGGCAATGGGGACGGGGGCAATGCGGACGGGGGCAATGCAATAGGTTGAAAAATCAGGACAATGAGAGCACTGACGTACGATAAAAATGCTAGCTTCTGGTGTGAATAACTGCGGAAACCCCATGAAGCGATTTCTCACATAAATAATGCATTCTGAAAGATTCTGAAATTCATCTGAAATAAGTGTCAATAATGGGAAATCAGAAAGCATTGAGGACAAGATTCAAAACAAGCAAAAAAATCATCTCATCGGTATTGCTCATTCGTTTTCTTTTCCTCCCCAGTATCATCCGGCGAGAATCAGATCGACTGCCTTCAGTTGCTCTTGACTCTAATGACATAACGAGCACACCAATTCATACAAGGAAAGAAGGACCTTTTAGTGATTATGTTTGGGGTCGATATTGTAAGGCTGGATCGCCCTGCATTGCCCTGCTATCAGCGGCAGAACATGGAAGCATCTTATCACGAATTGATCCACGCACCCTAAAGGAGAGATCCGTTGCAGACGGGGAGGAATCACTGAGAAATCGGATTCTTGCGAGGGAGGCATATTGTGCAGTGCACGGCTGCGACACTATCATTGATTACAATGATTATCACAAAAATCGAACTATGTGGCTTTCTGATCATGGAAACTATAGAGTTGGACCCATGCCCCCACATTGGAAGAAGGTCGTTGCACTTCAGCGCTGGCTCCCGCTCTTTGATGGCATAATTTTGTTGGACATGGACACTGTGTTGGTCGATTTCAATACGAGTGTCTATGACATGTACAATTCAACTGCATCTGTTATGACCAACGGCAACGTTGGCTTCGTCATTTTTCGGAGGGGGGAGATGTCAAATTGTGTTGTTGATTCGTGGTGGTATTACGGAACAAGTCCTGGCTGCAGGTACTTCAAATATCCGCACAATCACAAAGGCCAAACTCAAAACTTGGACATGCCTTGGTTTTGGTATGGGTGAGTTGAGTATCAATTATCAGATACCAATAGTTGTAGCCAATGCTCAATTCTCTCCCTCTCCCTCTAAGCTTGCTCAAGTGTGCTGAAATTCATCGGAGTGGACAACCTATTGAATGTCTGTAAGTCGTCAGCCGAAATATGAAAGGGTTTGTTCCCAGGTATCCTGTCATTGCTCACTCTGATGTCACAATACAGCAACACTTGCAATGGCCCAAAAAAATATGTTGACCATCTAGGCAAAGACCCCGATATGAACATAAACTTCAATCTCTGGATAGGAGAATGTTTTAGCATTAACAGGCGCCTAGTATCCAACTACACGCATGCTGTTCTTAAACCTACATTTGGAGGCAAGAAATTAAATCACGAGATGCAGTGGGTAAGTGTGAACATTCATAGTTTGCAACATGACTGCAGATCAAGATAATCAATTCTTGTGTATGTAATCCTGACCACTTGTATTTTCTACATGCCTAAATCATATCAACATAATCCAGGGCAATGCATTGAATTTTTCTGAAAGTATCAAACAGTCTGTGTCTGTTCATTGTAAAGATCAACCTGAAATGGTAGAGTGGCTGAAAAATATCAGTGCAGTTGCCCAAACATCAGGATGTAGAAATGACTCATGTGAGAATGTCAACAGGGAGCAGTTGAGAGGTTTGATCCCCCAATGAAGGGGGTCTATGATTAGAAAATAGCAGATTAACTACTGTATGTTTTATGGTATGAACAGAGAAGTTTAGTACTTTATTTAACATGTAATTTGTGTGAGATCCCATTTTCCCACTATTCTATATTTATGACTTTCACTGAGTATGAAAAAACTTCTACACAAATGCCAAAAAAAGAATTGAGGTTGAGGGAAACTATAATATAGCCAAGCATAAGCACAAATAAAGAATTATTGTTGGTTGATGAAAATGTATAGGAAACTTCCATCAACAAAATGAGCCCCATTATGACCAAATGTCGCTGGACTTTGAGAGGCAATCAATGAGTAGCAGAAAGTCCTTTCAAAAGTTAAATAGTGTATTCTCATTCATTTAAATCTGTCAACAAAACTATGAATTAATGTACAAGATGTCAAAATTAGTAACTGGTGATATGCAGCATTGGAAAAGAAATTTGAAATTTGTAACACATTTTAAACAATGACAATATTCAATCAAAATTGAGGCTATTTTTCACACTCTCTTGAAAATCATATTACTGTTGAAAATGGCATCATGTCAGATCATGTCACAAGTAGGAATTCTATCTTTCCTACATGTAGTTTAAAATACTGTTATGTCTTGAATATATATTTGCAGTTACGTTATTTCTTACAAAAAGTTTAAAATACTTTTTCTTAACAAAATTTCCTCATTTCCAAGGGCCACTGCTATTTTCATGAAGTGAAACAGTCCTTAGAGGTACATGATGATCAATGGGAGAAAGATTTTTCAACCAAAATCCACTGCCACTACTCAACCAAACCATGTGTGTATTTAGAGTGTTGTCACAGAAATAAACTTCTCCAGCAAAAAATGAAAATTGTCTGGGAATAATCCTGTCCCAGATTATTCCCGCTACGCACCATTTTATATTGTATTATCTTTCCCTGACATGAAGTTTTGATATCACAACTTTCATTGCTTTTTGATTATATTTATTTTTCCGTTTGGCGTCTTTGTTTGTAATGTCTTCTCATAGAGGCAACCTCCATTGTATCCTATCATACACGAAATATAATATTTTATATTATTTACCGTAAGAGCTCTATTAGACCTCTAAAATGGCAAAAGCACACAACTCATTGCAATAATATCTACCTTTATCTACCAACTAACCAATGTAGGATTGATCCACGTCCGATCGAAGCATGTGCAGTGTAACGAGCGCTCAGACTGTTCTGTTACTGTTCACTAGCCAATTCTAGTTATTTTCATATCGTCAAATTGGAGACGATTGGCTTAAATACCTTGTAAAGAAAGAGATAGCCTACATTCACGAAATGAGCTGTCAATTGGTGTGCATCTATTTTACTAGAGTTTTAGGTGTTAATGACGAACTTAGTAAAATTATGAGTGCTAAGTGTATGTTTGTTGCGTAAGGCTCTTGTGTGTCCTAAGTTTCATTGGACATGAGATGTGGAGTGATTGATGTCTCTCCCACTTAGGTTGCTGCTGCTGGCATGTGGTCGGTTCCACGTGGAACAGGTGTTAAGGTAGGTATAGGGTACTTGCGTAGGTGGTGTAAGCCTACCTTATCAGCACACCCTCGCCGGACACTAGGTTTAGCAGCGCGTGGTAACATTCTGGGAGATGTTGACATGTGAACGTATTGGGGTCGTACTGTCAAGTGGTGACCCCCTGGATGGGCTTTACTGGGGTAGTCAGCAAGATTTTCTAGACCTGGATGGTATTGAAAATCAAAAAGCTTGTTGACGTGCCGATCCAGGAGCCAGAAATACCTCATTTCCATGCTTTGGGACTTTTGGCATTTTACAGTGTTGTTAACGATGCCAACAGTGGTCGAGTTGCCGCAATGAATGGGGGTGGGGGGTTGAGGATGCCCCAGCTCTTCTAGTGTCAGTCTTATTATTTTTGCCTCTTTGCTTTGAGGAAGAGGGCTCCAAGTTCGGCCTTGGCCGCAGAGGCGGCGACGAGTTTTAGTAGTGTGCAAGGGACGGCAACGGCACCATTGAGTTGAATTGGTTGGTTGTGTGTTGGGAGGGAGCCGAGGAAGAAAATACCGGCTGTCCTGCTTTTGGCATCTTTGACGGAGAGGTAGCTTGCGTCGGAGTGCACGTTGAGAATCATGTTTGATGCGTAGTACCAAATTCATGTGTCCGGATGAGATGCCATATACTCGAGGAAGTGATGGCATCGCCTTAGCGTGTTTTCCATTGCATTGGATTGTTGTGTTGCTAATTCGCTGTGAGCATGAGGAATGGTGGGATCGGTGGCTCGAGCGTAGTATAGGAATGAACCAACGATTTGTTGAATGTGTGTGATTTGTTGCTTGCTTAAGGGGGGAATTGTCCTGTGGGAGTGTTTGCTGGACCGGGTTACCGTATTTGATTGGATATGGCTCCCATGGCATGTTGACTGGTTTCTTCGGCAGGGGATGATTGTATTTTGTCAATTGTTTGGTGACATATCCGGGCATGGAGATGTCGAGACAACCTTTGTTGTAGTGCCAGTTTAGTGTTATTCTGCAGTAGAGACTGCCTGTGTGATCGATTTTGACATCGTAATGGCGTTTGATTGATGTGATGAGATGATTGAGGTGCTGTTTGCCGATGTATTTGATTCCAAAATCGTCCACAACAAGTGAGAATTGGATGGGGTGGGTGTTATGTTTGAAGAGTCCTGGTGTGTGAGGGAGTTCAAAGTAGCCGTCAGTGGCGAGTCGTTTTTTTAAGGAGCTTGTTTGCCAAGATGCCTGCCTGTGGGAGGCCGTAACAGCCACGGCAAATCTCCATATATATGTGTCCTTTGTAGATTTTGTCCCAGAGGTTGTATGCGTCTTTGAAAGCTGTCGGAACAAGATCTGCTCTGATTCGCATGTACTCGTATCGGGACATTGGTGTTTGCAGATACATGTTTTTGATGTCTGCACATGCGAATCAGGCTCCGGGAATACTGATGGTTGAGTTCCAAAGAATTTTCACGGTGGTGAGGTTGGCTGTTTGTGTTGTAAGTTCTCCGGGGTAATTGATGAGATTTCCGCCAACGTTGATGTGGAATCGATTGGGGTCATCCTTTTGGGGACGGTAGTCCACAACAATTCTCGCGTAAGTGACTGTTCTGTCCCAGGGGATTTTCTTGATTTCGTCATGTGACATGAAGAATATCGTGTTGGTACCGGTGCTGCCATCCCAACCTTGGGCTAGGCGGCAAAGTTCTTTGCACATTGCCTTTGTCCATACTTCTTGCATGAGGGGATCATTTGCTGGTTTTTCGTATTTTGTGATTGTCTCTTTTGTGACTGGATGCACAACACCATTGCATACGTGTTGGAGTTGTGCATCGAAAGCAAAAGCTGGGTGCTGTGCATTGTATTTGGTTGGTGTAAAGGCATTTATGGTTTCGGAGTGTAAGTGTGTCCCCACGGCATGGTAGAGTGCATGGGATTTAATATTGCATGGAGTGTGTGTCAATTGTGTGAAAAATCTGAAGGTTTCCTGTGTTGTGACATTGTTGATGTCATCTTGTGCGATGTAGTTTGGTGTGTTCTGGTGTGGCGTTGTTCTCGTTGGCCGAGGAGGGGCGTCATTGGAGGCTTCATCGAGTGGGGTGGGCATTGTAGTGTTGTTCTGTGTTTGTCGCTGGTGTACATATCGTTGAGTGTGTAATTTGGTTGGGTCTGTTGGATCTGTTGACGTGGATGGTGTGATCACCCTAGGAGCTTGTGTAGAACTGTGCACCCTCATAACTGGTGTGCCTGTTTGTGTTGTCTTGTTCATGTCGATTTGTGTGGTGGACGCAAAGATGTCCGCAAGCTGTCAAAGTGCTGTTCTGTGTTGTGATGTGAGACTGATGAGTGCCGTTGAAAATGTTCGTATCGCTGTGATGAGATCTTGTGCTGCTAGGCGTATGGTATCACCGGGTTCGATGGCGGGCATTTTTGTATGTTTTGGGAAGAATTTGGCGGATCCTGAGATGCAGTATCCTTTTGTGGAGGGGATGAAGAAACAATAGTTTTGATAGTGCTTTTTAGCTGGGCCCACGTACCATGCATTGAGGGCATGGTTTTGCCAAGTTTTGTGTGTGTTGGGGTCGAGTAGGATGAGGGCTCTGGTGCCCATTGCCCACTGGTGCCAGTGGAGTTTTGTCAAAGTTGAATTGCCCGTCTAAGACGGCATATGCGGAAAGTTTTGGGTTGACCCGCGAGACACAAAGTAAGTTCAGTGTGTCTTGCTGACATGAGCCAAGGATACCTACTGGTACCCCTGACCCAAACAGGCCCCACTTTCAGTCCATAGGCAAAAATACTATTCCCACTAAAGAGGGGAAGTACAGCACAGTTCAACTCATGGCCTTCTCAGAAACAATGAGTTAAGTGGTACATACTTGTCAAGCATAGTTGAAAGGGTTCAACTGCTCAACTGGCAAATGGGAATCTTGGATACAGCAGTTCCAAGATTGTACAAACAAGTTGGAATCTTGGATACAGCAGTTCCAAGATAAGACATGTCCATTACAAGATTGACATGATAAATTCGAGAGGATCACCATTGGGCAATCCTCATTTGTTGATCTATTTTATAGCTCATAAAATAATCTCCAATCAACTGGAACATTTCTTTCTACTCCTTTATCTACAATTACTTTTCAACTACTTCTGGCTTAGGTCACTATCGTACGATAGCCGAACTTGGTAAGTTCATCGCACCACCATACAACGAAGGCTCTCCCGATGACCCACAGGCGGTCGAGAAAAACAAGTTTTTACCACGCAGAGTACTACGGTCATCATGCACCATCGTGCGAACAAATTCTTCCTCAGCCTTTCAAGGAGTTCTTACAAGAAAGTTTTTTTAGGGACTATTCTAGGAGAGAAACTACGAGCCATGTCCTCCGTGAAAGCATTTCCCGAAGGGCTCAAGTGGATTTAGTGCAAACGTGGCATCGGAGGAAAGAATTCCCCTGTGCGCTACATTCCCGAGCAGAATCCCGTGCAGGATGCCCTCGAGAAGACCAAAAAGACCACCTACTTCAAGTTGACTCTTCCCAACACGGGGAATGAGCTAAAGGTGGCAGTATGGGCGTCCAGGACTCCCGAGCAGTTTCTACTGCATGTACGCTCAGCCATTCACGCGTGCAAGCAAATGGGGCTTGACACGAGCTTCGCCGATGTGGAGAAGGCTGTTAAAACAGCCAAGCTTGACGCAGAGATTGCAAGGAGGAGTATACGCAACTGAGTAACTCCGCAAAGAAGAAGAAGGGCAATAAAGGCAATGCACCCGGTACTACTGCCGATGCTGTTCCGCCTGCCCTAGCTGAAGCTAAGGCCTTATACGACAAGGCCCTAAAGGCTCTAGAAGCCGCTAAGCTTGCCGTCACAACGGCAGGAGCGAAGCCCTTTGAGCTGTATGGAAACGTCCACTCCAACGAGGCCTGTCAGCCTTGGGAAAAGATCATCAATGCCCAAGTGACTCGCGCTACTTGGGAAGACATCAAGGGAGTACCGCACACGGAGACTCCCACGAAGACTTGGGACTCGTTCCACGAGTGCGTCATGTTCCACCTGTTGCAGGAGTTCCGTCACGATGCGGGTGAGGCCCTCAAGTATTACATCACGAACACGTTGAAGAAGCCCAACAGGGTCTCAATACGTCAATTTTTCGTCCAAGTAGAACAGCTCAACAGCTACCTCGAGACATTGCCCTGCCTGTACTACAGCCCAAAGGCTAATCAGGCTACCAAGAAGGTATTGCCCTTGGATGACGCCGACCTTGCAACTCATTTGTTACGCATGTGTCCGGCCAAGTGGCAGACCCAATACGACTTGACCAAGAATACCACTCCGGTCAGCACTAGGGCCCTTCTCTTGGTCCTAGAGAACATCGAGAACAACGCGGAACTCGATACGAAGCCTTCCAGCACAAACAAAGCAAAGGGGGCTGATAATAAGCGCAAGATGGAGTCGATTGACTCCCGCATCCCCAAGAAGCCCAAGAAGGTGGGCTGGACCGACAAGTACTGTGTGCTATGCAAGGCATGGGGGGCCGCACAAAAGTCACAACACCCTTGACTGCCGCCGTTATAACAAAGACGGTACTCCGATCAAGAAGAATGGGGGCGCAAGTAAGCCCCATTCGAAGGAAAGGAAGCCAGAGGGTGCGAACTTCGCCCAGATAGTCCGGGCGGATTTGAAGAAAGCACTGCGCAAGAAGTCTAGCAAGTGCAAGAAACGCCGTGCCAATGACTCGGAAAGCGACAGCGACTCCGAAGAAAGTTCTTGAAGGCGCAGGTCGGATAGCACTGGGGAATTACATACTTGTAAGAAACGTAAACTAAATACTGCAGTTGACTGTTATACTAACCCCAGTCCGAGTAAAGCTATCCAAACTAATAAAAGTAAAACAAGTAAATTGACCGTCACCAAAGAGAAGACGTCAAAAAAATCTTGTTCCAAAACAAAAAAGTCTGAATTAAAAATTCGAGATAACTTAGAGACTACGACCTCAAATATTTCAAAAAAATCTTACAACAAAAACAATGTCAGTAGTAAAACAAAAGCCACTGAGGATATTATTAAGACTCCCAGTGCAAACCATAGTCTCAAGCAACCAAAACAAGAGGTTGCACCCCCACACCAAGGACCGCCTCGGTGTTACGGCACTAATAGCCATCATGGAACCAGCGACTGAAAGTCAATCCTCCAGAGCATACAAACAACCTCTTAGGAGTTGCCCCAGTAACAAAATCAAAGTCCTACTGGACTCTGGGTCTGATGGAGACCTTATTTTCCTACCAAAAGGAAAAGACAAACCTTTTCCCTACCTGACTAGGCAGGTGCTAAAGTCTTGGCATACGGTAGCTTCCAGACAACTGGAAGGGGGAAGATCAGAGTTAAATTCTTTGAGTACTCCAGAAGTAAGGAGTACTTTCTACAACCCGATGTTGTGGAATACGATGAGAATTGCATGACCAAACCAGGGTTTGACCTCATTCTTGGTAGTAATACCTTGAAAGAGTTAGGAATTGTCCTAGACTTTCGGACAAAGGAAATAACAGTAGATGACATCTCACTGCCAATGAGAGACATCAATAAACTAAAAACAAGAGCGACCGTTAAACGGGCTTGGACTATGAATAATAGCATCTACCAAGACACGTCCAAAGAACCCCAAAGTACGCTCGAGGCAACAAAACGCCTCATACACATACTAGACACTAAATATGAAAAAGCGGATCTCAGGGCAATTGTCAGAGACAACTGCACACACCTCAGTGTCCCAGAACAAACAAAGTTACTGGAGCTCCTACAAGTATTTGAGGAGCTATTTAGAGGGAAACTAGGTGACTGGGATTGTAAGCCGGTCTCCCTCCAGTTGAAGGAAGGAGCACAGCCATATCATGGCCGGCCTTTCCCCATACCCAAGAAGCACGTAGAAATCACCAAAAGGAAGGTACAGAGACTATGTGACTTAGGGGTACTCAAATGGCAAGATGATTCTGAATGGGCATCGCCCACATTCATCATACCGAAAAAGGACAACACCGTACGGGTTGTCAGCGATTTTAGGGAAGTAAATAAACGGGTAGTGAGGAAGCCGTTTCCTATTCCTAAATTAGTACAGTTCTACAAGAACTAGAAGGCTTTACATTTGCCACAGCCCTTGATCTGAACATGGGCTATTTCACCATTAGATTGGATCCAGATGCGTCCAAAATATGCACCATTATCTTTCCGTGGGGTAAGTACTCTTACCTACGGTTACCAATGGGTGTTGCATGTTCTCCCGACATCTTCCAAGCTAAGATGTCTGAGCTAATGGCAACCCTTGAGTTCGTCCAAACTTACCTTGATGACTTATTATGCATCAGCAAGGGTAGCCTGGAAGACCATCTTAATAAACTAAGACGGCTTTTCATCAGGTTGCGAGACGCAGGCTTGACAGTGAATGCACACAAGTCATCTTTCTGTGCCGTGGAGACAGAATACCTAGGATATGTGTTATCCAGAGATGGTATAAAGCCACAACCAAAGAAGGTACAGGCAATCCTTGCATTAACACCGCCACAAAATATTAAAGAACTCCGTAGATTTCTGGGCATGGTCCAGTACTACAGGGACATTTGGGCAAGACGCAGTGAAATACTTGCACCACTTACCAATTTAGTTGGGGAGTGTGGACATACCAAAGTCACAAGGGCTAACAAAACCAAGAAAAAGCCGTGACATTGGGACAGCATCCATCAGCAAGCATTCGACACTGTAAAGGCAACAATCGCTCGCGATGTTACCTTGGCCTACCCTGACTATACTCGCAGGGATTTGAGATCTATACGGATGGCTCCAAATTTCAATTGGGTGCTGTAATTACTCAAAACAACAGGCCGCTGGCGTTCTTCAGTAGGAAACTGAGTCAGACGCAGCAAAAATATAGCGTGACCGAACAAGAACTACTGGCCATAGTAGAAACACTAAAAGAGTTCAAAGGCATGCTTTGGGGACAACAAATTACGGTGTACACTGACGACAAAAATCTAATGCAGGATGCTCTAGGTCTGACCTCTGATCAAGTGTACCGCTGGAAATTACTCTTAGAAGAGTATGGCCCCACTGTTGTGTCCATTAAAGGCATCCATAATCCAGTTGCGGATGCCATCTCACGACTGGATTATGGACCCGTTGCAGATGGCAGGTCAACCTGGATGACTTTCGCACAATGTTGGTGTTATCAAAACATGGCACAACCAAAATCATCCCTAGCAACCACCGAGGAATCCATTAACCAGGTGTTTGCTAATCAAAATGAAGAGGACTCCATCTATCCACTCACAACCAGAGAGATAGCGGAGGCACAACAAGAAGACGCAAGCCTCTTAAACAAGGGCTACTCAACTCACTTAGTTGAAAATATTAACATACTCTGTAAGGACGGCAAAATGGTTATTTTACACAGCCTCCAGCACCGGGCCGTAGCGTGGTTCCACCACTACCTACAAACACCCCGGGACCAAGCGTCTCGAAGAAACTCTTCGTCTTTCGATGTATTGGAAAGGTCTACAAACGACAGTCCAATCACATGTCAAACAGTGTCACAGTTGCCAGGTGAACAAGCGCAGGCAATTAAAATACGGGAAACTGCCAACAAAACTTGCAATCACCAACCCATGGGAGGCATTATGTGTGGACCTCATAGGACCGTACACCCTCAAGGGCAAGGGCAAGACACAAATTGACTTCATGTGCGTCACAATGATCGATCCCGCAACAAGCTGGTTCGAAATTGTAGAATTGCCGGTATCACAGCTCCAGGAGCTTGATATTCCCACGGGTACAAAGGGGCAAAGGAGCAAAGACACACACTAAACAACCCTACTTTGACAAGACATCAGCAACAGTACCAGTCTAAAACTATTATGAAGCGCAATTACTATTCTGAACCACAAATTCGATTTTGTACTTATTCCTTCGTACTTTGGGCCAGTTTCTACATGACCACCGATTTTTCGCTGACATTTTGTTCTACATAAAATACATACCAAGATCTACGACGTACTATTTGAATCACAAATTATGAAACTTGATAATCTTATTGACGTTGTGTTGGGAACTTCTGATGGGTTGACGGACCTCGCGACTTGGACTTAAGCTCTTGAGAGCACGTAGAAGGATTCTGCTGTGTCACCTGGTCGTTGGATCCTAATCTAACGGACACAACAACGTGCCAAAGTTGGGCAATTTTGCTGACATTTTTGTGTCTCATAATAGTTTCAGACTGGTAGGTAATATAATAAATAGGACCTGGTTTAGCCGTTACCCACGTAGTCAATACATTATATACGACAACGGAAGTGAATTTAAACTTCACTTCGAGACCCTCTGTGATTCATATGGTCTGAAGCGTAAGCTGACCAGTGTCAGAAACCCACAAGCGAACGCAATACTCGAGCGGGTGCATCAAACAATCATGGCAATGCTCCGCACAGCTGACTTAGTCATGGCCAATACAATCAGCGAGAGTGATGTTGCTGACTTTCTCACAAATGCCACATGGGCCGTTCGCTCT
The DNA here is from genome assembly GCA_013187285.1 of Cyclotella cryptica. Lineage (NCBI taxonomy): Eukaryota > Bacillariophyta > Thalassiosirophyceae > Thalassiosirales > Thalassiosiraceae > Cyclotella > Cyclotella cryptica. The sequence goes on along the minus strand of JABMIG010000139.1, from coordinate 330,488 downwards.
ACCTATCACGCAGTACCGAAAACCTCACCAGGAGCAGCTATCTTTGGAAGGGACATGTTGTTTGACGTCCCCTACATCGCTGACTGGACGAAAATAGGGGAATACAGACAAAGACAAACAGATAACAACACAAGATGGGAGAATGCCTCCCGCATTGACTGGGACTACCAGCCCGGTGACAAAGTACTGCTGCGAAAAGACGGTATCCTCCGCAAAACAGAAAGCCGGTTTGAAAGTGATCATTGGACCATCACGTCAGTTCATACGAATGGCACCGTAAGGGTTCAATGTGGAACTTAATCGGAACAATTAAACATTAGGAGAGTTACACCATATTTTGAAAAAATTACCTCTGTACTTTATCCCCTCTCTCCACGTAACACTTACGCTTCGTCACATGCTACACCTTTTTTTCCCTACCAGACGTTACTTTTTTCCTCAGGAGGTTTTACATTTTTGTTTGCATTGACACCTTATTGCTCCATTCATGGGGGTGAGTGACATGAGCCAAGGATACCTACTGGTACCCCTGACCCAAACAGGCCCCACTTTCAGTCCATAGGCAAAAATACTATTCCCACTAAAGAGGGGAAGTACAGCACAGTTCAACTCATGGCCTTCTCAGAAACAATGAGTCAAGTGGTACATACTTGTCAAGTATAGTTGAAAGGGTTCAACTGCTCAACTGGCAAATGGGAATCTTGGATATAGCAGTTCCAAGATTGAACAAACAAAACTAATCTTGGATACAGCAGTTCCAAGATAAGACATGTCCATTACAAGATTGACATGATAAATTTGAGAGGATCACCATTGGGCAATCCTCATTTGTTGATCTATTTTATAGCTCATAAAATAATCTCCAATCAACTGGAACATTTCTTTCTACTCCTTTATCTACAATTACTTTTTGACTACTTCCGGCTAGGTCACTTGCCCTTGTTCAATGAATTGACACCATAGCTGTATTGGGCAGTTTGGGTCTAGGGTGCCCATACCCGCAAGCCAATGTTCTTTCCATGTCTGTATTGCCCGTTCTGCTGCGTTGACACGGTGATCGTCTGCAAGACAGGCAACTTTGCCACGTGGAAGTTTTCGGCAAGCCAAACTGACGACAAGTGACGACTTTTGCATTTTTTTTACTAAACTGACGACTTTCACGACCATCTGACGACCCTGACGACTGCTTGTGATGAAATTTTGACAACCTGACGACTTTTGGTGAAGACTTTTTGACGACCCTGATGACTTTTGGTGACGACCTTTTGATGACCCTTGTCACGACTGATTGATTCCCTTGTGACGACCCTTCTGACGACTCTGACAACCCACTTGACGACTTCACGACCTTCCACAAATATCTACGTATCTGATAATGCCGTGTGTCAGAGCAAGTGACGAACAGTACGACTTGGTGACGACCACGTTGACAAACGACCCTAACTGACGACCCAAGAGATCTTCTTTGACGACCCATGTGACTCCACCTGACGACCCCTGACGACCCAAGTGACGACCAAAAAATGACCCTGACGACCCCTGACGACTTTAGTGACGACCTGTTGACGACCGTCAAAATCTCTTGACGACATCTGATGACTCCTTCTGGTGATACTTATTGCCAAAGTCGAAAATTGCCTGTCTTGCTGGGTTGATGCGTTGTATTCCTGCTTCGTTGAGCAAATGTATTTTTTGACGGCTTTGCTGCATTGATTGTCAATGACGTTGAGTTTCTGTTGGAAACCATGGTCTGTTAGGTATTCGTAGACATCACGGAATGCAGCGGTAAGGGATTTGTCGGACTGATCTTTGAGGGCGCAAACCAAGATGGCATTGCTTCGGTACTCGTAGACCACAAATTGGTATTTGTTGCTGTGGTATGATATGACGGGGAATGCACCTGTTTGGTTGGTGTAAAGTGTTCCGTTGTTTTGTTCTGCTATTGTCATACCTACGAACAATTCAAAGTCGGTGGTTGCATCAATGATTGGGCGGAAGTTGCGATTAAGTACTTGTGTCTCAGTTTCTTGCATTCTTGTTGACAATTGTGTGTGTTTGCGGACTCGTTGGAGGTGTCCTTTGGCGGTGGCGGTGGATTTGGGTAAGTATTTGCACACCTGTGTTGACGTAATAGGCGGGAACCCAATGAGTTGGTCATTGTCCAGTGCCTTACAAAATGTGTCGATGGTTGGCAAAAAACAACATTGGTGGATGTATTGTATTGTTTCTGCTAGTGTTGTTGTGTGGTAGACGCTGTTGTTCACATGTTTTTTGGTTGTCGCGGTGTCAGGGTAAATGGTGAACGGTGTGTTGTGAATTGTTTGTTGAATGGGAATATACCAGAGACCGTTGCATTTGTTTTTGTGCCCTGTCATGACGAGGGTACCCTTGTGTATGATGCTGCATACTCCCTTTGCAAACACGACTTGACATCCGGCGTCGCACATTTTTGTAACGGAAATGAGGGAGTGGTTTTTCATGCCAGGTAGGATGTAGCCCTGTTTTGCAGAGAGAGGTAGGGGTAGGTCCAATTGACAGGTATGGGACAACCGTAAGGTTGATTGGTCCAGTAACGTGACCTGAATGGGTTGGGGTATGTTTGTTCTTGATTTGACGTTTGCTGTAGGAGTGAGGTAGTTGTCTGATGCGCCTGAGTTGACAATGGCGTAGTTGGCTGTGGTGCTGTGCTGTTCGGAAGTGGAGTGACTAACAGTATGGGTCGGGATCGGAAGCGAGGTATCTGTTTCGTAACATGTAGAGTTATTGTTATGCACTATCTCTTTAACTTCCGCTCCTCCCCTCCACATCTGTGTCTTGTGTTTGTTCTTCTGGCATCCATTGCAGGTGTTAGTGCGGGTGGCATGGTAGACGTGTCCCTGTCGAGGGTAGGGGAAGGTGGCACTCGTATGGTCATCGGCGACGTCATATCCACAGCTCCAGCAGTAATTCCAGTTTTTGTGGTACTTAATGGGGTTCGTGTGAGTAGCCCTGGTGTAGAAACCTTGTTGTTCTGCTGGTTGATGTGTGTTTGGAGTGCCTGGGGTCCCACCCATTGTTGCTGTTGGGGTGGGTTGTTGCCATAGTGGTAGTTACCATGCTTGCGTGGGCGATTTCTGCGTCCGCGTCCGCTAGTGCGCCCAAATCTCCGGTTTTCATAGTTCTGGTTGTGAGGTGGCGCTTGATTGAATTGCTGATGCTGCACTTGTGAATACGGCGGCTGGTTGAAAGTGGGTGGCTGTGGAAATGGGGCTGGTGGATATGTGGAGTTGTGTTGGTTGGGTACTGGTGCCTGTACCGCATTAGCTTATCCTTCCATTTTCCTTGTAGTTCAGCAATCTGTGATTGAATGCTGTTTGCCATTTGTGCGTTTGTGGCGGACAGTGTGCTGAAGGGGGCGACATTGTGGCTGTTTGTCTCACCAAAACGTTGCAAGCTAGTGAAGTATGCTTGCTCGCTCTCTTGCGTGTCTGTGTCGATGTTGATGTTGCCATCATAACCAACTTGTGCCGCTGTGTTGCTCGTTTTGTGCCAGAGATCGTACTCGGCTAGCCAATATTCTTTGAAGCCGGTCCACGTGTGCTTGTTATCTGGGCGTCTTTTCCAACCTTGGTATTGAGTGGCGAAGAGACCGGTGTCAAGAATTGCTTTCTCACCGAGGGTCACGAGTTCCTTGTCGGTTTTCTGTTGTCCAACGAAGTATGCGAACACTGCGCCGTTGCGTATTTGTTTGATAAGGAACGATATGTCATCGGTGGCATCCCATGGTCCGCACACGCGTTTGTCATTCTTGGTGATGTCGTGAGGAGACAGACGACCGAACTTCTTGTTGAGGTGGTTGTAGAAGGCGTGAAATGTCCGGTCAGGGGTGCCGACAAACATGTTGGATAGTTGGGCATGGAACTTGGGGTCAAGCTTGGACTTGGTGACAGCGATAAGTGCCTTGTCTGTGGTCATACAATTCTTTGTTTTTCTGCCATCGTATCGAAATGACAGCATTCTCTTGTTGTGTACCATTAGGATTGTATGGTGGAATGAGAGGTGGTTGGACGGGGGCGACTATGTTTTCGCCTGTGAGCGATGCATACAGTGCCTGGGGAAAAACAAGCCAGGACATTCCTAAGTTCGAGTAGACGCAGTTGATGTTGCGACATCCATTGGCAAGTTGGTTGACAAGTTTTACAAGTTTGTGGCAGTCTGGGCGGCCATCAAGAGTGTCAATTCCTTCTGTTTTTATAATGTTGACAAGGGCAGCAACGTCGGGTGCTTTGTAGATAGAGGAGGCCATGTTGTGAGAAGGGTCAACGTAATGGTGACGGAGATATGATGAAGGTAGTAATGTTTGCATGGGGTAACATGGGGTGGGTTACTAGTTAGAAGAGTTACTAAGTTCTGTCAATTGGTGCGCATCTATTTTACTAGAGTTTTAAGTGTTAACGACGAATTTAGTAAAATTATGAGTGCTAAGTGTATGTTTGTTGCGTAAGGCTCTTGTGTGTCCTAAGTTTCATTGGACATGAGATGGGGAGTGATTGATTTCTCTCCCACTTTGGCTGCTGCTGCTGGCATGTGGTTGGTTCCACGTGGAACACGTGTTAAGGTAGGTATAGGGTACTTACGTAGGTGGTGTAAGCCTACCTTATCAGCATGAGCTATATTTGAGAAATAAATGGGCAATATTTGAGAAATAGGCTTTATTCGAGAAAAAGCCTTTATGCGAGAAATAGTCTATACTCGAAACTTGATGATAGCCTATTTCTTGAAAATGGCCCATTTCTCAAAAATAACAATCTCGTCTATGTAGGAACAGTAAACCGACCCGTGGATCTCAAATGTAGCCTATTTTTTGATTATAGGCTATTTCTCGAAAAAAGCCCATCGAATAAGCTATTTTCGAGAAATAGGCAATAATTGAGAAATATCCTATTTTCAAAAAATAAGCCATTTTCGAGAAATAAGTCATTTGTTGGACCTTCAAAATTAAGCTGTTACAGCTTGGATATGTTTTTTCCTACCTCCTATGATACTTAGTAGCTACCTATACATTTTGTATTTTTTATGATATTCCCCCCACATCAATGAAAATAACCATGCCACCATGAGATTTGCAACAGCAGCATTTGATTGCAGTGGACTTTGAATACAGAGTACTGGAGCATTCCCTAAAGGGTTCTATTGCATCGATATTATGTGTAATGCTATTTCAGACCTTTAGGGCACGGTGCTGTACCTTATTTTTGGGGTTATTAATTGAATCAACACACACCGAACTTTTAACATGACATCAAGGCGCCCAAATACTATCCTTGTCTCAAAGTCGTGGATGCAACTAACTGATGATCCATGACAACAAAATTCAGACAAATGGATTGGTGACAAATCCTGGTTTAGCAGGTTATTAAACACTAACTCAATGGCATGTTTGTTTCTATTATTTTACTTATTGGTGCTGTAACATAGGCCAAGAATCAGCCTTTTTTGTACCCCTGGGTACAAAACCTAAATGGAGCATTCTCAGGACTCCCCAGTAGGAGAGTCCACCTCCCGACGGCATGGACTCCCCAACATGGAAGTTCAGTACCCCAAACAAGAGAACACATTAGAGAAGGGTATACATACCCTTGAGAAGGGTATAGACATACCATATTGTGTAGAAATCTACATAATGATCGTTTGCATCGTTGGATTGGAAATGCAGTTCCACTGCCCTTCCATCCTCACAATTGGAACAAATATAGCTCATAAAATCAAATCTTCGACACCTGTCGAGACTACCTATAATTTTCGCGTGATATTTTTTACGACAATTTTGGCTCAGGTCAAGCCCGTGTTGATGCCTCAGCGCACAAGGAATAGATGTGGGTTGGGGATAGTGTGTCTTGGTGTCTGCTTTGGCCAAGGTGGCACGCTCATTCTCAGCGTGTAGGACTGCCTTGTTAAGGAAGGCATCCTCTTGTTGTGACAGAAGGTGCAAGATGTGTCGCATGTACCATTTGCGCTCTTGGCATTTGTTGTTGGGAGGGAGGGTGGTCTGTGTCGCATTGTTGTCATTGGTTGTGGTCGTGGCGGTGATCGGGTTCTGAACAGTGGTGGAGGAGGTATCATCAATGGTGGTGTAAAAATTATTGCTGCTGAAAGTACTAGACAGACTAGACATTTCATTAGTAGGTTTTTCTTTGTTACTCTGCTGTTCTTACACCTTAATCCATCCACCATCAGTTCCTCCTCCCCGTCATTCCTCATCAGAGTTATTTGCGAACTTGTGCTGAGGGATATATCCCCATCCTTTTCTTACTCTGCATCTAGTGCACCTTAACTAGCTTTCCCCATGATAATCCTTGTGGTGCATCTAGTGCACCATAGCTGGACGATTCGTACATAGCCTCCATAGGCATTCAAAAAGACACATTTGCCCATCAGAGATAATCTGGGCTCGGCATCATTATTTTGCTAGAAATACATAAGCCTAGTTTTTGGCCAGTTAAGATGTAAATGTTAGGCATATATAATCTTTTCAAAAATTGTTCCAGATAATTGGGACGCCTAGAAACTCTGTCAGTGTGCTGTACTTACTGGGATTTTTTGTTCTAACATTAACATTTGAAATGATCTCTTTCATGTAGGAATAGTACAAAAGTTATGGTTCACTAGATGCACCATAAGAGATTTCAAGGATTTGGTCAAAGTGTGCGGTGCATCGCAACTGGGAGTGGGGATATGCAACCTCGATCTTGTCACATACACACAGGGGTGCCACACCTTTAACTTTGAGTTCCAGTAGCAGTCTTTTCAAGGGGCATCGGGGGTTCCTAGGTTTGAACTTTTTGCAGTGTTTGCATGGGTTGTCCTGCCATTGTGTGGCGGTCCTATCTTGGGACATGCTCCGCCCACACCTGCCGTCATTCCGCTCATGCCCACCTCGATTGTTGGTGCATTTGTTGTGGATGTTTTTTGTGTGGGGACTGCTTGGTGTCGTTGGAAGACTTGCTCGTGGAGGTGTTGTTGACCCCCATCGCAACCTCCTCATAGTTGGCGTTGATGTCGATGCCATTGATGAAGTTGGACAATAACGCCATGGAGTTGGCCTCGGCATTCACAGATTCAGGTGCAGGGGCATCAGCTGGATCACGGAGGGAATTAGCAGCAGTGAGCTGGTTGATGCTGTTGCCGAGGGAGACACGATTGTGTTTAAAATCGTAGTGATATAGTTGGCAAAGAGTATAAAGGGGTTCACGGAAGTCGCGGCCGTAGTGGTGTTGTGTGGCTTCATGGACGTTGGCAAAAATAATGTGGACACAATCGTTGCTGTCAAAGCTCAGCTTGTACTCGTGATTTTGTTGACAAGGAGCCTGAGTTGCTCCATGTTGATCTGGAAGGATTTTTGTCAATAGAAGCAAAAACAGAGAGGACTGACCTTGAGGGTGATCATTTCTTTTTTGGTGGGGTGTTTGGCGGTGGCGGCGACGGTGACGGCTGCAAAGAGATTGGAGAGGCGATATTTGTCGACGCCTTTGGGGCTCCCGTCCGTGTGTTTGAGCACGTGATTGGTGATGTCAGACCCCACTATGTTTGTGATGGCATCTGCGGCACCCTCCTTTGTACCGATGGCAGCTTGTACGGCATAATTTTGGTCACTGGCATCCACCTTCACCTAGGCCCTGGACTCAATCTTAGGCTTCTCTGGGATGTCGGTTTGTTTCCCGAGGTCGTCCGCCTCTTTTTTCCATGCTTTGAGTACAATGTCAATGGTGACGCGATCGGTGGACTTGATGACAGTGAGGGCGTTGTGGCCAACTTCGATACGCTTTTCATGCCTTTGCCTTGTTGTTGATTGCTGTAATAGGCACCGATTTGGAGTGTGAAGAGGTGTTTGAAATGATTGGCGGCATCATGAGTGTATCGACCATTGCAAAACCCTTGGAGAGTGATGTTGTTGGCAAGGGATATGATGTTGGCCTTGGTGTTTGCCCTGGTCATATAGTTATAGTTGGCTTTGCTCATGGGGAAGTGTTTAACTGAAAAAAGGAGAGCAGAGAGTTTTGAGCAAAGGCCATGTGGAACTGCTCTTTTCATAGGAGAACTACGGAAGCTACTGCTGCATGGACATGGTGTGAGCAGATCATAAAATCCGTTTTCCCACTTCATGGCTGTGAACTATCACGTGGAGTTGGGCATGATGCACTTGAATGGCTTGGAAGCTCACAGTAGATAGAACATATTGCAGTGTCATCAAGGCTAGATTCACATCAATTCACCATCCACAGGCACCTTAGTTTCACATGTCGGAAAGGTCTGCTTCCAAAAATTGTTGAAAAAATCACCATCTGGGACATGTCCTGGACATGCTGTGGACACTTCCTGGACATGTCCAAGACATCTTGTGTTTTTAGTGTTTCAAATGAGGACACATGGCATTAAATTTTAGACACAGAGGACATGAGAGGACGTGTGTCTCTTCATTCTTTCCTTGATATTGATTTGATAATTTGTGTGCCAATGTTGTTGGTCTCACAAAGATTGATTGGTGACTGTAAGCCCCTTGCCTGTTGTTATTATAAAACCATTGCACAATGTTGTGCCCACATCAGGAAAATTGTGACCTCAACACATCTAGAAACATAAAGAGTCCTTAAAGATTTGAAGCAACAGTATAGGTAAGAACTCTATCTGCATGTTAGGTGACTTGGCCTTGGCTATGAGCCATGCCCATCTGCGCCATCATGCATTCTGCTTGATGATTTCAGCACTGTGAGCAAGGAGAGACTTGGTTTAGCTGGAACTGCTGTGAACTGCTGTTGATTGGCTTGCAACTGTGTGTTTGCCATTTTGTTGCCTTTGTGGCATTCATCTGTGGAGTGAAGGCACCATGCCAACTGATGGATACACAAATGCCGTGTTTTGTTGCCTCTTTTCATAGTTTTGGATTCTCATGGCTTTGGTGCTGCGTTTTCCATGCTTCATCTTGTTTCTGTCTTCTGACCGGTTTTGGTATTGCAAATCTCTGAGTCTGGCTGATGGGTTGCTAGCATTGCTCATTGCATTGCCTGAATTCTTGAGCTTGGCATTGAGCTGCATGGGTAACATTAGATTGCTGATTTTAATCTCATTGAGCTCTGCATAGAGGGCAATAATGTGATGCCTTTCTTCCACAATGATCCAAATGGTCTATCCATGTTTGTTTTTGATTTGATCGTGATTATCCTGTGATCAACATTTGCAATATTGTTGTGAAAGTCAATTATCTTATGGTACATGTGCTTTCTAAGCTCTACATCTGACACATATTGATGCATGGTAAAAAGGATATCATCCTTGTCACCTGCTACCCCTATGACTAAGAAAATGATTGATTCAAGTTCTGCATGAACTAGGGATGGACCTTGTTGATATCCCATATACTTGTACACAGCAGTCAGGTAAGGCATTCATGTTGTCTCTGAGCAATTTATTCATTACCGTTATGACTAAGGTTATTAGCCTCATGATTTCTCTGTTCAGCAATGCAGCAACCATTGCCCAACGGTGTTTGGCAACAAGTGGTTGGTCTTGGAAAGACTCAGTGAGGGATTCTTAGATGAATCTTTCATCATTTCATTATTCTGTGCCCCTCTTTGATTCTTTGCCTCCAATCCTTGGAATTAATATTTGATTAGGTCTTAGTCTAAGTCTCTTTGTAGGTTATTTTGCCATGTTCTAAGATCAGATACTGAGCTCTTTGATTGTTTTGGTTGGTGAAAATGTGTTGGGCAGGATTTGTCCAATCCATCACTTCCCATTGTGATCACCTGAAATCTCACAACCTGTGTGATTTTGAGGTCAAACTTGTATTCCTAATCATCCATCAGCTTAGACTTTTCAATCTGGTCCTGTGCTTGTCCAGTTCCTGTGGAGTGGTTGATTAGTTCATCGGGGAGTGCAAAGGTTACTGTGGAAGCAGTAGCTGTATCAGCAGGTGTTGTGGCAGTGGTGCTTGCCAATTGTGAGTGCGGAAAGCTTGGAGCAACTAGTCATTTAGTTCTTAAGATTGGTGATGTTTTCTTGGAGTTCTTGCTGCAACATTTGGGATTGTTGCTTTCCTCTTGACAAAGATGTATTTAAGTATGTATTTAGGTATAGTTTGCTCGTGATTTGTCAAATGTGATCAGTTCCCAAATATATGTTGATCTCTAGGAGTGTAAAGTCGGTCTATGCTTGATATTTACATGGAGGAAGCATGTTATATTTTTATTAATTCCAACTACAACATGAAGGGGCTTCTAGAAAGGGTGTCCCCAGTCTTTTGAAGCTGGGCGTCCCCAGTCTTTTGAAGCATGATATGTTGTGATGTTAGACCATTCGCCTTCAACTGGGTTATATCCTGGGTTATATCCTGTTATATCCTGGGTTATATCCTGGGTTATATCCTGGGTTATATCCTGGGTTATATCCTGGGTTCAAAGCTTTTTTGGCTCATAACCCATATATGAACTGTCTAGTATCATTCCACTGACCATGTGGTCAACTCCCATGCGTTGAAAAACAGACCGCACTAGGGAGAATCAAACTCTGCTGGGTTGTAATCTTCAATTTTCCCTCGAGATGATTTTTCCTGGGGTTTGATCTCTCCTTTGGGACATCATGTCATCAGTTATATGAATTTCATAGTCTCAATGCACAATATTTCAATTGATTGTGCACAATTGTTCTGTAGTCACGTCTAGGCGTCATGTCTGCTGAGAGAGGCATGAATCTCTTCCCTTCAACAATTGTGGGGACTGCTTTGAAAACATGGAGACAAGTTACCAACCCTCTGGCCAAGTGATGAATGCATCGACACCTTGTTGTTTCTCCGATTTGATTGTAATCAAGGAAGGCATGAGCAGAAACTCCATAACAAATCATCTTCAGGACACATACCAGGTTTACATAAGGGTTGATTGTTTGCTTAACAGCCCAACATACAGTCTTGATCCAAAAACAATTTCTATGAGCCAATAGTTGAGAATAGTGTCAACCATTTAATCTTAAAGGTTTGCAGGAGCAGCACCAACCCAGTCGCTGAGTACACTTTCCTCCGCCCTTCTGTAGTCATACTATATTTGGGGACATTTACACTGATCTGATGAGGATGGATGACGGCACTTTCCAGTCAATTGTGAAAGATTGTGCTCTTCAATTATCTGCATGATCTTGCAAACACCATCATCAGGGATGGAGATGTCATTGCACAAGACCTGAATGACTACAGCAAAGGCCATAAGAACTTGAAGATAAGCATTGAAGTCCATTGCTGGGACATTCTCATTGCCCTTTGACACCATGACAAAGGCAAGGGGCGGCAACAAGACAAAGTACAGGGAGGGAGACGAGACAATATGCAAGCAACAACAATCATGGAGGGGGGGAAGTGGGTTTATGAGTTAATAGAACATATAAAATACATCGCAAAGAATCAATGATGTTTTACCCCACAAAAGTGTTAAATTCTGCCCCCAGTCACTGGCACAATTATGTGGATGTAAATTAAAATAATTTAACTCATAGGTTGGCATGAAAAATTGCCGGAGGGGACATAAACAAACGGAAAAACAGGTGAGTTAAAAAATGGATACCCAGGACTATACCAGTTGAAGGTGAATGGCATTAATGTCTGAGGAAAAATAAATTTTTGAGCATTATATTTTACTGAATTTATGTAACAATCTAACAGTAGTATTCCAATTCGTTGTATCTTGACAAATGAGTATGACAATTGGGACAGTGAAGCCATCTGGGCATAAAAACTCACCATCAACAAAATTTAATATAGACTCTTGGTGGTTATTGTCCGTATTGTAACGGTGTGCAATCTCGTGTTCTTCACAAATCATGCAGCCTATAGTATGGGTGCGTTTGCCAACTTCTGTATTCAGAAACAAACCAAGTTGCTTTTCACTCTGATTCATGCCATAGTTTGATGGCCCACTGCTGGATTTGATGCTGAACAGAGTGTTGATACACTTCATAGTGAGTCTTGATCATTGTGTGGAACAAGGCAACTGTAGTGAGCAACTTTTGATAAACTAAAGAGTTAGCATTATGTCACATTGATCATAGTTGCATTAATTCGACCACAAGGGGAAAGTGCCATCAGCAAGCACACTTAAAAAGAAGCAGCACCCTAGGAATAATTTTTGCATTTAGTCTGTACTTCTTATGTCAATTCTACCATGCGATTTTATTTACAAAACTTTTAGTTGTACAACATTACAAAAATCGGATCAGAGCAAAGAGCCAGCAGAAAGCAGAAAGACAAAATAACGACGTAATCATTGATAGGTCGCGAGATCATTGAAAACACACACAAGGATTCCAGGTTCAATTAAACTGATAGCACGTTTGGTGCTTCATAAGGAAACGAAAGTCTCATTCCTCATCGCTGTCAAAAGTCTTGTCCAATTCTTCTCCCGGGAGAATGTTGTCATAATTATTTCCCACCAATGCCAATGCTTCAGTCACATCGTCGGGCAAGTAATCGGACAGTTGTTCTTCTCGAAAATGTGACATTGTGGCTTCACTTCTGCCTTGTGCCGTGCATGTCCCATAAGAAACGTTGTAATCATCTCTATCATAACGTTTGCAGTGACCGGTGAAATAACTGTTCGTGTTGAATGAAACAATATGTTCGCCGGACTGATGATCTTCCATTGCTGTTCTCTTCGTCTTTAAATTTCCTAGACTCTTTTTCTTTGACTTGACTGCATCCTCCCCATACGTATCTTTGTATGCAGTTATCTCTGTCTTATATCTCTCCAGCTCCTCGTTGGCAATGACTTCACAATACATTTTGGTTTCGGCATCCGCAGATTTCCACCGTTCAGCTATCGCCTTTGTCATGTCCTGGAAGGATATCATGCCATGTTTTACATGCTGGCCCCTTTTCTTCCGGTTCATCCCCACCTTGAACCAATTGGAGGGAAGAACTAGAGACCGATACCGCTGCGGTCTGGTGGCTGCATAAGGATCATCAGAGGTTTTGTCACTCGGAGCCTTTGCTGATTGTTTTGTGCCTTGTTGCCAAATGAAATTCCTTTCGAGCACAGAGAATACACCATAGCAAGTCAGGGGGCGGCTTGGTTTTGGCGGGATGATTGCCCCCGCATATGGTAAGTGATTTGATGCTGTTCGATCTTGGGACATAATATTGAGTAGTAGATGCGACTTGCCCTGGAAGAGTTGTGATTTGGCTATCCGACGAGGCATGCATAGAAGCAAACCGAGAGATGTTGCAACGTTTGTTGCGTCCACTCTTTAGAGCTCTTATCGTTTCTCGCTTCAAGGGTTCAAGTCTCACGGCATCTCACGGTATGCTCACAGTGTGTATGGAGATTGTATGCAGATTGTATGCTATGTAGCTAGCTCATGCTAGCTTCAACATGAGTGCTTCGACGTTCATCATGAGAGATCATAAGTAAACACCAGGTAAAAACACCACAAGCGCATACCAACCAACCAATTTTGGAAATGAGGACTCGCGGCAAAATATTGAGCACATCTATTCCCCCTGTCTTGTAGAATCGAGCTCGCTGAACATTGATCCTCTGAACACGGACCCAATGCACTTGCCTCGAAGAAGTTTCTCTGCCTGTGAGATTCCAATATTGCAAATGCACAGGCTGCCGTTTTACAGGGAGCGCTGCAGCAAACGCGTGCTACGCTTTGATGCTCATTTCATCGAAAGAGGAGTGTAAGAGAGTATAGCATTGTCGATATGTTTCTTTCCAACTCGGGCTGGGTAATTGCGGGGAGAAACTCGCAGGAGCTGTGGCCTTAGTGGTCTTCATCCAAGCTTTCAAGATCCAAAACAGTCGACATCGATTCTTTCGGTTTCACTTATTCTTCTCTGGCATGAGTTCTGATCTGCAGTTCGTACTCCATTTGACGCTAGTTCATATGCTTTCCTGTGAGGAAGACATACCCGTACCAAACAACTTCATGCTGAAACGATTTCCTTTCACGATGAACCGCTGTCTGTCGCGTTCTTTCATTATTGTTGATGATGACTCCACCAGTCAGTGGTGGGATTTCTTTCAAATAGAATATCAGAATTCATAACTGATAAGTGTATACAATCTTTCATGAGAAGCTGACCTAACGCCTGCTAAAGCTACCTTCGAGTAAGGACACAGGTGGATTCTTTGGTCTCTCTTTGGTTCATGGTTACATGAGCAAGAGTTTCTGACGAAGACATAGTGTTGTGTTTCATATGGATCATCAGGGGGCGTCATAGAGCAGTTTGGCACCATGGTATCCAAATTGCTCATCCTCGGGAAGTCACAGCACCCTGGAGTAGTAGGTCGAATGGTTAGGTGGAAGGCGGCAACTTACAACTGCTCAAGAGTTTGAACTAGATTTTTGATGGCGATGTGCGAAATGTGTCAGTCATTAATGAAGTTCCTTATGCTTACGTCTCGCGCCTTCGTCGCCGGATGGTAACTGGCAGAACCTGTTGAAAGGGGGTGATCGTTTTTGACGCCAAGCGGCAAGAGATATGGGATCATTCTCCAATCAGGACCCATAGATAGCCCTGATAACGTCGATTTGTCGCCTAAGCGGCTTCTCGAGACTACGAGCGCATGAACGCATGTGTTGGCAATCCTCCACAAAGGAACAACGTACAGCGCACAAGCATACAAATATAACAATTCAGTGACCGCTAACTTTGAACCTTTGTTTCTGGACCAATATCGGGTCAATCAAGTCTACCGCAATGTGACTTACGTCGTATCGGTCAACGGATTCCGCTGATATGAACTCTGCGAAGTTGTAGAAAGGACTAGACGACAACCTTCAGCTTTAGCCTTGTGGTGACATTGACAAAACAACCCCCTTGCTTGCTAGGACTCTAGACAAAAGAAGCCGCTGAACTAGATCGTGAAAAAGGTTGGGTACCACCTGGGTCCGCTCCCTTCCATGGATGGACCGCCATTCAGGGGCCCACAATACATAAAATGACTAGGATAGTGAGATAGAATTCATCCACCAAGGGTGCAGCGGTGTCAATACAATGGGCTCATGCATCTCATTTTATCTGATAGGGATCCATCATATTGATTCGAGAAAAAGTGCAATACTAGAGAGATCAGCACTCTAGAGAGATAATTTCCTTTGGCCCCCTGCATATTATTCACGACCATTCATGATCTCGTGGAGCCTCGACTGTGGAATAATCTGTGTCTGGAATGATATTGTGGTGGGAGTTGTGAGATTTCGTAAGGAACACTGAGATGTACATCAACTCTAGCCAAGCACCCGCGGACCACTTCAGTCCCAGATGTTGTATCCTGGTAACAACCTTACTGAGACAGTGCACTTATATAATTTCTCCGAAGTAATAGGTACCTACCTAGTTCGCCATGGTGAAATAATCTAAAACAGTACTGATCACCTATAATGTTGTTGCAAGGTACCTGTATGTATTTTACAATTTCCTCCTCTAGGGAAGAACAACAATTTGAGGACTATGATCTTCGTCTCGTGTTATTCTCTTCAATGAGAGGGGTAAAATAATTACCAGCAGCAGCTGCAAGATTTTTTGTAGATTTCTGGACAGAATAGGAGTTGTAGAGACAAAGGAAGACGTACTTTTGAAATAAAGTGCTTGTTGTAGTATGCCACTTTTCTACGCTTAATTAATATGTACTATAGTAGTTGCAAATGGGGGCGAGCGCCTCGCATGCTTCGCGAGCGCCTCGCGCGCTACGTACTTTTAATTCCATACAATACACACCATAGCACTTACTTTATTGTTGTGGTGTCAGTTCAAGCCATATATATGGTTCTTGACCATCTGACAATCAAAATTCACTCCAAGTTCCAATCATACTTTCGCAATCAAAAAAACTACATTACCTCGAGGGGTTATAAAAAATAATCCCACTTTGCACACAAATTTGTGTATGAACTGCACATCAGTAGGTGATATTTCATTTCATTGCTTAAACTGATCACTGTGCATTTTTGTTCGTGTTTGAAACAGTTGTAGTCGCCGTTGTGTAAGTATATTGTCACGAATGATTTGTCAGTCACTGCACGGCCCTTGTTTTCTAATATGCTATAAAATTACAGCCAAATTTCTTTCATTACATTGTCTAGTAGCACATAGTACTATCACGCTCTACCTTTTAGATATTGCAGTGTCTTATCCACTGATACCTGTCACCTAAAATGTATATTATGTACCCATATTCATAGGCATTGGTATTTATTGTCGTTACTTCAATGTTTTACTATTGGGTAATTAATGTGTGTGCTGCCTTCCTTGGATATGGAGCTGTCTCTCATGCTCCCTCTCAGAAACTTTGCCCTAACAATTTGTTATCCGTCAAAGTCTTAGGAGTCCAAATTCACAGGATGGTATGTGGAGGCAGACTGAAATAACTGACTCTTTTTTGTTACATAAGAAAAATACCGTATAATGAGTAAAGAGAAATTAATTCACTCTTTTGAAAATGGTTGGGATATGGATTTGTCAATAGAGTCCAGCTGACGTTATAGCAAAAAGATTTTCTGTCTCAAACAACTTTGTAGAAGTCGTCGTTGTGTGTTGTTGGAGGTTTTTGGTTCAATCATTTAATCTAATCTATGCTTCAGCCTCTATATCTGCTGCCTGTGGCAATATATATATGTATGACAAACGTTTCTTTCCCGTAGTTGCCATTGTGTAGAAGTATGTCATATTGGCAACAATCTCTGCATACATAAGTACTTCAAAACACTCTTTGTGTTGTGTAGATGAGACTGGTGGTATCACATATTCGTTAGTGTGCATTGTACTGTGGCATCATACCATTGTTGATGGCTAGAACACCATATACTGTAAAATGTACATAAAAAAGAGACAACAAAGTTGGACAGTTCTTGCTTATATTGGATTCATGACATTATGCAATACTAATTTACAGGATATATATTATTTACCTAGACGGTATGTTAGGTAAGTTACCAGGCATATTATTTAAAAAAATAATGGATAGTTACCCTTTTACCTGTATTGTACGGTACCTTATGGTATTGTACGATAACAGCAACTTCCTGGAAAACTTGTTTTTTGGCAATAAAACGAATCCAAGTAACACCAAGTGGTCTTTTTTTCTCGGAACGGAGAAAATATACTCGGTCCTACCGTCGGAGCAAACCCGAGTAAACCCAAGTCATGCGGGAATGAATCGAGAATCCACGATTACCTGGTTTCGGCGAAACCGAGTGACACCAAGTGAAACCGAGTGACTCGAAAGTGATACCAAGTGAAACCAAGTGAGGTCAAAGTGAAACCGAGTGAAACCGAGTGACACCGAGTGACACCGAGTGACACCAAGTGACACCAAGTGACGTAACACCGAGTCCGAGTGAAACCGAAAGTGACACCACGTGAAACCGAAGTGACACCAGCGTGAAACCGAGTGACACCACGTGAAACCGAGTGACACCAAGTGAAACCGAGTGACACCAAGTGAAACCGAGTGACACCAAGTGCGTGAGAGTGAAGCCCAACTGTGAGTCCACACTGTTTGCGAACCTATGAAATTTGACCTTGCACTGTCTCTCAAAGTCGACTTGCTCAGGACGATCTAGCTTCTGGAGATAGTTGACTTAATTCAACTAACTCTTGTGCCTCTAAAGGTCCCTTCAAAGTTGACTTTTAGAAGACACCGCAGAATTTTTACCCTTCAAAGTCCTCAAACATGCAACTTCAGGAGACATCTCAGATTGTCTATCTCAATGATATTCCCTGTCCATTTGCAAATTTCCCTACTTTGCAGCTGAAATTATTTGAACTGTTTGCGAACCTATCAAATTTGACCTTGCACTGTCTCTCAAAGTCGACTTGCTCAGGACGATGGCATGACTCCGTGGTGCCAGATTGCGTGTGAACGAGGGCTTCAAAGTTGACTTTAGGGAGCCTTCAATGGGCGTCAAAGTTGACTTTATGAGGGACAGATCAACTTCAACGGTTTGAGTCAGACCGTAAAGTTCTTTCTTTAATGACTTTAGGGGGAAGGTAATTTGCTGATTTTCCCTCTATCACAGCTTATTTAATTACCACAAAAGAGAAAAGAGAATTATGAACCTTTCAAGTAATATTGAAAAACTTTGGGAGACATCACTCCGATCTGAAATTTCATCTCTCATTGACCACTATGAATGGTACAATATACACCTGTACAATACTACACTCTTCTCCGTGGGACCACATTGCCTCCACATCACGTCCAATTGGGTTGCACCATGGCACGAGGAAGGAAATCAAGGGCCGAACAAGGTGATTCAGGCCCGAGCCCCAATGCCGACAACTGGAACAGTAGCCTGCACAAGTTCCTTCTCTTTAGAACTACAAAGAAAAGGGGCTACATCCCTTCTCTCGACAGTCAAGATGCAAATGAACGATCCGTTGTGGAGTGGATCAAAGAACAGCACGACGCCATCGAAAAGATTCATGTCAAAGACTCCAATTCTGCTAGGCAGTTACGCTCAAGAAGGCAACAAACAATCACAGAAGACCAAATCGCCGTCTTGAAGAGTGTCAACTTTCCCTTCGAATATAACTTCTGGGAAGAAAAATTTACGGCCCTTCAAGCATACAAAGAGAAGAACGGAGACTGCCTTGTCCCCAGTCTCACAAAGAGCTTGGACACTTTGTCAACAATCAACGCAGGTTGAAAAAGCAAATCGTCAATGGGAAGTCAGTTGGAACTCTAACGGCAGAAAGGATCGAGAGGCTCGAGAAGATTGGGTTTGTCTGGGAAGTGAGAGCAAACGCAGATGAAGCATTCGACAACAACCTGCAAGAAGTTATCGAGTTTCAAGCAACAAATGGTCATCTAAAAAACAGAAGGCTTCGTAAATGGCTTTCAAAGCAGCGAGTTGCAATGAAGAATGGAAAACTATCCAAGAGTAGACAAGCGAAGTTGGAGGCTTCGGGCATAAATTTCAAGATACCATGAATGGAGATACAGAAGCTGACCCAACAAATGATCTGACGGAGGGCATTGCATTGTTGGAGGCAGCAGGGATTGATAACCAATTCACCATGGAAGCTGAGCTAGAAGAGCAGCAAGAAGAAAGCACTAGCGGAAAAGAGATAGAACCACAAGGGAGAGGTGAAATTTCTGTTGCTTCTGAGAACAAATTACAGAGTGAGTGATATGTTGTGAGAAATCATAGTTTGTAGAGAAACAATATTAACTTCTCATTTTAAGCAGGCCGTTTAAAGTCTGTATTGGTTCCTGACTTTGCAAACAAGCATTCAGGTATATTGAAATCTGCCACAGCAATTTTGGATCATCTCTATTTACATCCAAGCCATGCTCCATGGGAGACAGGACCTGGAATTGTTCTCACTGCTGATTCATGTTACAACAATCCAGTTCAACTCAATATTGAGAAGCCAACTTACCTGCGTCAAAGTTTCAGTAAGACTGCCACTGGTATCACTTCAAAGTGTCATGCACATAGACACTGTTTCACATATGGCACTGGAAGTGGAGTTATCACACATGGGACAGCATCAAGGTAAATTCATTGTTTTTGTTGTGTATGTTTGAGAATTTCCATTGGTTAATCATTTCTTCCTTATAAAGTTACTTAGTTTACAGAGATTGGACAAAAGATATGGATATAATTGAAAAAGCCATAATGAAAGAGATGAACGAAGTTTTTGATGAGGATGAGTCTGTAAACTTGCGAGTGCATTTAAATGAATTAGAAGTTATCTCATATTTTGATAAGAAACATATCCGTTTTCATCGAGACCAAAGGTACAATTCAAAAGGAGAATTCATGGAGAGACAAAATTCTCAACAAAAGCAATCTTTGACTTGTATTCTTGCTATTGGAGATTCGAGGAGTCTTCTTTTTCAGCTCATGAGACGGAGAACAAAAGAAGAGAAAGGAAAAGGATTCGTTAAACTTAATGTTGAAGGTGCATCCAAAGAATTCAAGTTGTCTAATGGATCTCTGTTTTTCTTGCACCCAGATGATGAACAGGATCAACAAAGACTTGAATTTGACAAGGAATGTCTTACATTTTTTCAGCACGGAAGTGAAGGTGTCGAGTGATATTGGAATGTCGTTTGGTCTGGTTTTTAGATCATGCTGTCATGTTAAAGAAGTGACAAAGAGCACTGGACAGTTGATAGAAGCAGAACATAACATTGGGTTGCTACAAAGAACTAAGGGGAAACTTGAAGATTTTTTGGCAGGAAGGACCACAACAAAAGATGGAATGACAAAGGAACAAGCAGACAAATGGCTGCAAGCAAAGTATCTGCAGACAAAAAGTTGTCATGATCTCTAGAATAACTTTAATTTCAGATTAATTTGCACAATCAATACACATATTGTGCGTGAATCGGATTTGGTGTTGGTGGCAAGTTGACCGTCCACATGTCTCACATTGTCGTCGTCTTTGCAGTTTGAAGAGTCCTTTGCTTCCTCTTCATACTCTTTCACAAGGCCTCCAAGGCCGCCAACGGTTCAAATGACGGCCAGAACGCCTTGACACCAATACAATGCCAAATCCAGTACACGATACAATCAATGTTGCCAATTTGTACATGTATCTTCGTCGTCTTCCTCCATCACCAACCCACCACGACAAATTCCCTCCAACAGCAGTGACAAATGCTCGACTCCCTCCGCTCTCACAATGGTGGCTATTCCTACCATCCAGCTCATCCTTCCTTGGGCCAACTGGTTTGCTTAGTTGGTCCTCTCGCTCAGTAATGGCTAGGCAAACCTCTCCCACATCATTGGTGCCTGCGGATACTTTCGGCTGATTGTTGCGTCCTGCCTCGTCACATCTTGTCAAGCCTTCTTCCCCGCTCTCTAGCAGTGACTTCCTCGCCTCCTTCTCCTCCCAATTTGAAGGCATCTCTACCCACGGGATCGTCATCCAAGTTTGTTGCAGTAGTCACCACCTGATGTGACGCCTGATGCCCTCCCCTCCAATGATCGCCTTGCTGCTTCCATTGCTCTCAAACTCAAGAGCCTGTTGACTCCTGCCTCCGCAGTGGAGCTATGTCTATACGCCAAGGCCGGGCCCAGCACGAGGAGACACCGTGCGTCTCTATTTGCTCGCCTTGGCCTCCGAGCTGGGCGTCGCTCCGTAGTCGTCGGATAATGAGGTTTGGGTTAGGTGGCACTGACGGCGGAGTTATCATGACGGCACAGTTGATGCGTCGACAGCAAAATAGATGTTGATGGCTATTTTTGAGGGAGATGATGGAAACGGTGGTGACATTTACGAAAGCGGCTGACACGCGATGGGGGATCGTCCATGGAGATGAAATTGAGGGATTCCTCCCCAGATGCGTTGGGATGTGGAACTTCCAATGGTGCTGGGTTTGTTTTTCATATTGCTGCGTGGGGCTGTGTTGGCTAATACAACGTGCAGTGGCCACTGTGGGGCTTGCACCAAGTGAAACCAAGTGACACCGAGTGACACCAAGTGAAACCAAGTGACACCGAGTGACACCAAGTGAAACCAAGTGAAACCAAGTGATGTGACACCGAGTCCAAGTGACACCGAGTGACACCGAGTGACACCGTGTGACACCGAGTGAAACCGAGTGACACCAAGTGACACCAAGTGACACCAAGTGAAACCGAGTGACAACAAGTGAAACCGAGTGACACCAAGTGCACTCGGTTACTCCGGTGTGAACAACCAAGAACACCCAGATCACGACTGAGCGAACCCAAGTAAGACCAAGTCGGAGAAACGGACTAAAATCAATATTTTCCTGATCCCCGAAAACCCAGGCATGACTCCGAGTGACACTGAGTCAGTAGTTTTCCAGGAAGTTGCAGGAATATCATAAAACATTATTTTTATGTTATTTTGACGTCATCTTTTTCAACAGTGCAAAATAACCACGCTTTTTGTCTCAACGCGCACGAAAGTCGGATTCGCCAATATTATATATCATAAAAACTTTTATGATGACCGTGCTGGGAGGGATTGCGGGAATTTTTATGATATATTGAGGGATGTTTTGTGACACGATAACATTCCCTTCAAGTTTACACAACCAATGTTGTATGATTAAAATGAGAATTTGTGACTAATGTCCCCTTCAAGTTTACAGAAACATTCTTGAAAATTATGTCATACGTTATACAAAAAGATATAATTTTAAAGGTAAATGATAACTTAGAACCTTATAGCTAACTATGTAAGTCCAAACGAAAAAGGGAATTTTTTACATGTAAGTTAAGATCAACTTATTGTTCTGTACCTGTTTTGGCAAAAAGCAAAAAAACTGTCTCACTGAAGAAGAAGAAGAAGAAGAAGGAGAAGAAGAAGGAGAAGGAGAAGGAGAAGGAGAAGGAGAAGGAGAAGGAGAAGGAGAAGGAGAAGGAGAAGGAGAAGGAGAAGGAGAAGGAGAAGGAGAAGGAGAAGGAGAAGGAGAAGGAGAAGGAGAAGGAGAAGGAGAAGGAGAAGGAGAAGGAGAAGGAGAAGGAGAAGGAGAAGGAGAAGGAGAAGAAGAAGAAGAAGAAGAAGAAGAAGAAGAAGAAGAAGAAGAAGAAGAAGAAGAAGAAGAAGAAGAAGAAGAAGAAGAAGAAGAAGAAGAAGGAGAAAACGGCTCAGTTTCCAACACAACTAAGATTTTGAAAAAATCTTAATAAGAATTACCAGCAGCCGTGGCAAGATTTTTTGCAGAGAGATAGACAGAATGCGATTTGTAGAGACAGAGGAAGGACGTAAGGGGAAGAATGTAGGTTAGTACCAATACTGTGACTCATACAAGAATAACACAGATGGCATTAGAGGATTTTTAAGTACAATTTACAAGAATTTAGGACTCTGACCCGGGGGCATTGTTTATCTCTCTAGAGAGAGCAGTTTATCGTGTTTATTTGTTTTTTATTTGTTGACACAAAGTGGACAACATGCAGGAAGAAATGACCTAAGCCGTTTGGGAGATAAAAAATACTAAATACCTATTAGCATAGATAGGGTAATAGAGATTGTTGTTGTTGGTAAATTGTGAGCTTATCATTTAGGTTTTACAAGTGAGACATGCATCATGCTCGAATGAGACATAAATGATCATTAAGAGATTGGCAGTGATAGGTGGCAGTTGCATGACTGCCCCATATCCAACTGTCTTGAAGGAACCGTCCCATGGGAAGGTTCCTGGGAAGGAAAGCTGCCAGTGGATATTCAACCTAAGAAAACACCTACAATATGTATGGTGGATTCTTAGGAAGGAAAGTCTTGATTGGCTATGGTTTCTGAGAAACTCATATCCTATGACTGTTGAGTCCTTCCTTTGTATCAAACAATGTGAAGGAGACCTATGGAGTTCCACTTGGAAGCTCCAGATTCTTGGCCTATGTCACTCGCCCCACGAATGGAGTATCAGGTGGAAAAAGAGGAAAAAACCCATGAAGGGAAAAAAATTAACCGATAACCCCTGTATGGTGACTAGCTAAAGCGTAAGTGTTGTATTGAAGAGGGAGGTGCCACATAAAAAATACCATGCTTAAGTTAAGGCTGTTGGTTAAAAAAAGGTGTGACTCTTCTGATGTTAAATCGTTCAGATTTAGTACCGCGTTGAACCCTGATAGTCCCATTCGTATGAATAGTTGTGATAGTCCAAGGATCACTTTCATACCGACTCTCTGATTTGCGGAGGATACCATCTTTTCTAAGAAGTACTTGATCACCAACTTTATAATCCCAATCACGGCGTGAGCGATTTTCCCGCATCGTGTTGAGGTCAGTCTGGCGCTGCCTATGTTCTCCTATTCTGTTCCAGTCAGCAAGGAAGGGCACGTCGAACAACATGTCCCGACCAAAGATAGCTGCACCTGGGGAGGCTTTAAGTACTGTATGGTAAGTTGAGCAAATGGCCCATGCTGCGTTTGTTAGGAACGCATCTATGTCACTGGCTACTACTGTGTCGGCCATGTCTAGTGCAGTAGTGCGGAGCATTGAAGTGATTACTTGATGCACCCGCTCCAGTATTGCATTCGCTTGTGGGTTCTTGACACTGGTTGGCTTACGCTTGATCCCATATGATTCACAAAGGGCTTCAAGTGAAGTTTAAATTCGCTTCCATTGTCGTAGATAATGTATTGACAACGTGGATAACGGCTAAACCAGGTCTTGTTAACTAAATTACTGATCATTGCAGATGACTTGTCAAAGTATGGTAATTTAGGTGTATTATGAGTCTTATTGCCCTGTTGCCCCTTGTTATCCATGGGAGTAACCGCATCTGTGGTTACCGGCAGTTCTACTACTTCAAACCAACTGGAAGCTGGATCGATCATAGTAAGACACATAAAGTCAATTTCTGTCCCATCTTTACCTTTGAGGGTATATGGTCCAATAAGGTCCACACATAATGCCTCCCAAGGGTTTGTGATGACTAGCTTAGTAGGGAGTTTCCCATACTTATGCTTGCGTCGTTTGTTGACTTGACATATACGACAGTTTTTGACATGTGATCGGATGGTACCGCATACCTTTCCAATACATCGCTGCATGTAACGTCTCTTCAAGACGTGTGTGTCCAGGATGCTGCAAGTAGTGGTGGTACCAGCTAACTGCTCGACTTTGAAGGGATGTGGGAATGACCATCTTGCCATCCTTACACAACAAATGTGTATCCTCTACTAATTGAGTGGTATACTTGTCATGTCTACTAAGCCGTTCTAAAGTTGCATCTGTCGCCTGGGCTTGTGCAATTTCCTTCACTGTTAATGGGTAAATTGCATCTTCGTCGCTGCGATTTGCAAACACCAGATTGATACTATCTTGGTGAGTAGAAGTGCTATTAGCACTTGAAGCATGCTCAGTGTAATGACACCAGCATTTCGTGAACGTCATCCAATTGGCGTTGTCATCCTTGATCGGACCGAGTCTAACCTGGAGATGGCGTCAGCAACAGTGTTATGGATGCCTTTTATGTGCACGATTTCGGGACCATACTCCTCTAGGAGTAACCTCCATCGGTATACTCGGTCTGAGGTTAATCCAAGGGCATCTTGGATTAGGTTTTATGATCTGTAAAGACCTTTATTTGTTGTCCCCACAGTATACCTTTGAACTCTTTCAGTGTCTCCACTATGGCCAGTAGTTCAATTTCGGTCACACTGTATCTTTGTTGCGTCTCAGACAACTTCCTACTGAAGAACGCAAGAGGCCTATTACCTTGAGTTATCACTGAACCAAGTTGTTTAGACGAGGCATCAGTAAATATTTCAAATGGCTTTGAAAAATCAGGGTAGGCTAAAACTACATCTTTAGCGATAGCAGCTTTTACGTTATCAAATGCTATTTGATGTACCTCATCCCAATACCAAGGTCGCTTTTTAGTCTTCTTGGCTTTGGTGACTTTGGTATGACCACACTCCCCTACAAGTGAGGTGAGTGGGGCAAGCATTTCACTACGTCTTGCCCAAAGATCTCGATAGTACTGGACCATGCCCAGGAACCTACGGAGGTCTTTGACTTGTTTTGGTGGCGTAATTGCGAGTATCGCTTGTACTTTGTTTGGTTGTGGCTTGATGCCAGTCCTTGTTAAGATATACCCTAGGTATTCTGTTTCTATAGCACAAAACTTCGATTTTGGGGCATTGACTCTCAAGCCCGCATCTCGCAGTCTGGTAAGAACCAACCTTAAATGATCTAGGTGGTCGTCCAAACTTGCCCTGGTGATGCAAAGCAAATCATCCAGATAAGTCCTACGAACTCTAAGGCTACCATTAGCTCTGACATCTTTGCCTGAAAAATGTCTGGAGAACCTGCTATACCCATCGGTAATCTAAGATAAGAATACTTTCCCCAAGGGAAGATGATGGTGCAGATCTTGGATGCATCAGGATCCAATCTTATGGTGTAGTAACCCATGTTTAAATCAAGGGCTGTAGCAAAGGTAAATCCTTCTAACTCTTGCAACACTGTACTGATTTTAGGTAATGGAAACGGTTTCCTAACTAGTCGTTTATTTACCTCCCTAAAATCTGAGATAAAGCGTACAGTGTTATCTTTTTTGGTATTATAAATGTGGGTGACGCCCATTCTGATGCAGGCTGAAACTCCAATACCCCCAGTTCACAGAGCCTATTTAATTCTTTGATTATGGTCTCTTTGTGCATTCTTGGCACTGGGAATGGTCGACCATGATATGGCGTTACGCCTTCCTTTAATTGCAGGGAGACAGGGTCTGTTTTCCAATCACCTAGTGTTCCATCAAAAGTTCCTCAAATTCTGTGAGTAACTCTAGTAACTTGTTTTGGTCTTGGAGACTAAGGTGAGTACAGTTGGTGCTAACAACTGATTGGAGGTCTGCTTTTTCATATTTAGCGTCTAGGATATGTACCACTCGCTGAGTCGCATCTTGCGTACTGCTGGGTTCATGAGCCATGCTGTTGTTAACAGCCCAGGCTTTGTCCATTGTTGACTTAGTCAGACTATTGATGTCCCTCATTGGCAAAATGACGTCATCAATTGTTATTTCTTTTGTTCGAAAATCTAGAACAATTCCTAACTCTTTCATGGTATTACAACCAAGAATGAGGTCATACATTGGCTTGGCCATCTTCTTCTTATCATATTCCACAACGTCTGGCTTCACCAGATACTCCTTGCTGTTGGAATAATCAAAAATTGAAGATTAACTTCACTCCTTCCTTTGGTTAGGAAGTCCCCATTCGACGTGTGCCAAGAATTTGGCACCTGCCTAGCCAAGTAGGGGAAATGCATGGATGCTCCCTTTTCATGGAACATCAAGTCACCATCAGATCCACTGTCAAGTAGAACTTTAAGGACTTTGTTACTAGTGCAACTCTTCCTCGAGTGTTCGTGTCTCTGTGGAAGTTGATTTTCAGTTGCTAAGGTGTGCCATGCTTTGGCCACTACAGCTGTGACTCTTCCTTCAGTTTGACTTTTGAAAGAAGTGTTCACACTATTGAGAAAGGCACCCGACAGTTCGGGGTCCGACAATTCGGCAGTTATCTCACTCTGTGTGCTGTTTTTGACTTTTGCTGCAAGACTTTTTGATCTTGCTTTGTCGTAGTATTGTAAACAATTCGATTATTTGAAATTGAATGTTCCGTATCTTACAAAGATTTTTAAATCTTTTATAAACTCTTTATTCGAATTAATATTTGAATTTGAGTTAACGGTAGTTTTACTCGGACTGGGGTAAGTATCACTTGGTTGTTTATTACTTTTTAGTTTCTTACAACATTTAGTTAATTCCCCTGTACTACCGCACCCATCCTTTCAGGACGAGTCGGAGTCATCGCTGTCACTTTCGTGACGGCGCTTGCGTTTCTTCTGCGAACGCTTGAGTTTCTTGTTAGATTTCTCAAGTTTTTCGATCTTCGCAGACAATTGCGCATAGGCACTATTGGTGCGAGGAGAAGCCTCAATAGAATGCGAAGGTCCACGGGGCTTTCTTCCTGTGAAATCCTTTTTGAAGGAACCATCCTTCGCATACTTGCGGCAGTCTTGCGTATTATGGGTCGTGTGCGCGCCCCCATGTTTCTTGCACAAGATACAGTGCTTCGCATTTGTGGTACGCTTACGTGGGATACGATCCTTAAACGTAACCATCTTCTGCTTGGAGGAGTCACCAGACTTCGCAGAGCTCTTAGGCCCATCCCGATCCTTGTCGGTTGGATAAGCCTTTTCGATACGTTCGAGTGCTTCTAGAAGCTTCCGAACGCTCTGGGGTACCGATGCCCCACTGAGTTCGTATTGGTCTTGCCAATTCCTTGGGACCATGCGTAATATGTGACTAGCTAGGTCCGGGTCATCGAACGGCTTCACCACAGCGGTGAGCTTGGTGGCACGGTTGGAGTAGTAAAGACAGGGCAATAAGTCCAAGTAGCCATTCAGCTGCTGGATGCGGCTGATGAACTGGCGAATCGGAACCCTGTTGGGCTTCTTCAACCCGTTACTTATGTAGAAGCGCTGGGTCTCAGCAGCGTCATTACGGAACACGGTCAACAAATGGAAGCTGACACATTCCATGAATGACCCCCAAGACTGCTCACGCTTCTCGGGATGTTCTTCCCGTAGATATCCGTCCATGGGGAACAGTCAATTTGTTCACTCACGATTTTCTTCCAGGGGCGCCTTGCTTCCTCCGTGAGTAGGTTGGAGTAGAGGCTGAACACTTGATTGATGACGGACGTAACAGCCTCGTCAGCTTTCTTTGCGGCTTCTAGGGCCTTTTCATAAGCCTTTTCTTCGGGAGGATTTGCATCCGATCCCAAGTAACTTTTAAAGGCTTCTTCGGCCTTTGTTGCCTTCTTGATGCAATCCTTCTGGTCCTTGCAGACTTTATCATATGCCGTATCAAGGCCCTTCTGCCTCACGGCATCCAGGGCTGCTTGGACATGCATCAGGAATTGCTCAGGGGTACCGTTTGACCATACGGATACCCTCAGCTCTACCTTACCCGGTAGGGTGAGCTTCATCGTGCTGGCGGTAGTATCTACTGCCAAAGCATCTTGAACTACATCCCTTTCGGGTATGTATGGAACGGGCGGCTTAGTCCGTCCCGGGTTCCTCTCACACTCTTGGCTTTTAAGTCCATCAGGGACTGCCCTTGAGGTGCTCATTCTCTTAAGTGCGTCACCTAAGCGTGTACTGATGAATAGGGCCTTAAAAAGCTCCTAGGGGTACCGCTGACGTGCGCGAATTCTCGTGGCTGACGCGACGTAGTTGCGTTTTGCACACTCTCGTATGACGTAGCTGACAACGGGTCTGCTTGCGCAACGGAGCACGAGTGACGGAGTGGAGGGAAAAAAACTTTTCGTTGGCTTTCACGCGAGAAGGTCGCGGAAACGGCTATCTATAGATAGTGACCTAAGCCGTTTGGGAGATAAAAAAATACTAAATACCTATTAGCGTAGATAGGGTAATAGAGATTGTTGTTGTTGGTAAATTGTGAGCTTATCATTTAGGTTTTACAAGTGAGACATGCATCATGTTCGAATGAGACATAAATGATCATTAAGAGATTGGCAGTGATAGGTGGCAGTTGCATGACTGCCCCATATCCAACTGTCTTGAAGGAACCGTCCCATGGGAAGGTTCCTGAGAAGGAAAGCTGCCAGTGGATATTCAACCTAAGAAAACACCTACAATATGTATGGTGGATTCTTAGGAAGGAAAGTCTTGATTGGCTATGGTTTCTGAGAAACTCATATCCTATGACTGTTGAGTCCTTCCTTTGTATCAAACAATGTGAAGGAGACCTATGGAGTTCCACTTGGAAGCTCCAGATTCTTGGCCTATGTCAAGAAATAACTCTTAAGCCCCTTTCTCAGGTTGGTACCAAAATGTACCGATCTTTTAAAATGTACTGATTAATTGAAAAGTACATTCTGCAAGATCAGTACATCTTCAAAGATTGGTACTAAAAAGTACCGATCTTTGAAAATGTACCGATTTCATTTTTCTCATAGAAATCGTATTAGTTCCTACTTTAGAAGGAAACGATCTTTCAAAATGTACCTTCGACATGTATCGGCAGATTTTCAGAAATCGGTACATTACCAAAGATTCATACCTAAATGTACGAATCTTTTAAAATGTACTTTTCTTACCATCCGTACCTGAGGCCTCATCCTCAGGACAAAGTACGTTTGAACAGTCGGTTGGCCTTCGCTAAATTAAAAGAAGTTGATTAGGACTTTCAACCAACAACAATTGTTCCTTTGTAATGGATATTCTCCTAGTAAGTGGAAATATGTTCTCCATAACATATTACTTTTAAATATTGAACGATGCTTCTAAAAAGTGTCAAGTTTGACTGTTTTTATTTTTTATGCAACTTTCCCTTAAGTCCGAAGACGTTCATTTAAAATAAAGTGGATTGTCTTAGTATGCCACAGTTGCTTGTCTACGCTTAGGCTGTGATTTTGTTTGTCGAATAGACAAACAGCAATATCGTTAAAATGGGCTGTTCTCTGTTCGGAGCTCAAACCGTGATTTTGTTCCTATGAATTGACCTTTTTCTGCTCGTCTATCCGTTTTGAGTGATCACGAATATACGAACAGAGTGTGCTGTCTGTACCCCACGAAACGAATAGACGAATAGACGAACAGCGTTTCCCGCCGTTTTTGCACCACTCTGCGCATTACAAATACTTCAAATTTATTCTTTTGTGTTCTAAATCATATCAGAAGTGTGTAAGTTACACTGTCCCCCTTTCTGCAAAAATTAGATTTCAGTCAATATACATGATTACGTCAGTATTTGTGGTGGCGGGGAAGCTCGCGATTTGTCTATTGGCCTGTTTGCGATTCGAGATGGTCCGATTTTACAACAAAATTGTGATTTGACGGACAAATACAAATAGACAAAATATCGTTGTAATACCTATTCGCTATTCGCTATCCGCTGTTCGATGAACAAAATCACAGCCTTAATTAACATGTAGCAGTTGCAAATGGGCGCAAGCGGCTCGTGCGCTTCACGTGCGCCGCGCCTGCAATCGCGCCCATTTTTAAAGTGTAAGATATAATACACTATTATTTTAATTAAAAGTAGTTTACGAAGGTTTCCTTTTAGTTTTGTGACACAATAACATTCCCTTCAAGTTTACAGAACCATTATTGTATGATGAAAATGATTTGAAAGACTTTAATTTTCCCTTCAAGTTTACAGAAACATTTTTGAAAAAAATGTTATACGTTATAGCGCTGTTCTTTAAGCTATTCACAAAGATATAATTTTAAAGGTAGACAGAGATTAAAACAATGACTACCCATGTACGTAGCCCCCAAAAATGAAATATTTACAGGCAAGTTATCATCAAATCAATGGTAAGTACCTGTTTTGGCAAAAAGGGAAAAAAGATTCTCACCAAAGAAGCAGAAGAAGGAGAAGGAGAAGGAGAAGGAGAAGGAGAAAAAGGAGAAAAGGGGCTCAGTTTCCAATACAACTAAGATTACCAGCAGCCGCTCTAAGATTTTTTGTAGCGAGCTAGACAGAATGCAATTTGTAGAGACAGAGGACGACGTACATTTAAAATAGAGTGGCTTGTCGTAGTATGCCACAGTTGCTAGTCTACGCTTAATTAACATGTAGCAGTTGCAAATGTTTAAAGTGTAAGATATAATACGCTACAATTTCAAATAAAAGTAGTTTACGAAGGTTTCCTTTTAGTTTGCAAAATCATTCTTGTTAGACACTCTTTTGTGACACAATAACGTTCCCTTCAAGTTTACAGAACCATTGTTGTATGATTAAAATGATTTGTGACACTTTAATTTTCACTTCAAGTTTACAAAAACATTCTTGAAAAATGTTATACGTTTGACATAGGCCAAGAATCAACCTTTTTTTGTACCCCTGGGTACAAAACCTAAATAGAGCATGAATCAGCCTTTTTTGTACCACTGGGTACAAAACCTAAATGGAGCACTCTCAGGACCCCAAGTAGGAGAGTCCACCTCCCGACGGCATGGACTCCCCAACATGGAAGTTCAGAACCCCAAACAAGAGAACACCCTTGTGGAAGATCTGAACATCTTTCAGAAGGGTATGAACATACCATATTGTGTAGAAGTCTACACAATGATCGTTTGCATCATTTGGACTGGAGTGCAGTTCCACTGCCTTTCCATCCTCACAATAATCACAAATATAGCTCATAAAATCAAATCTTTGACACCTGTCGAAATTACCTATAACTTTTGCGTGATATTTTTAACGACTATTTTCGGCTCAGGTCACTCTCTATAGATAACCGTGGTGCAACCTTCGTGCACCGAAGCTATCGAGATCCAACTCTTCCGACACAAGGTACTCTAACAATTTTTTTATCGCAAGCGGCAATTTTAACTTTTCGCACGAGCGATACATTTTTTTTTGCACGAGCGATATGTTTTTTTGCACGATTGACGATCTATCCAAGCAAAGCGAACATGTTTGGAGGTAGTGAGTCACTGCAAATAAGGCTTGAAGCTGGAGCAGAAGGTGTAGCCCTGATATAGGCGGAGAATCAGCCTTTTGTGTACCCCTGGGTACAAAACCTAAATGGAGCATTCTCAGGACTCCCCAGTAGGAGAGTCCACCTCCCAACGGCATGGACTCCCCGACATGGAAGTTCAGAACCCCAAACAAGAGAACACCCTTGTGGAAGATCTGAACATCTTTCAGAAGGGTATGAACATACCATATTGTGTAGAAGTCTACACAATGATCGTTTGCATCATTTGGACTGGAGTGCAGTTCCACTGCCTTTCCATCCTCACAATAATCACAAATATAGCTCATAAAATCAAATCTTTGACACCTGTCGAAATTACCTATAACTTTTGCGTGATATTTTTAACGACTATTTTCGGCTCAGGTCACTCTCTATAGATAACCGTGGTGCAACCTTCGTGCACCGAAGCTATCGAGATCCAACTCTTCCGACACAAGGTACTCTAACAATTTTTTTATCGCAAGCGGCAATTTTAACTTTTCGCACGAGCGATACATTTTTTTTTGCACGAGCGATATGTTTTTTTGCACAATCGACGATCTATCCAAGCAAAGCGAACATATTTGGAGGTTGTGAGTCACTGCAAATAAGGCTTGAAGCTGGAGCAGAAGGTGTAGCCCTGACATAGGCGGAGAATCAGCCTTTTTTGTACCCCTGGGTACAAAACCTAAATGGAGCATTCTCAGGACTCCCCAGTAGGAGAGTCCACCTCCCGACGGCATGGACTCCCCAACACGGAAGTTCAGAACCCCAAACAAGAGAACACATTAGAGAAGGGTATACATGACATAGGCCAAGAATCTGGAGCTTCCAGCTGGAACTCCATAAGTCTCCTTCCCATTGTTTGATACAGAGGAAGGACTCAAAAAGTCATAAGATATGAGTTTCTCAGAAATCATATCCAAATAGGATTTTCCTTCCTAGAACTCCACCATACACACGGTAGGTGTTTTCTTAGGTTGAATATCCAATGGAGGATTTCCTTCTCAGGAACCTTCCCATGGGACAGTTCCTTTGGGCAGTTGAATATGAGCCAGTCATGGAACTGCCACAAATCACTGCCAATCTCTCCCATGATCATTTGTGTTTTTATGCATGAGATAACTAGTATCTCATTCATCAGTTGTACAGTAGTATTAAGCTCATAAAAACAAAGTCAGCAAAGTCTACAACAAGATTTTTTAAATACTTTCTGGCTTAGGTCACTATCAATTGATAACCTACTCGAAGCGAATTTTTTGGACCGCCTGTCCATCGCCGCACTGTCCTTCGACCGTCCGTCACCGCCGAGCCGACCACCGTCCGTTCAACACCGTCGTGTCTGTCCTCTGCCAGTCCAGCGTTCAGCATCCACGTGTTCGCCCGTCGAGCCACCGTCTTTCGTGCGCCGGTAAATAGTAGCACCACGCCTGCGCTACGTGATCCCGCCGCCAACAAGATTCGTGCCAATCGTGTCTCCTTCGAGTGCGAACCGCCACGAAGCTCCTACAAGACCCTTTTCCTTGGAACAAGTCTCGAGCAGCCCTCTCAAGAATGTCTGCTGAGAAAATTGCCCCTATTGGGCTTAAGAACCAAGAGTGCGAGCGCGGAAGGGGTGGTGAGAAAGCCCCTATCCGTTATGTGCCGGATCGGGACCCAGTCCAAGAAGCTTTGGACCTCAAGCCTGAGACCCTCAAGTGCACCCTCGCAAATGGGTCAGAAACCCGAGTCACGGTTTGGTCCGGACACGGTACCAACGAGCAGTTTGTACTGCACGTGAACAAGGCGTATAGTACCGCCAAGAAAATGGGTCTAATTCCCGCCTGCGATGATGCCGAAAAGGCATATGAGTCGACAAAAGGTGATTGGAAGGCTGTTCTACGCGAACTTGCCGATGACCCCCTCAGCAAGACTGAGAAGGAGAAAAAGACCGCAGAGTCACTCTCCCTAAAGGCCGACATGCTCGCCTTAAGGACAAAAATGACCGACTCGGCCCTAGAAGTTTTTCAACTCTACGCCAACCTTCTCACTGAGGAGGCACGTCAGCCCTGGGACTTAATTGTCAAGGAGCAGACAGAGTCAAGTCCCTTTCATGACATCTTCGAGTCGAAAGGAAGAAGTCACCGGGCAAGACGTCCGAGTCATTCAGGAGGTGCCAGTTACTCCACCTCCAATCGTGTTTCGCACATGACGCAGGCGAAAATTTGAAATTCTATATTTCAAATTGCCTCAAGAAGCCCAACAAGGTTCGGGTGCGTCAGTTTGTGCAGCGCTGATGCAGCTGAACAACTACGTGGAAGACCTCCCGTGCTTGTATTACAGCCCGAGCGCTAGTACACAGACCCAACAGGTCTACTCCTTCACTGACGCGGAACTTGCATGCCACATATTGCGCATGTGTCCGTTGAAGTGGCAGGACCAGTACCACTTGCTTGAGAAGTGCTATCCCGAAGGGGTTAAGCCTCTATTGCTCATTCTTGAGCGAATTGAGGTGGCGCACCCAGTGGATGAGAGGCAGTCGTCTTCTAAGCCTGCAAAGGCCCAAGGAGCTGAACAGCCCTCCAAGAAGTTCGCGCTAGGCGCACGAATTCCCAAGAAGCCCAAGCAAGCACGCACGGAGTATACGCGCGTAGACAAGAACTGCGAGCTATGCAAAAGCATGGGGCGCACACACCACGCATAACACCGCGGAGTGTCGCCGGTACAACAAAGACGGAACTCCTACGCGAGGTACTTTCGGGCAAGCTGCACGAAAGTCCCGCGAGGATAGTCGCCCAAGAAGTCCTACGCCCAGGTCTTGGCTCGCATGGAGAAACTTGAGAAGTCTCTCAAGAAAGCCAACAAAAAGGCAAGAAACGTCGCCGTCGCGAAGAAAGTGACAGCGATTCCGACTCATCCTGAAGTGTTGGGTCGGGTAGTACCGGGAAAATGAAATTAGTTGTAAGAAAATTAAAACTAACCACGAGTTAGCCAATTACACTACCCCTGGTCCGATAAAAACTACCAGTAAACCAAAATTAGAATTAAATGACAAAATTTTAATTCCGGATTATTCGAGTCCCTTAGTGGATGTAACTTTGAAAAATCTCAAAGACACCTCGAACTTGTCCACTAACTTTGATGTAGATCCCAACTCAGTGAGGGACACCCTACATGAATCAAAGTCAATTGAGCCATCTAACCCACAAAAATCAATGGACTCAGTAACAGCAGTACTAGCTGTACAAAAATTAGCGACTGGAAGTCAGTCCTCGACAAAACTCAAACACTTGTCCAGGAGTCGCAAAAACAACTTCTTGAGAGTACTATTGGACACTGGTTCCGATGGTGACCTCATGTTCCATGAAAAAGGAACCACCAAGCGTTTTCCCTACTTGACTAGGCAGGTGTCAAAGTCTTGGCACACGTCGAATGGGTGCTTCCAAACCAAAGGAAGAGGCGGTTACTCTAAAATTCCTAGAGTACTCCAACAGCAAGGAATACACAGTTAAACCTGATGTTGTGGAGTATGATGGTAAAAAGATGGCTAAGCCAGCGTTTGACCTCATCTTAGGTGTAAAAACACTAAGAGAGCTTGGAATTGTTCTAGATTTTCGAACAAAGGATATTACCATTGATGAGATCATCTTGCCGATGAGAGACATCAACAGTCTGTCAACTAGCTCTAAGATTGAAAAAGCTTGGTCAGTTAACCACAGCATGATTCATGAACCACGTAGTACTGAGGAAGCCACTCAGCGTGCAGTTCACATCTTAGATGCAAAATATGAAAAAGCAGACCTCCAATCAGTTGTTGACAACAATTGTCCTCACCTTAGTCTACAAGATCAAAATAAGTTGTTGGAGCTCCTCCGTAAATACGAGGACCTCTTTGATGGTACACTAGGTGATTGGAATACTGAGCCTGTCTCCTTTGAACTGAAGGAAGGTGCAAAACCATACCATGGCAGAGCCTACCCAGTGCCACATTCAGTAAAAGAGACTCTCATGAAAGAGCTCAAAAGACTATGTGACCTAGGGGTACTACAGTGGCAGCCCGCATCTGAATGGGCTTCACCATCATTCATAGTACCAAAAAAAGATCAGACTGTACGTTTCCTAAGTGATTTTAGAGAAGTAAACAAAAGGATAGTTAGAAAACCATTCCCATTACCTAAAATTAGTACAGTCATGCAAGAGTTAGAAGGTTTCACTTTTGCCACAGCCCTTGATTTAAACATGGGCTACTACACCATTAGGTTGGATCCAGATGCATCCAAG
This sequence comes from Cyclotella cryptica, assembly GCA_013187285.1. NCBI lineage: Eukaryota > Bacillariophyta > Thalassiosirophyceae > Thalassiosirales > Thalassiosiraceae > Cyclotella > Cyclotella cryptica. The sequence goes on along the minus strand of JABMIG010000139.1, from coordinate 294,266 downwards.
ATCTGCACCATTATATTTCCATGGGGTAAGTACTCTTACCTCAGGTTACCAATGGGAATTGCTGGTTCTCCGGACATATTTCAATCGAAAATGACGGAACTAATGGCCACCCTTGAGTTTGTAAGAGCTTACATTGATGATCTACTATGTATCACCAAGGGAACCCTGGAAGACCACCTGGCTAAATTGGAATTGGTCCTCTCCAGACTGCAAGATGCGAACCTAAAAGTAAATGCTCGCAAATCAAACTTCTGTGCCATTGAAACAGAATATCTTGGGTACATCCTCTCACGAGAGGGAATTAAACCACAACCCAAGAAGGTACAGTCGATACTTGCACTGACACCGCCCAAAAATGTCAAAGACCTCCGTAGATTTCTTGGCATGGTCCAATACTATCGAGATCTTTGGGCACGGCGCAGCGAAATGCTTGCCCCACTCACAAGCCTCGTAGGCGAGTGTGGTCATACCAAACAATCCAAACTTCTCAAGGTTAAAAAGAAACCCTGGAAATGGACTGAGGAACATCAAAAGCATTCGATGACGTAAAGGCCACTATCGCCAAAGATGTGTCCTTGGCCTACCCTGATTACTCAAAAGGGTTTGAGATCTATACTGATGGATCCAAGAGACAACTTGGAGCCGTCATTACTCAGAACAACCGGCCAATTGCATTTTTCAGCAGAAAACTCTCTGTCTGTCAGCAAAAATACAGCGTAACCGAAATTGAACTTCTAGCCATTGTTGAAACACTCAAAGAATTCAAAGGAATGCTGTGGGGCCAGCCTATTGTAGTCTACACAGACCACAAGAACCTCATGCAAGATGCACTCGGTTTAACCTGTGACAGGGTTTACCGTTGGCGTTTATTACTAGAGGAATATGGTCCTGAAATCGTGTACATCAAAGGAATCCACAACACAGTTGCGGATGCGATTTCACGCCTTGACTTTGGTCCAACAAAGGACGTCAAGGAAAACTGGATGACCTTCACCAAATGCTGGTGTTATTACACTATGCAATCAGAAGAGGACCCATCCCCAGCACAACACTCAGACCTCATGAACTTTGTGTTTGCTAACCGCAGCGAAGAGAATGCGATCTATCCCCTGACAGTTCGGAGATTGCCGCAGCTCAACAAACAGATAAAATGCTGGACAAACTCAGCCTGCTGGAGGCATACAAACCTCAGCTGGTAGAAAATGTTCAAGTACTGTGCAAAGATGGCAAACTTGTCATCCCACAGGAACTCCAGCAGCGAGCAGTACAGTGGTACCATCACTACCTGCAGCATCCAGGGACAACCCGTCTCGAAGAAACTCTTCGCGCTGCGATGTATTGGAAAGGTTTGAGACACTCTGTCCGCACCTTTGTCAAAAATTGTCATAAATGCCAAGTCAACAAACGACGCCAACATAAGTACGGTAAATTGCCTACAAAATTGGTTGTATCAAACCCCTGGGAGGTACTATGTGTGGACCTAATCGGACCATACACTCTCAAGGGCAAAGACGGCACTGAAATTGACTTTATGTGTGTCACAATGATAGATCCAGCTACCAGTTGGTTCGAAATTGTGGAACTACCGGTAACTGAATTCAATTCTGTTACTCCCAAGGGTAAAAGGGCCTCAAGGGTACTAACACACATAATAAACCTAAAGAAGCATACTTTGATAAATCATCAGCACAAGTTGGCTCTTTAGTAAACAAGATCTGGTTTAGCCGTTACCCACGTTGTCAAGTAATCATTTACGACAATGGAAGCGAGTTCAAGCTCAATTTCGAAACCCTATGTGATTCATACGGTATCAAGCGTAAGCCAACCAGCATCAAGAACCCCCAAGCAAAGCGCAATACTAGAACGGATGCATCAAGTAATCATGACAATGCTCCGTACCGCTGAATTAGACATGGCCAATACAGTGGCTCCTAGTGACATAGCAGACTTCCTCACAGATGCTGCATGGGCCGTTCGCTCCACATACCACACGGTACTCAAAGCCTCTCCAGGTGCAGCAATATTTGGCAGGGACATGCTGTTTGACATTCCCTTCCTAGCTGACTGGAACAAAATAGGAGACCATAGGCAACGCCAAACCGATCGCAACACCGAACGTGAAAACAAGTCTCGCGTCGATTGGGATTATAAAATTGGTGATAGAGTACTTCTTCGCAAAGAAGGTATCCTCCGCAAATCAGAAAGCAAATACCATAAAGATCCTTGGACTATATCGACAGTCCATACGAATGGTACTATCAGGGTTCACCGCGGAACAAAATCAGAAAGATTAAACATTAGGAGAGTAACACCATACTTTGACACTACAGACACTTAAAATAAAGAACATGTCAGTGAATCACTCTTACTCCTCTCTCCACTAACACTTACGCTTGAAATAATGCTTCGTAGTCACTACTCAGCCAGGAAAGTCTTGTATCACCAGTATAACTTGGTACACAAAACAAGTGTCTTCCACTCACAAAACAGGCCTCCCCATTTTTCCTTTCCAAAGAAAAGGTTTTTTTCACACCTCACCTGACCCTCCATTCGTGGGGGCGAGTGACATAGGCCAAGAATCTGGAGCTTCCAGCTGGAACTCCATAAGTCTCCTTCACATTGTTTGATACAGAGGAAGGACTCAAAAGTCATAAGATATGAGTTTCTCAGAAATCATATCCAAATAGGATTTTCCTTCCTAGAACTCCACCATACACATTGTAGGTGTTTTCTTAGGTTGAATATCCAATGGAGGATTTCCTTCTCAGGAACCTTCCCATGGGACAGTTCCTTTGGGCAGTTGAATATGAGCCAGTCATGGAACTGCCACAAATCACTGCCAATCTCTCCCATGATCATTTGTGTTTTTATGCATGAGATAACTAGTATCTCATTCATCAGTTGTACAGTAGTATTAAGCTCATAAAAACAAAGTCAGCAAAGTCTACAACAAGATTTTTTAAATACTTTCTGGCTTAGGTCAATACACACCCTTGAGAAGCGTATAGACATACCATATTGTGTAGAAATCTACATAATGATTGTTTGCATCGTTTGCATATGGATTGGAAATGCAGTTCCACCCACTGCCTTTCCATCCCCACAATAATCACAAATATAGCTCATAAAACCAAATCTTCGACACCTGTCGAAACTACCTATAACTTTCGCGTGATATTTTTTACGACGATTTCGGCTCAGGTCACTATCTATAGATAACCATGGTGTGACCTTTGCGCACTGAAGCCATCGACATCCAATCCTTCCGACACGAGGTACGCTAACAAATTTTTTATCGCGAGCGGCAATTTTTAACTTTTCGCACCAGCGATACTTTTTTTTGTGCGATCGACGATCTCTCCAAAATCGGCTACGCAATTGACGAATTCCTACGGTTTCGCGATCTCACGAGCTCTCCAAAAATTCTCCCGCAATTAGCGAGCATAAGTGATAAACTTCGAGCAATTGACTTCGCATCGGGGGATTCCTACGAGTCGGACTAATTTTGTGATCGAGAATTCTCGCGAAATAGTTGGAAGCAACACTTTCAAGAAATAATACCCGACAAAGAAAAATTTAAAAATAAAAAAATAAAAAGATAAATCTTTTTCGAGCTAACCTCAACAGGGCACCCAAGACCTTCTTCAAGGCCTTGTTTTATAATACACCCCTTGTCGAGGCAATTAAGAGGATGTCGACCAGCAAATCAAGCCCAGAAGGACTCAAGCCACAGAAGTGTAAATGGAGTTCAGGGAGGTCCAAGCCACCCATTTCCTACATTCCAACTGCCATGGACACCCCGAAGGTAATCAACAAAATCAAGGTCTCCAACAAAATGACCTTGTCTTTCACTGTCTTCAACGAGGGAAGTCCTGAACAGTTCCTCAACCATGTCCAGACCTTGATGGAAATAATTTCACAGAGACGCTTTAGACACGGACTCACGGGAAGCCTGTAAGGCAGATATAAAGGCTGAGGCAAAACTGACTGCGGCCACTGCGGCCAAAGCCAAGTTCAAAGGGACGGATGAAAATTCCCCGTCCTCCAGTCGTGGAACAAAGCAACTGCTGCTAAAATCCACACCAGTGAGGCCATAGTGTCCGCTGGCCAAGCGATCTTCCTGCAGTACTCCACTCAATTGTCGGAGACTGCCCGCCGTCCTTGGACCACCATCGTCCGGGAGCAAATCAACTGCGAACCCTGGACAGATGTGTACGGGACCAAGCATCCCACAAAACGCCCGGCATCTTGGACCTCCTTTCAGGAATGTGTTCAGTTGCACCTGCAGACCGCCTTCAGGACTGATGCAGCGGAGCAGGAACGTTTCTACATCAGCAATGGGCTGAAGAAACCAAACAGGGTACCTATCAGGGACTTTGTGCAGAGGATCCAACACCTTAACGGGTATGTGGAACTCTTGTCGTGCCTGTTTTACTTTTCAAAGGCTGCAAAGTCTACGAAAGTATGCGGGCCATTTGATGATGCCGACTTGGCAAGCCACATCCTCAGGACGGTTCCTAGGAACTGGCAGGACCACACTGCAAACGAAAAACACCGGTAACCTCCCGGTATACTCGCAAAACGTCAGAGTGTACGGGAGGTTACCGGAATTTCAAGAGTGTACGGGTGGGTTACCGGATTTTTTAGACATTACTTAAGCCGTATTTTTGTTTATCACGCTAAGTTTTTACACAAAATTACCCCCAGAGTGTACGGGTGGCATACCGGTAGTTCATGACTGAAACTTCCTCAATCACGAGTCCGTACATCAAAGATACTTTGTTGGGCCTAGTCCAGCAAGTTCTACTAGATGAGGGATTTCTATGAAGCATCCACCAAAAAAATCGTTGTGACGGAACAACATGGGTCCACTGTCTCGTGACAAGTGTAAACAGAACTCACATTCATCCCTCTCTTCTAACAGAACACTATTCAATTTCAGCCTGACACAGCTTTTCAATACTAACAGAACCGGTTGGCATCAGGTGTTCTCCCAAAGGTATAGTATCATCAGAAGACAACATGGCTCAAACGAAGCAAACTGCTCGCAAGTCTACTGGTGGTAAAGCCCCCCGAAAGCAGCTAGCGACAAAGGCAGCCCGCAAGAGTGCACCTGCTGCAGGAGGTTGCAAGAAGCCCCATCGCTATCGTCCAGGAACTGTGGCACTCCGTGAGATTCGTAAGTACCAGAAAAGCACGGATCTTCTGATTCGCAAATTACCATTCCAGCGCTTTTTGAGGGAAGTTACGCAGGACTATCGCGGTGATATGCGTTATACAGCCACTGCATTGGCAGCATCACAGGAGGCCTCTGAAGCATACCTTATTGGACTCATGGAAGACACAAATTTGTGTGCCATCCATGCCAGGAGGGTTACCATCATGCCAAAAGATATGCAACTCTCCGCGAATTCGAAGGGAATATGAGAGGTTTAAGTGAACAAGGTTGGGTGTGAAAGTACTTTGACATAACACAACAAAGCGTCATACTAAGGGGACTATAGGACGGGGACCATACAACAACGTGCGGGAGAAAGGAGTATAGGCACTGTATAAATAATAAAAGAACAACGACAAACTATAGTGTGCATAATTAATTGTTCTTCAATTAGTTGGCATAATAATGTTACGCGATTCCTCCGCACCAAGAACCAGCAAAGCCCCACATGATCATTAATACTATAGCACTATTCAAGGTTGATACATCATCATAAGTGGACAAGACCTGTCGTGTGTCGATCACACTTTACTTAAAGCCGATGTGTCATGGGATTTCAGAATCTGAGACATGAACGCCGTGGGGGTTCCAACAAGCCCATCCTCACACCGAGTCACTCAAACACCCACAAGTAAATTCCCCCATCTCCAAAACAGCATTAGTGGCGCATCAGTTCAGAGTCCCCTCTTATTCGCAATGCAAGTTGCATGTCTTTCGGCATGATGGTGACCCTCCTGGCATGGATCGCACACAAGTTTGCATCCTCAAACAGTCCGACGCTGAATGCTTCCACAGATTCTTGAATAGCCAACAAAGAAGTCGCCTGAAAACGTTCCGCGGTGAAATGTGGATAGGAACCTGGCATATTTAAATCCTGCAGAACTTCCCTTGCAAGGCGCTGGAATGGCACCTTGCGGATAAGAAGATCTGTGCTTTTTTGGTAGCGGCGGATTTCGCGAAGTGCAACAGTGCCAGGACGATAACGATGAGGCTTTTTACCCCGATGCAGGGGCCATTCTTCGAGCAGCCTTGGTGGCAAGCTGGTATCGGGGAGCTTTTCCGCCAGTAGACTGGCGAGCAGTTTGTTTGCACCGAGCCATTAGTGAAATAATAATGCCACGCTTGGCACGGTCTTCAGTCTTTGTGTCATGCAGAGATTGTGTACGATACAATAGAGATTTATGGTGACATGTATGATTCGCATCAATTGATGGAAAATGGCGCGACACCTGCATAAAATAATACATAGGAATCAGTACAAATACAGTAGACACACATGACAAAATTTCAGCCCGTCGATAATCTCCGTAACAAGACATGCCAAGACAAAAATTCCATGGCGGGAAAATGGAATCGGTAAGATCACCCATTCCTCTTATTTCACACCCTTGCCTTCCCAACTGCCAGCCTGTCAACACTGCAAAAGCGTTCCTTGATTGTGGATAATGAACACAGCATCATCATGGAATGTGGAGACGACATAAACACATGGATGGGGGACTATTTCGCTCTTATCGGCGATGGCGTTCTACATTCTGATAACGGCGACACTGCTGTAAACTTGCATTCCATATGATCTCACACGGGAACCCCAACGATGGATCAAGGATGCTCTGCCAGTACCTGGAAACTGTAGTTGACGAAGAATTGAAGAAGTGGCTACCAGACGACGCAACTTGACGACGAAAGGTTCCGTGCGAGTTTATTTCCTGCGGTGGCCCCATTGTATTCTGAACTTGGAAAAGCATTCCTGAACATCAGCACATATAATGAGTTGCAATGGTCACTAGTCGATATCAATAACCAAACTGGACTGGAAACATTCAGAGAAATTCGCGAACACGCCTTTCATAACCTCGAGAAAGCAAGGGTTATCACCGCTGGGATAGTACTCGATGGAGTTGCATTTCTCGAGAGTACGGAATTCCTCCCCATCAATACACAGATGAACAGGTAAAGAGAATGAAACAAGATCTTGCTACAATCCACCAAAATTTAGGCCAAATCCAAGCAATCAACGGCTTTTTGGCACCTGCCGTTGAAGAATACTCCACAGCATTGAATCTCAACATTGAAACATGCGATGGGGAGTTTCACGAACTTAGTAGCGCAATCGCACAATCGTTTAGCACGCTTGTACGAATGCTATGCAGAACACTTATTGTCATCTAAGGAAGTTGTAAGAGATAGGAGGGTTGCTAGATTTGGTGGCAACGGATGCCAAATGGGAGATGACCTACCGTTAAGCAATTACAAAAAAAGTGCTGAACATTACCTGGCCAGTGGGGTGAGTTATGCTGGACACCTCGCCATAATCTGCCAGAGGAAACCGGAGGACATTGTTAATGTCGACAAACTGGATGCTATGTATGACATTATATCCAAGATTAAAACTCCTTCTTGTGAAACTGACAGACAACGTTTTGATTACCTCCAAGCTGCGCTGTGTGAGGCGAAAGCGAGATTGGACGAGATCGAGAAGAGGATTGAACCAATCAAGACAAAATAGAGAGCATGGTTCTATTTAGCCTGAAGTAATTTATAAATCATTAATCTAGATTTACGTTTGTTATTTACCTGTCCCCCGTGTCTTATTTTTGGCACCAAAGCTTGTCATTCTCATGTCTTCTGCCTCTTTCCTTGCTTACCATGACACTTCTTTGGCTTTCTTTTCCTGACACGCTTCTTTTTCACATCAAAGCACTTGACATCAAGGCAACCCGCACACTTCCCGCCGATACGACTAGCTGTGTTCAGTTTACAAATTTTGCATCGTAAGGACTGCTTTGCTTTCGCTTTGCCACCAAAACAACCTCTGCAAACCCGCCACCAACTTGGGCAAAATTTTTATGACATTTAGCACATTTCTTCTTGTGCTCTGGTTTGGCATGTTTGTAGCAAAACTTTTTATCCTTGCAGATGGCGTGGACATAGCTGCTACAGGATTCGATACAACACTTCGTGCGTTCCCTTTTCTTGACGCAGACTTTTTTGATAGCGTCGGCTTTCCCTGATATCAATGCGCCTTTTACCAATGCATTGGGTTCATGACCATTGCATTCCGAAATTGTTCCTGCAGTAGCACCCGTCATCTTTTCCCACATAAGAGAAAGATC